>CAJVGC010000582.1:48322391-48372368 GCA_910822075.1 Senecio squalidus | reverse complement strand
CAAATTTCGAAATTTTTTCCGATATCGTAATCATTTTCGTGCACAAGTTTTGAATTTATGTACACGAAAAAGTGATCTACCAACTAAAAAAGTGATTTGTGGTGCATTATTTTATAAAAAAAATGACAATTTTAGTGCATCATTTTACAAATAAAGTTATTTTTGGTGTATAAGTTCGTTTAAAAAATATTTTTCGTACATCAATTTTTGAAAAAATGAATTCTTGTGTATTAGTTTTGCCAATATTTTCGTGCATAAGTTTTTCCGAGCCAAATTTTTTTTTTCCCCCGAAATTTTTTTTTCCTCCGAAATTTTTTTTTTTTATTAAATTTTTTTTTTTTTATTAAAAATATTATTTTTTTATTAACAATATTATTTTTATTAAAAAAAAGAATTTTCAAATTGCCACATGGCATTACCACAATCATTCCTATCCTATTTATTTTAAAAACTTTTTTCAATAACCCTCCCCTATATATATATATATATATATATATATATATATATATATATATATATATATATATATATATATATATATATATATATACGTGCAAGTAATAAGGCTCCGTATATATCTATAAATACGTGCAAAAATATGCGTATAAAGAAAACTATTGATTGGAATATTGTATAACAACCTCTTGCACATAATATAACCATAAGTGTTCACAACTGAAGCGATTTACCAACAGTGAGGCCCCTTACCCCGCACTATCTACGAGGAGTACAAGAACTAGAATATGTACTTATATTGCCATCTAAGTAAGGAACGCTTATTTCCTAAGTATCGATACCCATAATTCTAGACGGCTTAAGCAAAGCTAATAGTGTGTAACGAAAATTGGGCACTAATTTAATTTAAAACTGATAGTAGGCACTAATTTAATTTAAAACACTAGAGGTGCCGAGTGTGGCGATTTCATGACATACAATCAATCATAAGTTTATACGAGTGCCGAGTGTGGAAAATACAAAGCATATGCATATATATATATAAGTAAAACGTTTGATTCTCATGTTTCCCCCAAAAAAGTTGTACAAAAATAGTAATAAAAGTGGGGATGTAACTCACGGATTGCGAATAGTTAAGCTTGTGCGGAAGGAAGTCGAACGCGTCGGAATCAAATAAGGCCTAGAACATACCAAGTTTCGTGTAAGTGATATAATTTATTAAATTATATAGTCGTTTGTCAACGAGAATGCTTAAGTTTAAAGGTTTTGTTAAGGTCTAACGAAAATCGGGCAGCACTTCCGCGCTATAATTTTTAAGTCCAAATTTTCCAACACTTTCATGCTTTACAATTTTCATAGCAATATTTACTTATATTTACCAAAACAATATGATGTATATAAGTCCAATAAGTCATCTTAAATACAAGCATTTATTCATTATAGTTTCGTAAATTCAGTTTCGAAAGGACAGGTTCAAGGTGACGATCTTTACCGAGTTAAAACGATTTTTGGAAGCTGTCAGCAGCCAGGTGCGCAACCCTGGTGCAGGAGGGCGGCGCCCCTGCTAACAGTTCCTTCCAAAAATCGTTTCCGTGGTACAAATGGTCGTTATAATGGTAGTTTTTTAACATGGAACTGGTATAAACTTCAAAATACATCTTTATTAACAGTTTATGTAAGCTTTTTAACCAAAAAAATGAGGATCGATGTAATATTTTATAAAAACCCGTTTTTGTATTGTGACAACCGTCAAAAATTCAGGTACTTGTTCAATTATTGAATCTGTTCGAAACGTTAGTTACTTCTTTATCGCGTTCGCTCTATTCTAGTTCGTAACTTTTGAGTCTTTACTTTGTCGGAACTAGTGTCGGAATAACTTCCGGAATCAAATTATAAGTCCTAAATACCAAGAAAATACCTATTGAACTTTCCTAAGTTCATAACAAATCGTACTTAAGAACTTTTAATTAACAAAAAGGTCCAACGAAGCAAAAACGTAAAAACGAAAATTTTGAAAAGGGCAAAAATGCCCCGGTGCGCAGCACCTAGTGCTGTGGTGCGCAACACCTCGCGCCAGAAATTCAAAATATTTACAGCTTTAGTCCTTTACTCGTTTTTACAAACCACCACCCAAATTGACCAATAGGAGACGACCCTTTACTGCAAATTAACTGTCCCAAGGCCAGATTTTCTCACCCTATTATCATTTTCTTAATTCATTTCTTTTCATTTTACAAAACCTAAAAACACACACACACACTTATTCTCTCAAGTCTTCTCTCAAAAACCCCTCTATTTCCAGTAACTTCAGCCTTATAAACACCATTCCCATCCACTAAAAACGTTTTGGATCATCAAGGAAAGCAAGGAGGGTTGTTATTTCGAAAAAGGACCACGGTTGTAAAGATTTTTGGAGCTAAAATCCGAACAAAAACTCATCATCCAAGCCTTTCCTTCGGTAGATTTCTTTATTTTTACTATTCTTACACAAATATTCAATTGCATGTAAGATCTAACGGTTGAAAATGTATTTTTACATAAATCTATGACTTTTTATGGTCAAAAACGTTTTTAAACATAAATACTCTTTAGATCCACGGATTTGTAACCAAATATATTTAGAAACTGTTAAAAAGGTGTTTTAATAAGTTTTAACCGGTTGCATGTCGAAATCCATGGGTGAAAATACGTTTTTAACAAAGGAAATCACAAAAACGGGAAAACAGCAAGGAGGTGCGCAGCACCCCCTGACAGGTGTTGCGCACCGGGCTGTTGTCTCCCCGAAAACTCGTCGTTTTACTCGTTTTGAGAACATGTTACATTCTGGACTTTTACTAATATCATGTGGGGACTGAGATAAACGAAAGTAATAACAAAAGTGACTTGTGTTGGACCATTTGGACTTAAAATGAACTATAAAACGTATATATCGTGTTTTAGGTGATTTGTGAGCGGAAGTGGTAGTACAATTTTTGGGCATGAAATTTGGGCGCGGAAGCGCTGCCCAAATTTCCTTAGAAATTGTAAGTCACTTCAGCGAGCAAAAGCACCTAAGGCCTAATAATCTAAAACGGTAAATCGGACTTTTGGACAAAAACGATACAATACCTTTCGGACTATTTTTAACTATACTTGACCTTGACACTTAAAGTTTAACAAAGTTTATCTATATTATTAAATAAAGAACATAATAATATAACGACTAATTAAACTATCTTGGTAATTAATAGGCGATCCGTGATTCCCGGCTCACATATTCCGACCAAGTTTCCAAGTTCTCGTTCTCTTCGCAATCAGTGAGTTACAACCCCTTGTTTTACATATTTTACATGAATTTGGGGGAAACATAAGATTAAATGCATTTTATGCCTTATGAAATAAATTGCAAAATATCAAACTTTGACTTTTGATCTATCAAACTATGATTTTGACTTATCAAACTTTGACTTTTGGACGTATTTGGACTTATTGAACAACTAATTGATCTCTTATGTGTAAATTATTTGACTTTACTTAAATTTATTAGTTCTCTCTCTCTTGACTAAACTAATTATTGATGCTTGTATGCGTAACCAACCCTTGATGGAACTATGACACGTTCTTAAGTGATAGATCTTACTCTCTCTTTTAAACTAAAACTACTTAGTGCCCGATGTTCTTTTTCTCTGACTTTCACACTATTAACTACTTAGCCGTATAGTAATTATGGGTATCGATACTTAGGAAAGAACCGTTCCTTGCTTAGATGGCAGTCTAAGTACATATTACTAAGTTCTGTTTAATTTCCCGTTTGAGAGGCGGGGAGTTGGGGCCTCACGGTTGGATAATCGGATTAGTGTGAACACTTAAGTTATAGATGCCAAGAGGTTGATACAAGAAAATCTAATTAGTTACTTACGCATAAACTTATAAACTTTTAGCGATTGCTATCCGCTTCTACTATTTGACTAAATTTGACTCCATTTGGTCTTTACAAACTTAGGGCACCAGTTCGCCCATTACTTAGACTTTAAAGTATATGAATTTTAAGCGACTTTTCTCCGCTAATCTCCTTTATGGAAACCTCTACTTTTATATACTTTACTTACATTTTGGTCGACTATTTAAACTGTAACTCACTCACTGCGTTTTCGTAGTTGACACTTTATCTTATGTTTCAGGGAATTAGTGTAAGCACGTGATGCATGGCATGGACGGGTCGAGGCGGTCGTGTGAGAACCTTATTGGGAAAAGACTTGGCCATTTATTTTGGGAATTTTAAATGAAACTTATTTGTCGTGTAACAATGTTCTAAATTATCGTATCTTGGTCGTTTGAATGGATTGTAAACACTTTTATTTTAAATTAATGACTCGATGACCGTTATGTTTTATATGACCTGTGATATGATTTTCCAGCTCTTCACATTCCGTGCTTCCGCTTTAGCGGGGTGTGACATGTATATAAATCGTTATAAAACTTCATAAAACATGTTTTTAGGTTATTGATCTAACATGCAATGAGTTTTATGAGTAATAACAGTAAATAGAAGAGTTTTTACCGGAGAGAAATGTTTCGATGGTGATTTGTTGGAGATTTAAGCTTCAAATGGATGAAAAACGTTAATGCAAACCAGTGGATGAACACCTTCTTGCTTTCTTGATTATAAGGACGATATTTAGAGGTGTTTTTAGTATGATTTTGTGTAAGTTTGTGGCTGGAAATGGAGCTCTTAGAGAGAAAAAATTGATATGTGTGTGTTTTTGTTATGTTAAAGTGAGTGAGAGAGAGGAATACTCTACTTTCTTAGATTCACCTTGCTCTTTGAGCAATACTCATCTAGGATCAGATTCTTGAATTCTTACCATGTGAGGGAATAGGCGGCAGCCCGTCCTCGGGTTTGGACCACGAGGTTCCACCATGATAAGGCCCGTCCGTGGAGTACACTAGAGGCATACTCTACTTTCTCAGATGTGTAGGACTGATTCGATACTCTCGATCCACGAGAGAGTAACCCTACAACACTTGAGGTGCCGTGAAACTCTTTTGGCTTACATGCCATGAAACCTTTGTAGGTGCAGCCAAGGCGGTTTCCTTGTTGGTTCATGTTAGGGTTTTGGTATTGGTATTGGTTTTGGTTTTGGTTTTGGTTTTCGTTCTGGTGTTGGTCGTTGTTGTTGTTGTTGTTGTTTTGTTGCTCGTTTCCCTGGTTTATCCCAGCAGTGATCTGTGCGATCATGTCGGGAATGGCAGCGTTAAGTTATGTAGCAACCTGCTCAGCTATCAAGCTAGCATTGGTTCTCTTGGGAGGCATGATTCTACAACAGAAAAGGGAAACCAGTTTAGAACGCACGAATAGGAATACAGGATAAAAATTTAAATAATGAATAACGACAATAACACAAATAGTATATAGGAGGGATAGATAGTGCACGCAAGATAAGCGATCAAGAAATGATAATACAATTCAAACATAATAGAGAGGTGCGGAAATAAAGATAGAAATTCATTCCATAACGATAATAGTTGGTACAAGGTTCATAATAATAAGGATAATCCGAAATAAAAATACAAATACGAATACAATACGATCCTTAAGTTGTGTACATGTATAAAAATTACAACTTAGGATAAGGTACAATACATAATGAAAGGAAATAATTTAACGGCGCCTGTCCAGGAACATCTTCAATAGGATGACGACGATCAGAGTCCCCATCACCAAGCAAGCACTCACGAGGTGTTGAACAGTCCTCGGAGTAGATTGAGTCTAGGAGATGACTCGGATAGAGTGCTCAGACAGACGGTGAGCGGCGTCAGAGACCTCGAACAGAAGGTGAGCCTGATGCTCAGCCTCCTCGGTGAGTCCCTGAAGGTCTCGACGGAGCGTATGGTACTCGGTCGGGGAGAACCTCTGACTGGGCGGCATCATTGGCGGTCGAGACGGTCCTGCGCCATCGGGACGCTGCATCGAGTAACCGTGGAGCTGCTCCCATCGGTAGCGGTCCATGGTCTACGTACGCGATGTTGCGTATGGGTCCTCGGGGTGCAGTGGCATCTGAGAAGGCGTAGCTCTGGCTGGGTCGGGAGTCGTCTGTCCGACCATACGATCCGGTAAGCGATCGGGAAGGACGACCTGCTTGCGAGCGGTCAGTCTAACACGTGGCCCTCGCTGCTGCGGCGCTGCAACGGGTACCGGTGGTGCGGCGGGTAGCACAGTCCTTGGACTGGACGTGCCATGGCTACTGGTGAATGTCATCGAACTCTCCTCGGAAGGATCCGTCGTACTGTGGTGCTGATCTCCAGATGCCGTGAGCTCGTCTAAGACTTCGTTGGAGAACTCCGCTCGTGAGTGGGAGTGCGAATGCGAACGAGAGTGGGATGAGCGAGACATGTCGTAACTGCGAATAAACGGTACATGTAAGTATGGGGGAAAAGGAAAATGTAAAAATGACAGTGCATGTACGGGTCAATTACGTGAGAATCGGGAATCAGTGAGACCGGGAATTTTCGACTCGAAAACCGTTAACGATAGCAATTACGTTCCGTTCTCGCATAATTTATTTCGAACTAGGCGTAGTTGATCAAGTTATGCATAGTTGGAAACGAATCATGCAATTGCGGAATTAATCTACTAAAGTTTAAAACTCGTGAAATGATTTTTCGAAAAAAAACCTTGGTTATAGTTTGGTTTTGAAATTTTGAAAAAAAAAATAAAAAAAAAATTGAAAACCCGTGTTCAGTATAACCTTGTGCTCTGATACCAAGTCTGTCACACCGCGCTAAAACGGAAACACAAGATGTGAAGAGCATCGATATCATAACACAAGGTATAATAAATTTAAACTGATTCAAGTCATTTAATATAAGTAGTCAAACGTTTACAATTTCAAAATAACCAAGTGTTTAACATTTCATTTCAAATAAAGTACATAAGTAAACATTTCAACAACATTCCCAAAGTAATAAACAAGGTCTTCTCCCGATTCATGATACACGCGACTTGCTTGACCCGTCCAAAAGCTATGCACTTCGAGTCCTTACACTTCGTTTCCTGAAAACATGAGAAAAAGTGTCAACTACGACAAGTAGTGAGTGAGTTACAGTTTTTCTAGTCCTCGACTAAAAATGATTTTGACAAAGTATATGAATACTTTAAAAGATGTTCAAAGACTCCGCATATCTCTCTCTCTCTCTCTCTATATATATATATATATATATATATATATATATATATATATATATATATATATATATATATATATATATATATATATATATATATATATATATATATATATATATATATACACCTGCAAGTAATAAGGCTCCGTATATCTCTATATATACTTGCAAAAATATGCGTATAAAGAAAACTATTGATTGGAATATTGTATAGCAACCTCTTGGCATAATATAACCATAAGTGTTCTCAACTAAAGCGATTAACCAACGGTGATGTCCCTTACCCCGCACTATCTACGAGGAGTACAAGAACTTTAATATATACTTAGATTGCCATCTATGTAAGGAACGGTTATTTCCTAAGTATCGATACCCATAATTCTAGACGGATTAAGCAAAGCTAATAGTGTGTAACGAAAACTAGGCACTAATTTAATTTAAAACTGATAGTATTCACTTACGAGCAGTTATATTCTCATCAAGAGTCAATAGAGATGCCGAGTGTGGCGATTTCATGACATACAATCAATCATAAGTTTATACGAGTGTCGAGTGTGGAAAATACAAAGCATATGCATATATATAAGTAAAACGTTTGATTCTCATGTTTCCCCCAAAAGCGTTGTACAAAAATAGTAATAAAAGTGGGGATGTAACTCACGGATTGCGAATAGTTAAGCTTGTGCGGAAGGAAGTCGAACGCGTCGGAATCAAATAAGGCCTAGAACATACCAAGTTTCGTGTAAGTGATATAATTTATTAAATTATATAGTCGTTAGTCAACGAGAATGCTTAAGTTTTAAAGGTTTTGTTAAGGTCTAACGAAAATCGAACAACGCTTTCGCGCTATAATTTTTAAGTCCAAATTTTCCAACACTTTCCCGCTTTACAATTTTCATAGCAATATTTACTTATATTTACCAACACAATATGATGTATATAAGTCCAATTAGTCACCTTAAACACAAGCATTTATCCATTACAGTTTCGTAAATTCAGTTTCGAAAGGACAGGTTCAAGGTGACGATTTTTATCGAGTTAAAAGTATATTTGGAAGCTGTCAGCAGCCAGGTGCGCAGCCCTGGTGCAGGAGGGAGGCGCCCCTGCTGACAGTTCCTTCCAAAAATCATTTCCGTGGTAAAAATGGTCGTTTTAATGGTAAATTTTTAACATGCAACTGGTATAAACTTCCAAATACATCTTTATAACAGTTTATGTAAGCTTTTTAACCACAAAAATGAGGATCTATGTAATATTTTATAAAAACCCGTTTTTGTATATAAATCGTTATTAAACTTCATAAAAACATGTTTTTAGGTTATTGATCTAACATGCAATGAGTTTTATGAGTAATAACAGTAAATAGAAGAGTTTTTACCGGAGAGAAATGCTTCGATGGTGATTTGTTGGAGATTTAAGCTTCAAATGGATGAAAACTGTTTATGCAAATCAATGGATGAACACCTTCTTGCTTTCTTGATTATAAGGACTATTTTTAGAGGTGTTTTTAGTGTGATGTTGTGTAAGTTTGTGGCTGGAAATAGAACTCATAGAGAGAAAAAATTGATATGTGTGTGTTTTTGTTTTTTTAAAGTAAGACATTGATATCGCTCATTTATACGAGTATTTCATAGCGATATTTGTTATGTTTTGAGTTAAAAACGTAATGGATAGACCCCGTATTACTTATATTTTGTGTAAAGTGTGTTGTATAGGTTTTTGGTTGTGTTTGGAGTTATTGGAGGTGATTTGGGACCAAAAGGAGCTAAGGAAAACAAGTCGGGAATCAAAATGTCTAGTTGCCTTGGCCATTTTCACCAATTGCTCCGCAACTGGTTGACACGAAATTAGTGGAGCTCGCTGAAGACGACTTGCGCCGCAGGAAGCATGAATTGCGGCGCAAGAGAATAACATACTGGGCAAAGCAATTAGCTGATTTGCG
The DNA here is from genome assembly GCA_910822075.1 of Senecio squalidus. Classification (NCBI taxonomy): domain Eukaryota; kingdom Viridiplantae; phylum Streptophyta; class Magnoliopsida; order Asterales; family Asteraceae; genus Senecio; species Senecio squalidus. The sequence continues at coordinate 48,363,307 of CAJVGC010000582.1, read as the reverse complement.
GCGCAAGAAAGGCAATTGCGGCGCAACTCACGGTGCTGGCAGTTACAATTTTGTTTCTTTAATCCTAATTAAGTGGGAACCCAAAAGTTAGTGGGGGAATACTTATGAACGTTTTTCTGGAAAAAGACACTATCATTATCACTCATATTCTCAGCAATTAGCATCAATTAGCAAGGAGAATCAAGAACATTTTCGATAATCGTTATTTCAAGTTTGAACAATCGTTACTTTCATTTCCATTTTGTTAATTTGGGGATACTTGGAACCTATTTTCCAGCTTTTGGTATTGAATCTTTTATCACTTTTATTTCAATTGAATCATGTCTTTTACATATTTAATTGTGCTTGTTACAATTATGAGTAGCTAATTTCTTTAAACGTTTGCTTGGATTATGTGATCGTTTATGTGTTAGGTTTTGGGTGTGAAATTAGAGTGATATGTAGAGGTTAATTGGGGATCCGTTTGGGTTAATTTCTTAATTATCTTGTTAAAATTGTTTATACTCTTATTTGGTAATCTAAAAACGGGTATTCGAAAGGAATCCGTAATTTTTACTAAAATAGGAACGAATTAATCGGCCGGTCTTTAGTTGATTATAAGTAAATGATATTCGAAAGGAATCATTAACAACAATTTTTTACAAGTAGATATTAACACGAACGCTAGCTACTAAATTAAGAGAAATCGGTTTTGGAGTTAGTAAGCTATTCGAAAGGAAGCTTATAAATTAATTCTCACATATCGGCTTGAAACTTTATGCACAATTACTTGAGGTGTTAACGGTATTCGAAAGGAATCGTTGCATGGTTAGGTAATTGGAGAAATCCGGTATTCGAAAGGAACTTAGGATTTTACATTAGAAGTTTATCGACATTTTCACACCTAAGAAATAACACATATTCGTAAACGGCCCAAGCAAGCGTCTTTTTATCCATATTTGAATTCTAAAATGTTTTTACCGTTATTATAAGCAAGTCTTCATTAAGACTAAAACCAACTTGTTACTTGTTACGTGTTTTTATAAACTAATACTTTCAACTATAAATAGTCCCTGTGTTCGAACCCGATATTTGCCAATACTGTTTTACAATTGACAAGGGTACACTGCCCGTGTCGTAATCTAGTAAAGGTTTATTTTCGGAAAACTAGATTTTTCGCATCAAGTTTTTGGCGCCGCTGCCGGGGACTTGATTTAGTTGAAGTTTTTAGTTTCTTGTTTGAATTACTTGTTTGAATATTTTTCACGCGTATTTTGTTTGTTGTTTTGTGATTTTCAGGATTATTGATTGTGGATGTACACGAGATCCCAAGGGAAACAAGTGCATAGTCCTCTTTCGGATCCGGAAAAACTTTTGAGGAAACGAGGTTTAGGAGCAGTCGCGTCGGTAATTTATAGTGAGAACGAATCTTCCGAGGAGGAAGTCGAGGTAGTTTTTGAAGAAGGAATGGAGGACGGAGAAAATGGTAGACCTATAGTGGAAAACAACCCACCCAAGCCTTTTGACATACCGATGATCAATAGGAACCGAATTGTACCACAAACGAATGGGTCGGCCATTGTAGCACCGGACTTGGGGGCTGATTTTTCGGTTAAAGGGCACCATTTTAAAATGATTCAAGATAGCACATTTGACGGACATTTCAAGTCCGACCCGCACAAGCATGTAGCACATTTCATAGAGACATGTAGAATGTTCCGATATGGAGCGGGTCAAGAGGAGAGTGTTATGTTGAGTTTGTTTCCATCGTCTCTCACGGGAGAGGCGAAAACGTGGTTTAATGAATTGGAGCCGGGTACGATTGCAACTTGGGAAGATATGAGAGAGATCTTTGTGACGAGATTTTTCCCACCCATTTTGCGTAGGAAGCTATTGAACCAAATCCGTTCTTTTCAACAATGGGATAACGAGACCATAACGGATGCTTGGATTAGGCTTAAGGAATTGTTAAGGAATTGCCATGGGCACGATTTGGATAAAGATGAAGTTATTGATATCTTCTACTATAGTCGTTCTCAACACGACTTGGATTTAACGGGTGGTGGTAGTTTCTTATACAAGTCACCAAACGAGGCTCACCGAATGATGGAAGATCAAGTCCAAGCTCATATTGCTAGGGATCGAGTTACTAGGAATAGGAGAGTAAGGGGAACGGTCAACCAAGTCGAAGAAGGAGGTAGTAGTGGTAGCAACAAGGAAGTGGTGAACGAGATTAAAGCCTTGGGTGATGAAATGAAAAACCGAATGGGTCGTTTGGAAAAGGATGTCCACTTAGTGAAAAACGGTTGCGGGAAATGTGGGGGACCACATTATACGGAGGATTGTGAGCCGAAAACTGAAGAAGCAAATTATGCCAACTACGGGTATCAAAACCGGGGCAATAGTGGATATGGAAATCAAAACCGGGGCAATAGAAACGAAGCAAGATTTCAACCCAACCACTCGAAACAAAAAGAGGAGAATAACGAACAGAACTTTGAGGAAATGATGAAAGAATTTGTCTACTCTTAATGGCTAATTCGATGAAGGGATTCACCACAAAATGGGAGCAAAGCCAAAGGAACACTCAAGCTAACATGCAAGACTTGGAACGAAAATTTGAAAGATTAAGTGAAAAGTTCTCAAACCGACCAACGGGTCAAATGCCGAGTTCTACCCAACCAAACCCGAGGCAAAACCAAAACAATAACGGAGGATCATCAAACCAAGGGCCGAAGTATGTACCACCAAACAATCGGGATGAGCATGTAAACGTTGTTGAGACTAGGTCTGGGGCTAACTATGGGGGGAACCGAGAAATGGTGCTGAACAAGGAGAAAACGGGAAAATATACTGAGAATGCCTTGTTGCGCCGCAACAGTGATGAGTTGCGCCGCAACTCGTCTTCAGTGGCGAACCCAATTGTTGACAACCAACCATTTGCGCCGCAGCAGGTACCACTTGCGCCGCAACATGCTCAGATACAGAACCGGGAACCCGTTGACAGTGATTCTGACGACGAAGAGGAGATAGAGATGGAAACTCGACCTGGAAAAGAACCTATGGATCAAAACAAAGAACAAGAGCAGAAAATGGAAACAAAGGGGGCATACAAGCCGAGGATCCCATATCCTCAAAGGCTTAGAAAGGAGAAGAAAAGGGAACAATACGGGAAATTCATTGAACTTATGAAAACTGTTAAAGTTAATGTCCCTTTAGTTGATCTTATTGCAGGTATGCCCAATTATGCTAAGTTCATGAAAGAGTTGGCAAGTGTAAAAGGAGAACATATGGAAAAGATAACGGCATTTCTTAACGCCGAATGCTCGGCTATTGTGAAGAAGTCAATTCCACCTAAGCTTGAGGACCCAGGAAGTTTCTTACTTACATGCACTTTTAATAATGATTATACTTGTAGCGCATTAGCGGATCTTGGGGCAAGCATTAATTTAATGCCCAATTCTGTTTATACTAAATTGTCTTCAAATGCTTTAACACCAACACGTATGAGCATAAGATTGGCCGATCGATCTTATCAATACCCATTAAATATGCTCATACGGGTTGGAGATTTTGTATACCCGGTAGACTTTGTTATTCTTGAGATGGAAGAGGATGAAAAAGTTCCTCTCATCTTAGGAAGACCATTTTTGAATACTGCGGATGCCATAATCCGTGTGAGGGACACGGAAATTTCATTGGGTTTGGGTAATGAACGGGCTACATTTTCTTTGAAACAAGCTATGAAACATTCTTACTCTACTGATGAATCTTGTTTTAGAATTGATGTCATAGACGATGCAGATTATGATCCTGATTGGGAAGGAATATTAGAGGACGAGGAGGAGATGGAAATAATGAATGCGATTGAGAATAATGATGAAGAGGAAGAAGCAAGTGAAACGAAGGAATTGGTAGTGGAAAATGACATGAGGATTAAAACATCATTATAAGATCCTCCCAAGGATTTGGAGCTCAAACAACTACCACATCACCTTGAATACGCGTTTCTAGAGGGTAATTCTGGTCTCCCTATTATCATCTCGTCTTCACTTTCGGAAGACGAGAAAGTTAAATTACTAACGGTCCTTAAAAGTCATAAAAAGGCTTTCGCTTGGCGCATTTCTGATATTCCGGGTATAAGTTCTGATTTTTGTAAACATAAAATCAATTTTTTAGATGATGTAAAACCCGTTGTCCAACGACAACGGAGACTTAACCCGAATATGAAAGATATGGTCAAAAAGGAAATTGTTAAAATCTTGGATGCAGGTATTATTTACCCGATAGCGGATAGCCCTTGGGTTAGTCCGGTCCATTGTGTGCCCAAGAAAGGGGGGATGACTGTTGTGTTAAACGAGAAAAATGAATTGGTTCCAACTAGAACAGTGACGGGCTGGAGGGTTTGCATCGATTATAGGAAGTTAAATGAGGCAACACGAAAGGATCATTTTCCATTGCCATTTATGGATCAAATGATAGAGAGGTTGGCGGAAAATGAGTTTTACTGTTTTCTGGATGGTTTCTCGGGTTATTTTCAAATCCCAATTGATCCCGAGGACCAAGAAAAGACGACCTTCACTTGTCCATTTGGGACTTTTGCATATAGGAGGATGCCATTCGGACTTTGTAATGCACCGGGTACATTTCAGAGGTGCATGATGGCGATATTTCAGGACATGGTCGAGAATTCCATGGAGGTGTTTATGGACGATTTCTCGGTTTATGGGAGTTCGTTTGATGGGTGTTTAGAGAATTTGGATCGTATGCTGGCACGATGTGAAGAAACTAACTTGGTATTGAATTGGGAAAAGTGCCATTTTATGGTAAAAGAGGGAATTGTTTTGGGGCACAAGATATCGAAAGCCGGAATTGAGGTTGATCGAGCTAAGATAGAGGTGATATCGAAGTTTCCACCACCAACAAACGAGAAGGCGGTTAGGAGCTTCTTGGGGCATGCGGGTTTTTATAGGCGGTTCATTAAAGACTTTTCAAAAATCACTAGACCCATGACTAGATTGCTAGAGAAGGACACGAAGTTTGAGTTTTCGAAGGAGTGTGTAGAGGCGTTTGAATTGTTGAAGGAAAGATTGACGAACACACCCATTCTAGTTTCGCCAAATTGGGATCTACCCTTCGAATTGATGTGTGATGCAAGTAACTTTGCGGTGGGGGCGGTATTGGGTCAAAGGATTGAGAAACATTTTAGGCCGATTTATTTTGCAAGCAAGACATTAAATGAAGCTCAGCAAAATTATACCACTACCGAGAAGGAATTACTAGCTGTTGTGTTCGCATTCAATAAATTTCGGTCTTACTTGGTATTGAGTAAAACGGTGGTTTTTACGGATCACTCGACCTTGAAGTTTCTATTTTCCAAGTTAGATGCGAAACCGAGACTAATTCGGTGGATTCTTTTGTTACAAGAGTTCGACGTTGAGATACAAGATAAAAGGGGGAGAGAAAACGTGGCGGCGGATCACTTGAGTCGTTTAGAGAACCCGGACCTTGGTGAATTAGGAGAAGGAGAAATAAGAGATCAGTTTCCGAGAGAGCAATTGGCTTTTGTTGGGCAAGTTAGTAGCGAAAATGTACCATGGTTTGCGGATATAGCAAATTATTTGGTAGGAGGAATTATTAATCGGGACTTGAGCTATCAACAAAGAAGGAAGCTGTTTTCAGATGTCAAATATTACTTTTGGGAGAAGCCTTACTTATTCAGAATGTGTGCGGATGGAATGGTTAGAAGGTGTGTGCACGGAAGTGAGACGAGAAAAATTTTGGATGATTGTCACCACGGACCAACGGGAGGACATTATGGTCCATCGGTTACGGGGAAGAAGGTTTTTGACGCGGGTTCTATTGGCCAACGATCTTCAAAGAGGCACAAACCTTGGTACGCACATGTGATTCGTGTCAACGGCAAGGCACAATAACGAGGAGGGATGAAATGCCGCAACAAGGCATTCAAGTGTGTGAAGTGTTCGATATTTGGGGCATCGACTTCATGGGACCATTCAAACCATCGAATAGGAATATGTATATCTTGGTGGCGGTAGACTACGTGTCTAAATGGGTCGAAGCTAAAGCACTACCCACTAATAATTCGGCTGTTGTTATTGACTTTTTGAAAAGTTTATTTTGCAGGTTTGGGATGCCGAAAGCATTGATTAGCGACCGAGGAACTCATTTTGCGAATGCTAATATGGAGAAGTTGCTTAAGCGGTATGGAGTGCAACATCGATTTTCGACTTCTTACCATCCCCAAACGAGTGGGCAAGTAGAGAACACAAACCGAGCTATCAAGAGGATTCTGGAGAAAACGGTGCATAATAATCCCGTGCTTTGGTCAAAGAAATTGGAAGATGCATTGTGGGCGTTCCGGACTGCCTTCAAAACACCAATTGGTACAACCCCTTTTCGCTTACTTTATGGTAAAAATTGTCATTTACCTATGCAGATTGAGCATAAAGCGTATTGGGCGTTAAAAGAATGTAGCACGGATTTGTTGGAAAGCGGAGAGACTAGATTCCTACAATTGCACGAGTTAGATGAACTAAGGTGGAACGCATACGAAAACTCGAGTTTATACAAGGCGAGGACGAAAGCAATGCACGATTTGAAGATCCGAAGGAAGGAATTCAAAGAGGGAGACAAAGTCCTCTTATTCCAATCTAATTACAAATTCAAAGCACCTAAGTTGAGATCAAAGTGGACGGGTCCGTATTTGGTGAGACGGGTCTTTTCGGGTGGCTATGTGGAGCTAGCAACGGATGATGGCGGATCATTTATCGTTAATGGTCAAAGAGTCAAAATATACCGTGAAGAGGATGAGGAGAACGGTATGACATTGGAGGATGGGTTTCACCCGTTCTAAGTTCTAGGCACAACGAGGAGTCAAGCTAATGACTCGAGGAAAAAACGAGCACTTTTGGATTAAACCCCGGTTTGTTGTATCAATTCTCTTTTATTTTCTCTTATTTTGATTAAGTTTGCTGTTTTTATTTATTTAGGTAACTTAGGAGTTAACTAATTGTAGTTTAGTTTAAGTGTTTAAGTAATTTAGGAAGAAAAACGAAAAAAAAAATGTTGTATCACTCTTCTTGCGCCGCAAGAGGAGTGAGTTGCGCCGCAAGTGAGGTTCAGTGGCGGGGAGTAATTTTGTTGTCAAGTATTTGCGCCGCAGGACTACCCACTTGCGCCGCAAGACTATCAGGTGTACAAAAAAAAAAAAAAAAAAAAAAAAAAAAAGTTTCTCTTTTCTCTTAAAACCCTTAACCGATTTCTTTCTTTCTTTTTCTCAAACACATCTCGCGGCGCAAAGTAACACAAGAAAACACACACTCCAATTGAAATTCGATTTCTAGTCTAATCTTCTCTCAATTCTAATCACTTAACGAAATGGGAAGATCGGTATGTTGTTTCGTACATTTAATTTCTTAATTTTAGTTTAATTAGGGTTCTTGAATTGAAATTGATTTGGGGAAAAAGCTAGGTTTAATTTCTTTAGTTTTCAATTAGTTAATTAGGTTAAGTAACATTGTGCTTTAGTTTAGTTTTAGTGGTTTTAGGCTTTGATGTAGTTGAATCGGGTTTACACTTGTTGCTGCAGAAAATTCCGAACAGAACACACCCACTTGCGCTGCAAGAGGGAACAGTTGCGGCGCAAATGGGGACCAGACCTGACGTTTCAAAAAAAAAAAAAAGAGTTGTTTGTGTTATTTCTTTTCGACTAACAATTGTAGTTTGTTTTGTTTTTGTTTTTGTTTTGTTTTGTAGGGGAAACGTCAAGCGGTGGAGGCACCGGAAGTGGAAGAATCCTCCACATCTCATCGAGTGACCCGCCCACCTGTTCCATCCACTAAATCAATGGTGATGCGACCTGAAACGCACCCTTGGCTCAAATGGACGGGATGCACGGCTAATGAGAAAATCAGGTTTAATAACAACTTGGCCTTACTTCAGGAAAAAGCGCTTCACCCCCCGAAGTTTTTGGAGTGGGGTATGCTCGATAATTTGGGAATAACTGCAGAATTGAATTCCTACCTGATTACACGGTTCGTAAAGGAGTCCGGGCGACACCTTTTGAGGTGGAAGTATGGAAGAAAGGATTCAGTGTCCGAGAGAGTAGCTACCGAGAACTGTGTCTCGAGTTTTACTCCACTTTGACAGTTGACCCGGTACCTGACAGTAGTAAAGAGGTTTACGATGCGAAGATAATCAAGTTTAGGTTGGGGGGAAAAGCTCATGAAGTCACCCTGCCACAGTTTGGGTTTTTGACCGGTTTATTTACCGAAGCTGAATATTTGGACAAACCCAATATGGCGGATTATATTGTTAATGGAAGTTGGAATTGGAATGCTATCCGGAGTAGAAAAAATGAAGTGTGGTTTGACTTGTCCGGAAAGAGGCCTCACGCCTCCACTAATAAAGCGAACAGTCTCTCGGATCCAATGTTGAGAGTGCTTGAAAAGGGAATCTCCAATTCATTCTTGCACCGCCATCAGCATCAGGATAAAGTTTATATTGATGATTTGTGGCTGTTGTATTTCTTCGCTAAAAGGGACCCTACAAAGTATGTGAATGCCCCGTGGGCATTGGCTGAGTATATGCACGAGAAAGGGTCCGGACGACAAGCAGCAGGGCCTATGGTTTGTGGCCACTTCATTACGAGGATAGCAAAGACTTTGGGTGTGATGACCCAGGCTGGGACTCGACGGTGCAGTCCACCAGTGGGTTGGAAGATGGTCACGATGAATGACCTGTTTCGGGCTAAGATTGTAACAAAAAACAGAATTTATGTTGGTAATGTGCAGGTTGAAGAGGGTGAAGAAGCTGAGGAAGAGAACGAGGAGGAAGAGGGTAACGCGAACGCGGCGGGAGCAGTACCACCACCACTTGGCCCATTTGATTTCAACCCAATGATGCACGAGATGTATCGAATTGGGCGCCAGGTGGACGAGACACATGCTGATGTGTCTCACATTAGGACGGAGGTTCATCAGATCGGGGATAACACGCAGTATCACATGGCACGCTACCAGCCCATGTGGGAATACATGACTACTTCTCAATACCATGTGCATAATCCCGAGGCAGCAAGTGGGTGGACCGAGTATAACCCACCTCCAATGTGGAACCCGCCACCGCCTAATGATGAAGAGTGAAGGAAGTGAAGAAGCCGCTTGTGGGGCTTACTTGTTTGTTGTTGTACTTTGTGATGTTGAACTATTTTCTTTTCAGTTGTGTCTGGTCGTGTTGGGAACTATTTTATCTTTCGTTGCTTCGGATTTTTATGATTATGCTTCTTAACTTGTTTGTTTATGTGTTTTGTACCTTACCAAGACTGGCATTAAGTTCAGCACGTGCGGAGTCGATTCGGAAATCATGCCACATCCTACGAAACTCGCACGGTTTTATCTTTCTTTTTTTCTTTTATTTTTGTATTTTTAGTTTTATTTTAATTTCCCTTAAGTAAGTTAGTTTTTATTTTGATGGAACACATTAGGGACAATGTGTTGTTTAAGTATGGGGGGGGAGGGGGGGGGGGGGGGGGGGGGGGGGGGGTTAGTCGGAAAATTAGTTAGTTTTGTCCCCTATATCCATTACGTTTGTTTTAGTCCCATTTGAGTCATTTAGAGTCAAAAAAAAAAAAAAAAAAAAAAAAAAAAAAAAAAAAAAAAAAACGCTTAAATGTAGTTAAGGAGAATGATAGGGGCTTGTATATTTAACTTTATTCCGGTACTTTAACGTGAAATTGCTTAGGAACATATTTAGTTAATAAAATACTTGTAAATAAGAGTTTAGGTTTTCTAATTTTAGTTCCTTAAGTTTCCGTGAAAAATCAAAAAGATAGATAATCACTAGATATCCTTAGTACCGAGCCCTTGTAGTCCCTGCACCCTTTCGGGGGTAGTTGGGGAATCCTAGTATTACTTAAGCCCTTAGAGAATTAGAGGCGAAGAAAAAGGCCATAGGTCTTTCCCGTCGACAAAATAGAAATTGATCCTCACTATAACGAAGACTCAAATCCCGTTATACCGTTCACTTCAAAGAAAATATAAAAAAAAAATCTATAATATTTGAAGTGAACAAAAGTGAGAGGAAAAGAAAAAGATGAAGACTAACCAATCAATTCTCAAGAAAGAAGTACTTAATCGAAAATGCTTAGTAATATTTTAAGGGTTCCCCCGAAAGTAAGGCGGTATAGGGGTCGGCTGTAATGGCTGATCGCTCTAACTTCGGTTAGAGAGTGAGGGAAAAGGGGTGATTATCTTGACATATCTAAACTAGGGGAAGAATTAGGAATTAAAATTGGTAAATTGCGGTTCTTGTTTGCTTAAGTAATTTAGTAGCTCTAGATGTTTGTAGTCGGTTTTACGATCTAGCAATTTCACGCAAATCTTTATCTCTAACACCGGAATTTAGTTAAATGTTTGAGCCCGTGATTCCTTAACTTTTCTTAAGTTGTATGTTTTGTAAAGTTGTTAGTAGGTTTGAGTCGGATTTGCTTAGGGACAAGCAAATGCTTAAGTATGGGGGGTTTGATATCGCTCATTTATACGAGTATTTCATAGCGATATTTGTTATGTTTTGAGTTAAAAACGTAATGGATAGACCCCGTATTACTTATATTTTGTGTAAAGTGTGTTGTATAGGTTTTTGGTTGTGTTTGGAGTTATTGGAGGTGATTTGGGACCAAAAGGAGCTAAGGAAAACAAGTCGGGAATCAAAATGTCTAGTTGCCTTGGCCATTTTCACCAATTGCTCCGCAACTGGTTGACACGAAATTAGTGGAGCTCGCTGAAGACGACTTGCGCCGCAGGAAGCATGAATTGCGGCGCAAGAGAATAACATACTGGGCAAAGCAATTAGCTGATTTGCGGCGCAAGAAAGGCAATTGCGGCGCAACTCACGGTGCTGGCAGTTACAATTTTGTTTCTTTAATCCTAATTAAGTGGGAACCCAAAAGTTAGTGGGGGAATACTTATGAACGTTTTTTCTGGACAAAGACACTATCATTATCACTCATATTCTCAGCAATTTAGCATCAATTAGCAAGGAGAATCAAGAACATTTTCGTTAATCGTTATTTTCAAGTTTGAACAATCGTTACTTTCATTTCCATTTTGTTAATTTGGGAGATACTTGGAACCTATTTTCCAGCTTTTGGTATTGAATCTTTTATCACTTTTATTTCAATTCGAATCATGTCTTTTACATATTTGATTGTGTTTGTTACAATTATGAGTAGCTAATTTCTTTAACGTTTGCTTGGATTATGTGATCGTTTATGTGTTAGGTTTTGGGTGTGAAATTAGAGTGATATGTAGAGGTTAATTGGGGATCCGTTTGGGTTAATTTCTTAATTATCTTGTTAAAATTGTTTATACTCTTATTTGGTAATCTAAAAACGGGCATTCGAAAGGAATCCGTAATTTTTACTAAAATAGGAACGAATTAATCGGCCGGTCTTTAGTTGATTATAAGTAAATGATATTCGAAAGGAATCATTAACAACAATTTTTTACAAGTAGATATTAACACGAACGCTAGCTACTAAATTAAGAGAAATCGGTTTAGGAGTTAGTAAGCTATTCGAAAGGAAGCTTATAAATTAATTCTCACATATCGGCTTGAAACTTTATGCACAATTACTTGAGGTTTTAACGGTATTCGAAAGGAATCGTTGCATGGTTAGGTAATTGGAGAAATCCGGTATTCGAAAGGAACTTAGGATTTTACATTAGAAGTTTATCGACATTTCCACACCTAAGAAATAACACATATTCGTAAACGGCCCAAGCAAGCGTCTTTTTATCCATATTTGAATTCTAAAATATTTTTACCGTTATTATAAGCAAGTCTTCATTAAGACTAAAACCAACTTGTTACTTGTTACGTGTTTTTATAAACTAATACTTTCAACTATAAATAGTCCCTGTGTTCGAACCCGATATTTGCCAATACTGTTTTACAATTGACAAGGGTACACTGCCCATGTCGTAATCTAGTAAAGGTTTATTTTCGGAAAACTAGATTTTTCGCATCAGACATATATATATATATATATATATATATATATATATATATATATATATATATATATATATATTGAGAGAGAGAGAGAGAGAGAGATATGAGGGATATGGTTGTTTGTTGGCCAGTTTCTATCACTTGGAGGGGGGGGGGGGGGGGGGGGGGTCCAAACGGGATAGGACAAGTGTTGGTCGTAGGATACATGCAAGAATGACTCGTTAAACCTAAAAAAATGGGATCTGCTAAGGAGGGGGTCGCCCTATGTGTGTAGGGTTGCGCACCGTGCAGTTTTTCAACATTTTTCGTTTTTCGTTTTCGTTATCATTAAGCATTTTCGTTCGTTGAAAGTTTACGATTTGTTATGCAATGAACTTAGGAAAGTTCATTATGTGTTTTCTTGGTATTAGGTTTCATTTATTGATTCCGATTCGATTCCGACACAAACACGTTTACGGTAAAAGTACAGTTAAGAACAATCACAGATATCTCGAAGATATAGAAGAAGGAATTCACCTGAAATTTAGACGGATGTCACATATACACAGATAACATATTCACACTATACTCAGGGACAACTAAAACATCATATAGCATCATATTATTGTTAAGTTTATAGTTTCCAACTCTTTTAATCTTAGCACTAATGCCATTAGGATGATCAACAACAAGATTCAAGTCAGATATGTCAACAATATTTTCCAAATTTTCATTAGATTTCACATAATATTGATTAGCACCAGAGTCAATGACCCAACTAGAACTTTTAATACTAGAAACATTGATGTGTAAAATCTCTTCTTAAATTAAACCTACTATTTCACGTAATTACACACTTATAGGCAGTGTACCTATTCGTATGTAATATAGTTTAAAAGCAAGTAAAGGTTCGTTCGCAGGGACTAATTTGGTTTTTAGATTTCAAATTAATAATACTATTTGTTTTTGGGGTTTTTATTGTAACAAAAGATTGATTAAAATTGCAAGTAATTAGTAAAAAGTGATTAATAAAAATCGAGTGAGAAAAAGTAATTAAAATTATCAAATATCGAAGAAAATACACTTGTTTGACACTTCACTTGTTTTCCATTTAAATTTACGAAGTTGATTGAAAATAAAACTTCTAAAATATAACAAAAGTCCTCTCGAATATTTTATTAACTTTAACTATCTCTAATTATACCGTTCCTCTCGAATACAGACATACAGTTGTAATTATTAATAGTTAAGCAGTAAGTAACAAGCCGGTTTTTAGTGATTTAATCTTATAGAGTTTCCTCTCGAATAACTCCTCTAAATTTTAAGTCCTTCCGAATCTTAACAAATAGACTTACTCAATTAAGTTTAATTATTTAAGTTGATACTATTAGGTCCTCTCGAATCCTAACAATTTTAAAACGATTATAGACCGACCGATTATTTCGTATAAATTATTTAACTTATCTAGATTCCTCTCGAATACCTAGAATGTTGATTAATTACATTTTATATAAACAACTTTTTAATAATATTTTAAAACTTAAGCAAATAAGGATTTTCAATTAAACACAAAAACCTTAACAATCAATTACGCAAAAGTAAACTTCAAACAAGATCCGTTAATCAAACAAATGTAAAAATAGTTTAGCTACTCATTATCGAGTTCAAAATAAAACTAATAATAACAGAAAACATACTGGAAAATAAAGTCTAAAAAGGGAACGAAAAACAAACTAGAAACCGAAAACGTGTCGTGACCGACGTTGAACGAAAACGACTTCCTAGCTCGAAATCTTGCCTCCAAACTCGAACTCCGGCTCTAGACTTCGAATAATGATGATTGAATGAATTTTCTGGCTGGAATAGCTCGGTATTTATAGGCAAAAATAAGATAGAAAACGTATTCGACTCGAAAACGAAAAATTCCAAATTCTGCTGACTGCGCCGTCGAGATTGCTTAGGACGACGCAGCGTGTGATATTTTTGCTTACTGCGTAGTTGAGAAGCCCTTGTGCGTCGTTGTGCTCACTTAAAACAAAGACTGCGACGTTGTGTCTCCTTGTGCGCCGCCCTGCTTCAGTATTTTCATCATTTCTACTCGTTTGAACTCGTTTTTTCCACCATTTCCACTTCCCGAACATGCAAACCTGTAAAATGGACAAAAACACTTTTCCACACAATTAAATGTAAAAATCTTATCCTATTCACCGTGTTTACTATGAAATGTGACCAAATATCGCATATAAATAGTTATATAAATATGCGATATCAAACATCACATTTAACCACATTACACATCATACCTGCCATGTTAGATTTAGGACCATGCATACCACTTTTTTCAGATAACAAGTTCATTAATTTCACAACCTGTTCTTTTGAAAAAGGAAAATTATTAGAAGAGGATGCATGTGTATCTACAGAGGTAGTGTTATTAGAGAACCTTTGGTTTTGAAACCTATTATTTGTATTGTTATTATTATTTCTTCTTGGAAGATTTGGTGGAAATCCAATTACTTTAAAACATCTGTCAACAATGTGACCTGCCATACCACATTCTGTACATTTAAGGTCAGGATTTCTTAAAAATCTTTTGTTATTTAAGCCATTTCCACCATTTGGTTTGTTTGCGACAAAAGCAGTGTTTGGTGATTTTCTTACAGTATTAGACACAGACCATTATCTCTATGAGATTCCTCTCTAGAGATAATGGAGAAAGCAATTTTAACAGAAGGTAAAGGTTCCCTTGTTAACAAGTTACTTCTAATAGGTAGATACACATCATCAAGGCCCATAAGAAACTGCATAAGCTTTAACAATTGACCATGTTCAACAAAGTCTTTAGCACCACTGCAAGTACAAGCAGGAAGTTTAACTAAAGCATCACATTTTTTCCACAAAGAGTTCAATTTATGATAATATTCAGACACAGATGAACCACTTTGGGTTAAACAATTTATTTTCTGATGCAAATTAAACACAACAAAACCATCAATTTTATCATAGGTTTCCTTCAATTCATTCCACAAAACAGTATCATTTCTAGAAAAAATCTGTCCAACATACAATTCTTCAGAAATACAACCAAGCAACCAAGATAAAACCACAACAATGCACCTATCCCACTGTTTAGCTAGAATCTCATCATCATCAATTTTTAAACAAGAACCATCAATAAATCCTACTTTATTTTTAGTTTCTAAAGCAAGTAAGACAGCACAAGTCCACACATTATAATTCTCAGTTCCTTTTAACTTGAAATTAACCAAAGAAGCATTAGTAGTATCACTAGCATGTAAGTACAATGGATCACCAAAATCAAGTCTACTGACAAGAGTAGTGCTAATTTCACTCTCCTCTTTTTCCTTGTCTGTGTTCACCATATTCACAAGAAGTAAGAAACAACCACATCAAGACAACAACCAACCACAACAAGAATAAAATACAATTAGTCACAAACGCAGCAGACAACAACCAACCACAACAATAATAAAGGACAACCACAGCAAGACAACAACCAACCACAGCAAGAATAAAAGACAATTAGTCACAAAGAATGCAGATGCTCCTAAACAACAACGAGCCAGGTACATGGAGTATTTGAAACGTGTCAAGCCAGAGGCCAGCAGTCCAATTCAAGCCTTAATTAGTGTTCTTACCTAGGTCCAATATGACAAAAGCCCCTACTGTTAGGTCAGGACTTACTCCCAACACAATAGTGCACTGAAAATAAAAGACAAATGTACAAATAACAAGATATATCAAACCAAACAAAAAAGAAACAACCAGAAGCACAATCAAAGAACACGAAAGAACAAGATGCTCCTGACTATGGTCCAAGTGTAACACCAGGGGGCAGTTCATCCCCACCCGACAGAAACGCCCTGATGTAGGAACTTGCCACCGTACAACATCGAAAGAAGACTTACCGAGTAGTCTCAAGAAGAACACACCACAAAAACAAAGGCTCACCAGAGAGAAACGTAGCAAAAAAAACAAACACCACCAGGACCCCAGAACAAATTAGGGTTTCACAGTTAGTAACCCTAAACACTATAATCGAGCATCTTTCAGTCACCAACTTACTAGATCTATAACAAGAACCACAAGATCTACCACCGGAAACCCGAGATCTATAACAAGAACCACCATATCTACCACCGGAGCCACCGGATCTATAACAGAAACCACAAGATCTACCACCAGAATCACCAGATCTAAACCAAAAACCACTAGATCTCAACAGACACTCACTATCAAACCCTATCAACTGAAACAAACCAGATCTATAACAAGAACCACTAGATCTACCACCGGAGCCACCATATCTATAACACAAACCACAAGATCTACCACTAGAATCACCAAATCTAAACCAAAAACCACCAGATCTCAACAGACACTCACTATCAAACCCTAATCAACTGAAACATTGGAAATCAAGAGCCGAAGCTCTGATACCATGTAGAAAATCATGATCAAAATACAATAACAACAACAAACTAAAAAACACAAACAGATTACATAAAATAACAAAGAACAAATACAAAAAATCCTCACTACAATTAACACTCAATCTCTCTTACAAATTACTATAACCAGACATCAAGGAGATGACAAAACACTCTAATCTCACAAGAAATAACCAGCTATATCATGAATCAACACCGGTGTATAAAGAGAGAAATACAATGAGAAAACCCTAATTTTGACCTAAATTGAGCGACTGAGACAATCACAAGACACCTTTATTTATAGCTCCAAATGTTACACTCTAGCCCTCCAGCTTCTCAAAGTTTACACTTCAGTCCTTGCACTTCCAGTTCCATGTCTTGACAACTTCAGTCCCTCAAGATCTTATCTTCACAATTTCATCCTAATATAAACACCAACACAAACAAACCAAGTCACCATTTCATTTTTAACATGCTTCACAAAAGATTACCGTTTATATTTTCAACAATAAGTGACCCCACAGGGTGTTTGAAGTTTGAACTTTAACATTATTGTGAAGATATAATATGAATTTATCTTTTAACGTTGAGTTAAAACATAAAACATTTTGACTTGTTAGTCATCGTTTTCGGTCATCGGTTCAATATGGTCCATCTTACAACTCGCTATAATGCTTTGTTAGAGATAACCAAACCGATAAACCAAGCCGAAAAAATCTCGGTCCCATATTCTTCAGTTTTTGGGCCCCGAGTCCGTTTTGGTTTTCCTAGTGTCGATTTGGTTTATGCTTGATGTCTAGCCCTAGGTGTAGGGAACTAGAAATTCCAATGGACCTTCCAGCTTATACTACCCAAATCATGCTAATAAATGCGGGGAAAAAGAAGAGAATAAAGAAGAAAAGAGTGATCAACCACTTATAAGAAGAAGCAAACACTTTTATTTGAACAATTCAAAAACTCACAAAAACAAATAGTCTTTCAAACCCAAAGCGTTTCGATTTGTTTTTCTCACTATAGCAAAAGCGAAATGGGTCAATTCTTTCCTCAAGGGAACAAATTGCAACATTCAAGCACGATATGTAATCAACAAAGAAGTTAATTGTGACTAGAAGGAATGTTGAAATGAAGTTCAGACGAAACCTTTTCACTTGTCGTGAGCATATGGGTCGACCAAAGGTCTGTATGACTGGGATCCAAGCTACATGTTCATAAACATACCATGCAAAACCGTAATCGATCAATTTAGTACTCAAAAGCTTCATAGCATTGATAGAGATAAAGCAACACAGATTAAGAAAAAAGCAATATAAGATCAAACTACATTTTTTTAAGTTCATGCATAAACATCCCACTCGCAATTGGCAGCCAGTTGATATCTATTTTTAACACGAAAACAACCTCACATTGTCGCACAGCGTTTTTTACTCTAAGATATCAACCCAGGCCAAAAGGAATCTAAGATTCTCTTTAAGAATCTCAGTAAAACAAAAACTATTTATTGGATTGCAAATGTGTTTTCCGTTTCTTCCTCTATATCATTATTACAAACGTTTCGATGTTGTTTGCTAGTCCCAAAGTCTAAAAACTTGATTCTCCCTTTTCTCCACTTAACATGTTTATATTATAGGTCTCATTTTGATATACTAGATCTAAATTATGAAGAACCAAGCTATTTTTAACGATCAACATAAATTCGTATTCACTTATCATTGTAACGTGTAACATGTTTATTACTCAAATATCTTGCTGTTTCAGAAGCAACCGTGGACCTATAGACATAAACAGAGTTTACCTACACACGACTACTACGAGGTACAAATTTTAACCCGCTAAGCACAATGTATTTTATAATGATCATCTAGGACCCGACACTTGTTCCACACTAAGTTTATAAGTTGAATCTGCAATAAACCATTCAGGATTCGGATTGTTTGCGTATTTGGTTTCTTTACGCAACATTTCTTGCTTTTCCCACTCCTCCCATCTATGGGTTAAACCATCGCCTTCAAGCATTCTCACAACTTCTGACATCTTGGGTCGCTCCGTTGCTGTTCCTTGTGTGCACAACAGAGCTATTTGTATGAACTGTTCCACTTCCTCCTCCACATAATTACCATCTAAATCTGCATCGATCAGCCTCTCCAGCTTTTTATCCCTCAATAGTCCTCTCACCTAAGCATTTCAAACTCGATCATCCAACTAAGGAACCTAAACTTCCGTTATCATTTTTATTTTAATCTCCTAAATCATTTTACTTAACAAATTACATAATAAACATTTTATGATCATGATTCACAAATGTTACCCAAACCCGGTCATTTTGCCACCTCTACTAGAGCAAACAAATGTTATAAAGATTGGATACTTACCCAATCAAGCAACATGACCTCCTCATCATCATTGGCAAGTCGAGCAAGATCAAAGGCCCGTTTCCCTGTAACAAGTTCTAGAAGCATCACACCATACCCAAAAACGTCGGTTTTTTCAGAAGATTTCCCAGTGGATAGATACTCGGGAGCTATGTGCCCAAGCGTACCACGAACTGCTGTTGTAACATGAGTATCTTTGTAGTCCATGAGCTTAGCTAACCCAAAATCTCCAACAACCGCTTCATAATCTTCATCCAACAATATATTTGCAGCTTTCACATCACGGTGAATAATCTTAGGGTCACAGTGTACGTGCAAGTAAAAAAGGCCCTTTGCCGACCCCAACGCAATTTTCTTCCTTTTTGGCCAATCTAGTGGAGGTCGTGTAGCAGATCGATCTAAAGTAGATCAAAAGTAGAACTATAATTAAAACAAGATATAAATAAGTACATCTATTTAATCCTTTGATAATTTTACCCAAAAAAAAGTTTTAATCCTTTGATAATTACTTCTGTTACAACCGTATTGTTACGTTGAAAGGAACCCCGGAAATATTTATATTAGTCACAATGTGGATAATGGTAACGTGAAAGGTAATGTGAAAGGAAACAAGGAAAAGTGATATGAAACGATAAATAAACATTTGTGTCTGAATGTTGAACCGACTGTATTAAATAGGTGAAAGGCAAGTACATGAACGGTAAAATGGCTAAAAGGTAACAAGTATGTCGTAACATATACAATACAAATGTAAGAAACTCTTGCCAAACAATTAAAGAAACTATGAAGTACAAGAAGAAAAATCGAGGAAACAAGAAGAAAATGTTGTTCTTGTTGGTGTGATTTTCTCTCGATTAAAAGCTTCCTTTTATAGGCCATGATTTAGCGAACTTGTTAAGCAAGTGCATAGAACATGGAATGGATAAGAGAATAATCATCGAGTGAAGAAAATAGAGAATATTCCATAGCAAGTCGATGATAAGTTATATTTCTACATGTCAAGTTGGAATGAGGATATCCAAACACCCTGTTAATGTAAAAATGTACGTAATTTGGAGAAAGTTTATATAAAATCACCTCGTAAACATGATTCAAGGCTGCCATTAGCCATGAAGGGGTAAACGAGCAATCGTTCAGTTGGTGTCATGCAAAATCCTTTTAACCCAAGAAGATTTCGATGAATAGCCATACTAATCATTTCAACTTCCGTTTGAAATTGCAACTCGCCACCTTGAGTACGTTCCTCTTTAAGTCTTTTTACAGCCACTAACGAACCATCAGCTAACCGTCCTTTATAAACTTTACCAAATCCACCTCGTCCAAGAATGTTATTGTTACTAAAGTTATCTGTTGCGACTTGTATTTCGCGCAAAGCAAACCTCTTTAATAGTCCCAATTCAATTTCAGGGGCCTCTTCATCTGTAAATATATAAACAAACCTAAATGAACGTAAAAGGATAGAAAAGGTAGTATACGTGCTTCTTTTGTTGGATATACTTACCGGGTACATCAAAGAAACTATCCTCTGGTTTTCTGCGTCGCCGCATAACAAGTACAATTGTGGGAACTGCGATAAGGAGAGCAGCACCAGCAGCAACTCCTCCGGCAATAGCTCCGGTGGCACTGTTTCCAACTGAGATAATAGTTACATTACATAAAAATCATGTGGCGCAATGGGAAATTTTCTTTTGGGTTGACTTAGGTTGACACGAAATGCTTTTCTCCGGAATAAGTAAATTTTGCTATAAAAGGCTAACGTGGTACGTTACACAGTTTAATTTTTAGATAAAAAATTTAAATACCTGAAGGAGATTCGGGATTAGATGAAGCTGGAGCTTGCGGGGGAGTAGCAGGTCTTATCAAAAAAGGATTACCAATAAAACTGAAACAATACCATTGAGGATTTGCGGTCAACATGAAGAACATGTCCATATTTTTTTGTATCATATAACTACCAACAGACCTGATGTTTGTGAACTGTGAAAACGAACCATTCACCGGGACAACTCCTGTCAAATTGTTGTTTGACAGATCACTGCCAAAGAAATCAACCGAAAACTTTTTAGCCCCGCTTCATAGTTTATCCAGGACAACAGAGGTGTCAAATTGTCACCTCTAGTGAAAATAAGCAAAAATAGGACAATACTCACAGAACTGTTAGCATCTCTAAAGTAGTTAATGAAGTCGGAATAGTTCCCGTCAAAGAGTTATTATTGAGACGACTATCCTTGCATAAACAGCAAAGAAACAACAGTGTGATTTCCGAGATATTGTTTTGATAAAAAGCTAACAAATGTTTCATAAAAAAGATAATAATCTAAAAGATGTAATATTGTACAGGAAACGAAGTCTCTTAAGCTTTGACAATGAGTCCGGAATTTCACCCTCAAACTGGTTCTGGTAAAGATCCAAAGTATTCAACGAGGTCAAGTTTCCAAACTCTTCAGGAATTTTTCCACCGATGTTATTACTGAATAGCTCCCTGTCAAAAAATATTTCATATATCATTTTGGTCACGGTACAAAGACATCGAACTAACTGATCTCGCTATTGTCTAAATTCTAAATCACAAGCAACCAAGTTGTAGGACGTAAACAACAGTTTTTATTTTGGAACAGTTATTTCATACTGGATTTGAATGTATACAATTTTTGGGGTCTGCTCGCTGATGTCAAAGCCCCGATGCAAGATTTTTTTTCAAAAACGGGCTCTTAAAAATAAAAGTAGAAAAAAATAACAAACATTGAAATGAACAAGACTCAAATCCTAAACCTTACAACTCATATACGTAAGTGAAGTTACCACTTAAAAGTTTATCTGTATATTAGATAACATTTTTTAGAACATGGGTCTGTGCGGCTGTCCACCATGCTCGCTCTTTAAGCTATGTAGCCACGGGTTGACCATTTATTCAATATAAGATAATATAAAGATGAAAGGTGGTATGCAATAATAAAAAACTTACAAGTACTCTAACTTGGTAAGTAAACCAAGATCCGGAACCAGTTGGCCAGAAATATTCGTCTTTCCAAGATCACTGCATAAACAAACTCAAAAACACATATTTGATAGTCGAGGAATAAGGTTGATAAGCTTACACGCGAGTAACTCTGTCATTGGTGCAGTCAACATGTACCCAAGAACATGGATTGACGAGTGACGTATCCCAACTCGACAAAACATTGTTAGGATCAGTTAATGCTGCCCTTAGAGTACCTAATGCTTGACCTGTCTTACACATACAAATTCAAATATGGTTCATCTTTAGAACATCAAATTTACTTTTACGCTTCGCGTTTTGTAGAAGGAATTGTGAGATAAGTTGTATGTTTAAAATTCATAATGAAATTAACAAAAAAGAAAGAACATACTTTCTTCATTTCCATAAACATATGTGAAAATAAAACAAAGTAGAATTAGATAGAGAGATTCATCCATTTCTCACAACAAAGAGAATGTTGAAAAATGGTAATTGTGAGTTTTGGTTTAAATATTGATCAAGTTATGGGTTGGAGGGAAATTTTGTTTGGTATTTATTTTTTTATTTTGATTTTTAAGTTCGATATATAATCTAGATACCTAAATACATTCATGTAACCCGAAAATGTTATCTAATTAATAAAACACGATAATGACAATCATAGTCTTATGGGTTGTTTATAAAAATGTATTTCACGTTTTATTTTTTTGTACATTTCTAAAATTCACCTTTGAATTTTCGGGCTCACTCTTTTATTAATGGCAATACAACCAAATTATACACACGGTTATTTCTTGATGACAAACCTTAAGGTTGTCGGCATCAAAACCCATAAAACGTTTAAGAAACTTTGTAGATGAATAAAATATTGGTGATGGATGAAGCTTTAGCTTCGTCGACAATGGTGGTCGATTCAATGGTTGAGTGAGTCGATAAGACGATAGAGTTGGTCAATTAAACGGCAGATGTGGTGGTCGTTGATAGTGTCAGCTTACGATTGTGGTGATTTAAAGCGAAAATTGAACTATAAACATTGATTCTTAACAACTAAACTTTAAAGTACATTTGACCGATATACTAGAAAAGTAAAAAAAAAAATATGGTCTCTTTTACTTAAAGAGCGCGGTTCCTACCAAGCAAACAATTTTCCCCCACAAGCGCAAGAATCAAATAGACCGGTAGTCTTACTGATCACCGAACCCTTTTGAGGGTTCCGTGTCCTTTTTCGTATTAGTGTTATGTCGTAAAATTTATTGACACCTCAAAAAAAAATACAAACAAACACGATAACCGGTCTAATTACCCCTCCCCACATGAATATTTTTATTATAATTTTTGTAGTAAAATTCATAGTACCTAATATATCACCACTATATTCAATATGTAGTTAAGAAACCAGAGTAGTGAGCAGGTCATGTGTCACAATTGACATTTTTTCTTTTCCTTTCCTTTTTAAACCAAAAAAACCTCGTGGTACTTTCCATTTTTACTTATTTCAGTTTAGGTTTTCCTTTTGTAATTCTATACTTTTATTACGTTTAACAGATTTTATATCCTTTCAACAGATTATCATATTTTTATCCTAAATACTCAAAGTGGCATTCATTTTATTTAGCAAAATAAAAAGTGAATTTGTATTTATAAATCATTAAGGGCTTATTTGATGTAAATGAAGCTATATGACATACTTATAGCTTATAGATTGTAGATAGACGTTAAAAGTTAAAGCTTTTATTTTTGGGCTTTTATTTTTTAAAGGTCTCCAGTTCTTTAAGAGCATCCGGAGTGGTAAGGTTGTCGGCTCGTTCTCGAGCTCACAACGAGCTCTGTAGCTCGTTATCACACCGACCTCGGTCGTTGTGAGGCTCGTTGTGGGCGAGCGTTGTCACCACAACGGGTCGTTGGCGATTTTGTTTTGTTTTTTTTTTTTTTTTTTAATTGCAACGGTCAAAAGCTTTTTATAAAAAAAAAAAAAAAAAAAACAAACACACCAACGGTTATATAACCGTTGGTTTATATAAAAAAAAAAAAAAAAAATTTAATCCTTAATTTCACCTATAAATACCCCCACAATTTAACCAAAAAATCACACCAATTCTCAATCTCTTTCTATCTCAATCTTTTTCTAAAAACTATATACAACAAAAAATGAGTTCGAATTCGTCAACCGATCACGATGTTACGGTTTCGTCATCTTCCGACGCCGAATTGTTACAAGTTCTAGCCATGGCGGTACAAGCTGTGGAGATGGAGGGAGATTGAGGCGGAAAGTTCTCGCCGTACTGTGAAAAAGAAAAGGCGTTATATCAACCGCGATCGCGCCGAAGCAAACGAAAACGTGATACGACATTACATCTGCGGCGAAAGCGTATACCCGGATGAATATTTTCGTAGACGATTTCGTATGAGAAGACCTCTTTTCCTCCGAATAGTCGAAGGTATATCTAATTACTCTGTAGAACCTTTGCCCGACTATTTTAAATATTTCAAACAACGCCCCGATGCAACGGGTAAAATGGGTTTTAGTTGTTTACATAAATGCACGTCCGCTATTCGTATGATGGCGTATGGGATTACTTCGGACGCCTTCGACGAATATTTGCAAATGTCTGAAAGAACATCAACTGAATCCTTAGATAATTTTTTAAAATGTGTAATCCATCTTTATACAAACGTTTATCTAAGAGCCCCAACACAAGATGATGTTAATCGTTTATATCAAAAACACGATGAGGTTCATGGGTTTAAGGGTATGCTTGGTAGCATAGATTGTATGCATTGGAAATGAGATCAATGTCCAAATGCATACAAAGGGCAATACACACGAGGTGACCATGGTTATCCAACGATTATGTTGGAAGTTGTTACCTCGTACGATCTATGGATATGGCATGCTTACTTCGGTGTCGCCGGGTCGAACAACGACATCAACGTGCTTAAACAATCGTCGTTGTTTCATGATATGCTCAACGACTCATCCCCAGACTATAGATTCACCGTCAACGGCCACGAGTACAATAAAGGATATTACCTTGCAGACGGTATATATCCGGAGTGGTCGACATTTGTTAAAGCTTTCTCGTACCCATTTGACGAACCTCGCCAAAAATTCAAACGTTTTCAAGAGAGTGCGAGAAAGGATATCGAACGGGCATTCGGTGTTCTTCAAGGTCGTTGGGGTATTATAAAACATGCAGCTAGATTTTACAAGATGAACAAATTAAGAAGAGTTATGTATGGGGCTATTATATTACACAACATGATCGTTGAAGACAACGGACACTCGATCTGCGATGCCGATGAATGGTATGTTCCTCCGGTTACGGGTGTTCCGAGAACTTAAACGAGATAGTCAACGAACGTATTCGGATTAACAGATAGATTAGAGACAGGACCACACACAACATACTCCAGGAGGATCTCGTGGCCTACATTTCGACACTTTCGGATAACTATCGACAACGTTAGCTTTTTTTAATTATTGTATTGTATTTTTTTTTAATTATTGTATTGTATTTTTTTTTTAATTATTGTATAGTATTTTTTTATTGTATATTTTTGTATTTTTATTTTAATTATTGTAGTTTTGTTTTATTTTCATAAAATGTTATATTTATTTTATTTAAATCTTTTAAGAAAAAAAAAAATTAAACTGGGTTCCACAACACCCACAATCGCCACAATCCTCATTATCATACCAACCCAAAATCTCACAATCATTATTCTCACTGCCACATCAGCAAAAGTAATTCCACAACCCTCATTATCACTCCGGATGCTCTAAACAAATTTTTCATTTATGAATTTTATTTTAATTAAAGTTTGAAACCCTTAACATATATTGTGATACGATATATTAGTTTTGATGTTGGACCTTTTTTTTTCTTTGATAAGTTTTATCTCTAATTTTATTCTGTTTTGTTTTGTTTTATGATTCTTTGAATTTATTTTCTTTTTCTTTAATAGAATTACTATATTTAGTGTTTTCTTTTAAAATACGTTATTAAAAAAAATAACTCCTTTTTTACTGTTTGTTTTGTTTTACCCACTCAACTATACAAAGTATACATTTTTATTTTTTATTTTTATTTTTTTACATCTTTCAACTAATTATACAACTAATCTGACAAAAAAAAAAAAGATATCTTAATAAAACAATAAGAAAAAAAGATTTAGCCTAAAACAAAAAACTTTTTCAAATATAATTGTATTTTGAACGTTTACATAAAAAAAGAAAACAAAAAAGCAGAATCGACTGTATAATGACTTGAAAATACAAAACCAATATATATTTTGCTAAATTAAAGAAATTATACTTTGACTATTTATGCAAAAATATGGTGGTTGTGACTTCGAATAAAATATTAAAAATGTTACAATTAACATAAGTGTTAGTTATCTTTACTTTCTTAAAAAAAAAAAAAAAAAAAAAAAGCCAATTAAGAAATAATTTAGTTAATTGATTAGTAATTTACTCCAACATATAAAATATAACTAGCACATATCAAAGTAATACCCACATGTCAAGAACCAAAGAATGAAACACTATTTTACAACCTTTTCCGGTTAATTAGGTTTGATTACTTGATGACCTTCAATCTGGTAAACAGATGAGTGATTTGATCTCGACGTCCCGTATAGAAAACTATATTCTAATAACTGCAATAACTATGATAAATAATATGCCCTTTGTATTCTCATACCAATCATATGAATTTGCAGTTGCACAAATCTATTATTTCAACCAGCTGTTGTAAAATTTAAGCAGAAGGTTTTTTTTTTCTTTCCGGAAGGCTTGGGTTTGGGGGGCAATTAAGAAAAACATCGGTGGCGAATTTCTGTACAAATCAAATGTCTAAACTAAATTGCCAACCCCTATCCCAAGAAAAAAAAAACACCAACTCAAAATCGCGACATATTCTCTGATGCTTGGGGGGTGAGAAACTATGGCCTGCCTAGCTACTACCAAATGTACCAAAACCAGGCACTGTGTGAGAAATAGATTCTAAACCAAAAATCGCACCTGACTGACTGACTATAATAGAGAAGGAACCTATCAACAAAACAGATTAATCAAGGAGTCGTAGATGGGGAACTGGAACTGGGGCCTTCTGTAAAAGCTTTGATTGCTTCCGCTGTCATTAAAGCAGACACCGCCTTATGAATTGCCAGGTCAGCACGCAACATGAGTTTCTGAGCTCTTTCCCTCTTAAGCTTAGCCATATTACGAGCATGCTTTGCGGCACTGGAAGCATCCCGTAGTCTAAACTCGTCAAGATCGGACCCACCAAGAACGAGCTGCCCTGGATGCCTATACGAAGGACTTGGTTGGTTATGCCAATCACCATAAGAGTTATTACTCAACTTTTTCCCATTTCTCTTCCCTGACTTCCTAAAGGCGGGTGGAGTCATGGCCATTCTTGGTGATACAACTGCTTTAATGCTGTGGGCGGAGTTGTTCCGTTGATATCTGTGTTGGTGATTCCAGTCGGTGTCCAAATTAAAATGACCTGGCCCACAAGCATCTCTCGGCGAGTACATCCTTGTTACCAATGGAGAAACATCTGAAGACTCGGCCCTTTCATCTCCAAACGCATATGTATTTACTCTTCTTCCTATCAAATACGAAAAAACAAATAAGTTACCACTAGACACTTCTGTAAGGAAGTAAATAATCCAAATCTTCGAATATTCACAAAAAGAGGGGAACGGAGTGAGAAGTAATTTAGAGCACTTACCAGAAGAATGGTGAGGATCGTGATCACCAAGAAAGGCATGGCTATGGCCCGAAAGTGAGATTTTCTTATGTGGCCTGTGTTTGGAACCCTTGTTGAGCACTTCTAGACCACGGGGTTTTAAACAGAAAGCAAACATAGGTGGTCTATCACCTGCAGATGCCTTCTCCTGCGACCCACTAACTGGCCCTGTTGCTGACTTTGGATGTAACTGATCCCATTCTCTACATATTTGCTGGTACCTTTCCCATAACGGAGGCTGATACACGGGTAAAAATATGCACAAAATCTGATTAGATAACAATTGTCTCTAAAGAATATGACAAGACCCACTCATATGCTAGAAGAAAAAACGAACAAATATAGTAGATATATAGCTTCGACTTAGGGTTGTCACTCTCCCAACTGATGACAAATCAATATTTAAATTAGGGAAAATGCCAAAAAAAAAAAAATGTAACATAAAATAAAAATTTTGACTGGGATACGTAAAAAATTCAGAACAAAAAAGGATTACAAAATCTATTTTAGTATTTTAAAGGATTATTTATCAAAAACAAACTTATTTTACCTTTTTAAAACCGCTTTATTTTTAACTGACGTGTAAAAGTTTTAATGACGTGACATTATCTTTTAACTCATCAATTGTTGTATTTTCATATCCGATTTTCCTTGAATTATGGAACATAATCCCTTAAAATACTAACTTGGATTTTATAATCCTATTTGGTACCAAAAAATTTTACATACCCCACATTGTCAAAATTTGTATTTTATATATTTCCTTTCTTGGCATTTTTCCCTTTAAATTAACCACAATAAAATTACAGCCTTAGAGCTCCATTCATAATAGAAGATATGTTAATCCTATGGAAAATATTATAAAATAAGTAACTTGCTCCACAAGAAATTCCAACAAAAAGAATACTACTAAGCTTCCTAATCCTAAAATACATATCATCTGGAACTTACCACTATTACTTATCTAACAAATAAAAGATTATTAATCATTATCTCCTACTTAATATTAATAATAATAACAATTAGATCGAGTCATGACTAAATACAAACAACCTTTTTAGATAATGCAAATAACCATCATTATGTACTTAAATTAAGTACAGAGTGACCTCTAAACTAGGCAAGTTTCACATGGTTAACACTTTCACATAGAGAACATAACGAGGACATAAGAACACTGTAGAATGCTGCTCATATACATACATACATACATATATCCGTACATACATTGATACATACACAGATATACATAATGCATGGATTAACCCAGAGCATGTATTCTGTGAACTTTTGTGCAACTTATAGCCTAGTAGCAATCTAGATTAGGGTTCCAGCCATACACTTTTGCATAGGATCTCGTTGAGCTATACATTTCTTAGGACCCTTTTTTACCTTTTGGTGTTTGTTGGTCTATATGCTGGTTGACTTCTCTGTTAGGACTTTTAAGATATATTAAACTTTTTATGTGACTATGATGTTCTGGTTCATCCTGTCTTTGTGAAGATTAAAGCAAAGGAGCTGGACTTAGTCAATTGCAGTTTGGCCATCGCAGATTGACATCTTACAGACCAAAAAAGTAACTCGGCTCACAACCAAGATTCAAAGGCCAGGTGCCCTAGTTAGGGACTAAGGAGAGGCGCAAAAAGGGAGGTCCCAAGTAAATAATCCAGTTAAATGATGAAGATTGACAGAGCATAATATAAAATGACATTGTTCTTTTGAGCTTTTACTGGTACAAGAAATAAGTGTAACAATCCCCACATTAAACAAAGGTTGCCTAACAAAGCTTTTAACGAGCATGCCTCACAGACATACCATGTTAGCTAACCTATCAATGACTCACCCTGCAATGACCTTTCGAAGTTGCAGTAGAAGATTAAAAAAAATTACGTTCTTGGATAAATGTGACAGCGGACAAAACTATATCAAGTAAATGGTCTGGCCACCAGCATGAACACCAAGGATGAAAGTTGTGAAAGTTCACCGAGATATATAGGATGAATATACGTGCCAGGATGATCACAACCTTCATAGCTGATCAGGCAGAACAGTGAACGAGCAACATAAAAAAAATACATGACATATAGTCAAAGATATTTTAGCCAGGGAACAGATATGTAAGCAGCATATGGGGAGCAAAGTGGGCCGATCAGGCGGTTCGAGTTGACCCGAAATAATTATGTTCCTCATAATATATATTTTATAAATGATTAGCATATCAGATATAACTACAAAGTATATCATTTCAATAATGTAATATTTTTCATATAAAATGATTCGACAGTTTAGACGATTTCGACCTATTTGACGGTCCCTTTTAATTGTTGTGTATATCCACCTGAATAATCATCTAACCCGGAAATAAAAATCTCTTCTAAGATGATCTTGCATAGAGCCATTAGACAATTTCACTCCTTTTACTAAGTTTTACCTTCCGGGTCCCTAAGGGGGGACATTACCTCAAACTTCCTGAAATCTCCAACAAATACAGGGCATTCGCAATCCTAAAATCTTGGTATCCTTGCGTCCCCTCACAATCATGTTCAAGATAGTATGTAATTTTTATATTCCCAGGAATTTCTTAAGACAAGTGATGTACAAACTTAAATTCCCAGCATATATAATGCTAAATCCTAACAACACACCTAATAAGCAATAGAGTGCCATATATCCTTCCATTAAACAGAGTCCTTTCTTTATATACTCAGATGTGCCCACCATCAAAATCTCTAACTTTGTAACAGCGAGTGGTCAGAATTAAACACTCCCTAGATGAACTAATATACTAACTACATTTTTATGTGTTCACGAATCATAAAACCTTCCATTGAGTGATATTCTTAATCGTCAGAACATTCTGGGCACCCTAATTCTTATACAAGCATAGCAACAGATTATACCGCATTCGAGCGTGTCTCGTTAATTTAACAAACAAATCCCTTCTACGTTAGCTCGTTTAAGCTTGAAATGATGGAAATAAAGAAGGGGAAGATTCTAAAAAGAAGGCATCAGGATATGATTATGCACGCCTCTCTGGTTACCTTATTACTTTCCTGAACTTGTTGATGTAAAGCTTGAAGGGCACACAACTTACAGGTTACTTAGGCAATCTAGTTTAGCATAGGCACAAATGTATATGCATTTTAAATGTAATCATAGCATGAAAAATTCTTTATGGCAAGAATAACTTGCAGATTTTGTAAAAAAACAATGTAAAATATAAAGTACCAAAGGGAAAAAAAATAAGAAGGGCACGAATGATGAGACATACCTGGAGTTGTCTTATAAGTGGCATGCCCTTACGTTGCCTCTTTTCCCGCCAGTGCTCATAGATGGATTTTGCCACTTGCATGGCACTTACTTTGGCAATCAGCTCCTCGATTTCTCCGGAAGTAAAGTGATCACGCTTCTGAGCATATGAAACCTTCTCCAACATATCCATAACCTTTTCAAATAGCTCATCAGAGATCATATCATCTTCACTCTCCTGCTGCATCCTGCTCCTAGAAAGCCACTCTTCATCTTCACTGTCCATGTCATACGTGATACGTGATGCATCCATAGCCATTTCAATATCACTTCTGACCTGGCGCAAATACCAGTGGCTGCGGGTGAAAGGCATCTCTTCTTCATCATCAAACGAGTCGTCAATCAGACGAACACCAGGAATAGGAATGTTTTTTATTGATGCTGCTCGTATGTTCCTATTATGACACTCCTCGTGCATCTCCTTGAAGAGAACCCACTGACTCCTGTCTGGGAACTCCAGTGCCCAGTCCTTCCCTCCTTTCCACATCATAGCATGGGTGTAGCGGTTTGTTGACCCGGGCTGTAAATCCTGATGCACCTTCAATGAATACTTTAACACCCCACTACATTTCACTGCAAGTTTCCACTCATTCTGATCAGCAGCTTCCAAGAAAACACGAGCCCCATATTCTCTCCACCCTTTATCCCCACCATTTATCAATACATTCGTATCGCAAGCCACCATCTCAAGGTTTCTCCGTGGACCTTTAGAAACATCAGGTGTCCTCCTATCATTTGCTTTCCTAATTCTCTGGTAAGGATGACCAGTCTGATTATGAACTTTATTCTTAAAACTTAATTCTCGAGAAGGCACTGTATACTGGACCTGGGTTCTTGGCTTCTTAGGCCCATTGCCAAAGCCATTCCCAATAAAATCAGTCTTTCCATCAGTCCATGGATCTCCAAGGGGTGAACTTGACCCAGATTTGTTGCGATGCCATAAACTTCTAGGGCCTGTAGGATTGGGGCTGTAGATGATGCCATCACTTAAATTCCAAGTCAGATCAGACACCTGTTGGGCGCCAGGTGTTCTAAAATCCCTACAAATTTCATCAGAAACTGGGATTTCAACACTAATACCTTTCAAGTTGGACGACCCAGCATGGTCTTTACGAAGTTCAAGCACCTGTGACGGTTGATCATTGTCTTGGTATTTATCTAAATTTCCAATCTCAGCTGAAACAGTTTGAGCAGATTTAGAAGGGAATGAAGTTTTATCATCATCAAATTTTGCATTAAGAGCAAGTTCAGATGACTTCCTCAGCCCTCCATCAGTGCTTACTACATCAGAATCCCTACAAAGAGAAGACGGTGTCTGGTCATGACTCTTAGAAGAGCTTTCTGAAGAAATCTCCAAGTGATCCTCGACACTACAATCATCTGCATAGTCTTGAAGGCTGATACTACGTTCCAACAGAAGCTTGAGATGTAGGCTAACAAAAAAACTTGGGGAAGCAGTAAATGAAAGAGCAAATGGAGGAAGATTTCCACACTTCAAACTGTAAATTGTTAAAGGCCGGCTCCCGGGTACAGGGTTGGATGATCTAGAGCCACTGAGCAAGGGCACAGCACCAGAATTTGATTTCTTACAGAAAACCTGCATGCAAAAAATAATCTAATAACTAATTCATAGTGATATTAAATTCAAACTTCAACAAGCAACTATCTTAAAAACACTTCGCTGAGCTCAAAGGATCATATAAACATGCTTTTTAAGGGCCGGCATTTGCACAAGTCTCAAGGTAACTGCTTGCTTGGCATAATCACCTCAGGGTCCAAGTGATAATTTGATGAACCTACAATGATAACTTGCAGGTCTTTTTATGTTTATTATACTTTCGAGTCCACTGAAGCCTTTTCTTGAGGTATACAATACAGCATAAGGTTAAAAAAAAAAAATTGAGTGTCTACAACTCTACTCCTTAGTCAGTTCCTCTCATTAGCATATTTGTAACTTTTTTATATGATGATCACTCAACTTGTAAAGTCGACAATCTGTTTTCCTAATATCTGATAACTGTTACTCAGGTTATGACAGTGTGTATAAATTTCTAATTGTCAGCTATCAACACCCCGTTTTTTTCTAATTTAACATGTATAGACTTTAAGAAAAAATATGTTGCTTTCAGAAATCACATTCTACTTTATCTTTTTATAGCTTAGATTACTGAGCAGCTTAAAACCAAATTCCTAATAGGTGACGCATCCTCAAATTAGATTTGACATTGGGTCAACTGTGGCAAACAAGCAGCATTTTGTATCCACGCTTGATCGTTTATATACGTTGAGCCATTACAGTACTATCAAGCCATGTTTAAACTCAATGATGTGGGGCTAAAAAAGATCTATTATGATCAAAGATTGTGCAGTTTCATCTTGTAACATTTTTTCTCTGGTTTTAGAAAATGATGCAAATTGAACCGGCTAATTGACAGGTTTGCCAAGGTGCTTAAGCCACATGACGTGAATAGAAATAAATCATTAAATATTATAAGTACCTTAAAGGAAGATGTTTGACCAGCATACGGTATCTGTGAGTCATGTGTTCCAGCTTCCAGTAATTTGATGTTGTCATATGTGCAGTCAGGAAGAGACAACTGTTTTGTGAGTAAACAATGTGGCTGGAACTCAGAATTAAGGTACTTCCAGTTAGAATCTCTCGCTTTCGAAAAACTATAAAAAGCAAAAACCTTGTGCTTCTTGAAGTTCTTGGAGAAAGAAAGTTTGAATCTTATGGACGTTGTTGGAACTTGCTGATTAATAGACTCATCTTTCTCAGGTCTACAAAACACTTTCATGACTAGGAAAACGAAGACCACAGCTTGATTTAAGCAACCTTCAAAAAGAAAGAGCCGCAATCCAACAATATTGTCAACAAACAACACCTCTAAAAAAACAGTAGGCCACATGGTAACCATGGTGCCATACTGAAGAAGCAATACCCTACGAATCAACCATATTATATCTGCCCCAAGTACGTATGTGAGCATAGGCCAAAGTGAGATGCATATCTTGAACTTCTTAGATTTGATTAATCTTGTATCTAGCTGTAGAACATCTGCCTTATTCAAGAACCAAGGTGCTGCAGCTCTAAACCTACGGTATCGCCTCCTAACGTAAACAACAGGTAGATGTCCTTCACTGCTATTAGTGTTTTCGGGCAAAGATGTCTCATCATTCCTTCTATCGAGTGATATATCAAGAAAAGCAGAGCTGCAGTTAGGTTGATCAGGTTCTCTTTCCAGCAGATCAATGTTTCCACTATTAGACACATCTAGAGAATTACCAGAAGAAAAGTGTGACAGTTTTTGCTTTTTCAGAAAACCAGAAGTAGATAATTTGACTCGAGGTGAAGAACGAGCCAACCACGAGATGATTGGCTCTGACTCCATATGACTGGCCATAAATGAATCATCCCTCGTGTTTAATGCTAAGCTTCTCGTGTCTTCGTTGCTATCTTCCTTGCGGAAATCTTTTGATGCATTATCTTCTTTACTATTTCGCTTACATGGAACTTCACTAGGAAAAAGCAACAGTTTAAATCTTTCATTTTCTAGGCTAATCCATTCTTCATCCCGATCATCATACTTTATATGATGTAAATTTCTTTCAGCGTCATAATCATTTATCAGACCATAATACCATCTTTCATCCAGAGGCCAGAAGATCTTAATCTTCCTGTTCAGAAACCAGTGAGCGTCCATGTCATCAGAATGCATTTCATAGAAATGGCGCCTCTTTTTAGAGGTTCCGTTACCTTTCCGATGTGTCCCTGGCTCTAATACTCTGTCTGCAGCCTCAATAGAGACGGGACGAGAGGCATCCATTGGCCCTTCACTACCAACAATGCAAGTGGGTTTTTCCAAAAGAGCCTCCCCATTTGCTGATATTAAAGCCAAAGTTGTATTTGTTGATGCAAAGCCAGTACAACTTGGATCAAAACGAGATGAGAGCATTCTTGCTGCATTCTGTTCAAGATCATCATCAGGATCAAATTCTGTTCTATCAACAGATGACCCGACTTTCTTTGCAACAGTCTCGCTCCTTGATCCCAACTTCTTTCTTTTCCTACGGTTGCTACCATTTCTTTTCGAACAGGGATCATTATTATTTAAAATCAAATCCGGCGTACCTTCACCCTTGGCAAGATCAGACGTACCAACATCCGCCACAGAATCATCCTTTTGCTTTTGATTTCCGTCTAAACTATTTATTCCCTTTTTCTTCAAATTGTTTCTAAGTTTACCCTTGCAATTCCCATTTAACTTACCCATCTTGTCAGTACAAGTAGAATTACTGTTTACAGGAACAGCATCAGCACCAGAAACTTTCTGCGGAATTTCCTCAATCTCTTCTTTACTTTGTATAACTTCCTTTAAATCGTCTTTTAACTTAGGAACTTGATCTTTAAAACCCAACGAAACACTCGGCTTAATCAAATCCCCACCGTCAATCTCTTCACAACGAAACGGAGTAACTGCAACAGACTCTCCATTTAACTTAACAGTCTCATCATCCCTGCAAGAAACTTCATCTTTTAAATTGGCAGACGCTGAAGCAACAGATGGTTTAAGAAACTTACTCCGTCCGAATGGTCCACGTGGCCGTTTCGGAATAAGTAAACCACCATTTAGCTTCTGTCCAAGGCCATTACATATATCATCATCGTCATCATTATTATCATTATCATCTACTATACTATGTCTAATAATATCCTCCTCTTTCCTATTCTTTCGTTTCTTCGTATCAACACCGACAGCGTTGATATTATCACCACTGCCGTTTCCCAACCAATTACTACTAGTCAATGACTTTGTTTTACTAATCTCCATACCAAAATCCCCAAATTCATCTCACACAACTAAAACACACTTCCAGATCTGTAAATAAATCAAACTAAATAAATAAAAAAACATTTCTAGAAAAAATCAAACTAATTTTAATAAATCGGAATAAAAAAAAAGTAGGTATCGCATGCGTACCTGACATGGATAACATCGAAATTAAAGAGTGATTTAAAGAGAGAACTGGATACGCCCAAAAATGATACAACTCTGATTTGAAACCCTAATTGAAGATCATTTGCCCCAATTTGCTTTTATTTTTATTTTATATTTTTTATATATTTTTTCACGGAGAGAGAAAGAGATGGCTAGGGTTTGTTTTTGGAGGAAAGGGGGAAAATTGGATTTTACTTTTTTATTACTATACAAATACAAATTATAAAATAAATAACACTTTAGTTTAGGACTATATCAATATTTGTTTGCACGACTATTTGTTTATTTAAAACTTCTTCTTTTTTTAACTTGACGAATATGTTGTACGTCATTTTTGTTGGTTTATTTACGAAATTATTAAGCGGTGTTACAAAAGAGAAGGTGTGTGATATGTCAAAATACAAGAGTAGCCACGAGTTTTTGATATATATAGTAAATTAGTAGTAGGGTGTGTTGATGGGTGGTTGTTCTTAGTAGGCGTGGGTATGGTTCGTTTTGATTTAGTTATGATCCAAAATCGAATCGATAACCGAAATATTCGGTTATTTGAAATTAGTTACCATTCGGTTATGGTTATAGTTATGAATGTTCGATTAATTGAATAAATATAAGTCTTAATTCGGTTAATCGTTAGAATTTTCAGATGTGATGGTACTCAATAAATTTTTGTAACAAGTTGGTGACATTCACAAGCCATTCATTTTATAAAATAATCCAGGGCTCATAATTTTCAGTTTCAAGTCTTTACGTTTGATTAATGTAAGATAAAAGTGATGTTATATTACCTATCCCCTAATTAATTTAGCAAAGTGCCTATGGCTTCGTGCCTGATATCATTTTTTATTCCTTCTGGGCTTTGGGCTTCTAATTCGGCACGCCAGACGATCCAGTCCATAGACGATTGGTTTGGGCTAAGTTATTGTTTTCTGCCCAATTTGGTTTTTGCTCTTTTGCCTGCGTCGATACACGTGTCCACCAACATGACTCATCACTCTCACACAGCTAAAACCATTTCCAAAGATTGTTTTGCTTCCGTTTTCTATCGGCTGATTTTCAGACCTCTTGCTCCGGTGTCGAAGGTTTGTTCATTCTTTTCATCGCTGCATGTGTTGCTTATGTTTTGTTGTTGTTGTCGCTGTTGTTTTTGTTTTTTTTGTTATTGATTCTATTACGAGTTATTTGTTGTTGTTAATGTTTAGTGTGATTTGCTTATGACTGTAGCTTTCTATTTGAAGATGCTTACATGCCTGGTTATTCTCAAAACTGATTGTTGATTTGTGTTAAAGTGATGATAGGCTGCCTACGACTACCGGAGCGATAATTTAGGGATTCCATTTTTCCCCCAAAATCTCACCAATTCTATTTCCAAATTCAGGTCGATATTCATTTCACTACTCGATCTCTGTATTTACTATATCGATTCACTTCAAATTTCGCATCAATTCATTGTTAATTTCACCGATTAAGGTTTTTTTCAGTTTTTTGATTTTTAAAATTTTTTTTTGTTAAATTTGGACTAATTTAGCTGATTTAGCTGTTTTTTGTGATGTAGATTGAACTGATTTGGATTGATTTGAAACGGTGACGTTTTCCGATCTGATCCGAGAGTTTGATTGCTAATGGTATGTTAATTTGTTTTGATTAAGTTATAGGTGATTATGATCTACATAGGTTTGAGTTGTTTCCGTGTCGAAATGCGATTATTCGCAACGTATTTGTTAAATGTGTTTTTGTTTAGTATGTATATGTAAATGTATGTATTTTGCGAAAAGTTATTTAGTTGTGATAAGATGATGATTGACTGTTTCGTGTTATATTATCGGTTTGCTGGAAGTTTTATTGGTGAAATGTAGGGACGATAAGGAAGAATATCGAAAGTTTATTTTGTTATTTTTATGATTATTTGTTTTGAATTGTAACTTATTTGCTGTGGTGTGTGGATATATATCTCATTAAACAAATTCCTAATTTCGAAACACATTAGTTACGTATGCAACTATTTAGTTCGTTTAGAGTGAGTTCGTTTTTTGTTTTATATTTCAAATATGCTAGCTGGTTTTATGTTATCTATGTATGCAACTTCACGTGGAAGTCGTTAAGTCAAATATGAAGTACATTCTACATGTGAAGGCAGGAAGATGAGTAGGATACTTTTGTTATTGTTATTTACTTCAATATATTAGCACAGTGGAACTCATAGAGTTTTAGTTGAACGGATATGCGTTTGTTAAATAATAGATTTACTTAATGTTTTTCGTCATTTTACTTCTTGAATGATTTTGTTTGATATACATTTATGAAAGGGATATTTTTCTTTCACACTGTGTGGTTCATGGGTTTATTGGTCTTTTGGATGATTATATTTATATATCTGTACTAAGGAGTTTTCTTTTTCTACTTGACATAATTTATTCAGTTTCTGTAGGACCTTACGATTTGTTAATTAACTTGCAGTGCGTTTCATCGATTTTGAGTCACAAGTAACTGGGGTAATGGAAACCACAGGACAAATTCCGGTAAATCTGGAACCTTTTTCTTTGTTTCTTTAATTGTGTATGACTAACTATTTGGTACTCCTCCCATTTACTTATTTTTCTTTTTCGTTTAAACTCTTATATTGCTCACATGATCGCTGGTGTCCATGTGATGTATCTTTTAGGTAGCTCGAGGTGGGCAATCTATGACATTGGTTGGTTCAAGGCTTATAATGTTTGGGGCTGAGTTTGGGCTGAATCATGACGCCTTTACTCACGGATTTAGTTTTGTTAATTAGGTAAATGAAAAGGTTTTTACATGTAGCTTGACTCGGATGAATTTGTTTTTACTTTTATGTAGGTTTGGTGTCATACGAAGAATGTTTCATTCTTCAAGTCACCACATGAAAGTGCCAAAATTCTCACCTACGGGTATCCCTTCATTTATTCAGCTACAGAAATCATCACCATGGTGGAGAAAGATTCTCATTGTATGTTTTTCGACTTATTTTTCCAATCGAATCAATGTTACTTTCACCTGCTTATACTTATATATATACATGTGACCATTAATCTATTACGCAACTATTGCAGTCCACTACTGTTGTAGGTGGACTTGGTGGGGGGTTTCTTTTTTTGAATAAGTTGCATAAGAACGATGAGAAGAGACAGATTCTCACAGGACAGAATAAAAACGATGGATGCATTTCACGAAACAGTCGGATAGTTGCTGACCCGTTCAGCTTAATTGATTCAAATGGTAAAGTTGTTACTGAAAAGGATGTCCTGCACTTTTGCACTTTGCTTACACGTCGTCTCCTGATGTCGGGCGTGTGGAACTTGAGAAACTCACCAAGGCTACTAAAACATTAGAGTCAAGGCATAGTGTGAAGGTTCAACCTGTTTTTGTTACAATTGATTCACAACGTGATACCCCATCTCATCTTCGCACGTATCTCAAAGGTCAGTTAATTTTTATTGAAGGCGTCAACTGGGTAGTAGTTTTCTTTTTCTTTGTAAAGTATTAAACGGCTCGGGTTTCGCTGGACCCATAAATATTTTTTGCTCCTAAGTTTTTCGTTTTATATAAACAGTTATTGTGTTGGATATGGTTACAAAGACTATATTGCTATTATAACATGAAGGGCAGAACTTGGGCGACTTTTGACCCGTTTTGATATGGAATGCAGAATTTCAGATCTTGACTTTTGATTCGTTTTATTCTCTTCGTTTTCAAGTCTCGCTCTTAGGTAACTGCGTTCTTTTTTACGAGTTTCTTTACGTTAATAAAAGCCGTGCATTTGGCTTTAGTTAAAGAAAAATATGAACGCTGTCCAACCAACGTTCACTTTTTTCTTTAACTTCAGCGACATGGTCAGCAATCACTAATCAACAGTCCATTGCAGATCCACAAATAGATTCAAGACGACTGATTGAACAACATTTACGCGCCAAACAAAAGTTTTGAAATCAGCAAACAAAAACATTTCCTGTTCTTGCAGATTCACAAATTGATTCGAGGCCAATGATTGAACAACATCCACGCCAATCAGCAAATAAAAACATGTAGGTCGTGTTTGTATTACAAAATTATATTCTTATCGTTATCAGCCTGAACGTACATATAAGAACGAACCCGTGCAACGCACGGGAATCTTTCTAGTTTGACATTATTGTGGCTGTAATTTGTCAACTACGTCTTATCGCCGACTTTTTACATGATGCGTGATAACGTGTAACATGGTTTTATCTACGTAGAGTTTAAAATAAATAAATGAGTAAATTGCAATTTTTGTCCCTCGTGACTTTTCAATCCGCCAATTTTGTCCTTCAACTTTTTTTTCTCACATTTTTTGTCCTTAACTTGTTATTTCTCTTTTTTTTTTTTT
Source organism: Senecio squalidus (assembly GCA_910822075.1). Lineage (NCBI taxonomy): Eukaryota > Viridiplantae > Streptophyta > Magnoliopsida > Asterales > Asteraceae > Senecio > Senecio squalidus. Next base: position 48,323,082 of record CAJVGC010000582.1, on the reverse strand, counting down.
TTTTTTTTCTTTGTGGCTTCGTCAAGTTATAGTTAGTTTCTTCTGTTAGATGATAACTAAACTAACTGGAAAGGACCAAAAATGCATTCTTTTATTTTCTATCTATTTTCTACATAAACAAAATATCCTTTTGGTTGGTCCATTTTTCATAATTAATCTTTATATAAAAAAATTAGCACAAACGACACTTGAGGTTTGATTTTTTTTATCACATATCATCCTTTCGTCACTTGAAAAGACCAACATACCCTTTTTATTTGTTTTCATATTATTTTTTGTTATAAATAAAACAAACTAATATTATACCCATTCAAGTTGCAGGTTGTTTTCCCCTATTTACACATAGATCAACTAACCACTGTCACCCCTAGCTTGCACCACCACCCCGACAACCAAATCCACCATCCACTTCCTCGCTTGCACCGCCGGCAACCAACCACCTCAAACCACATATGTTTGTTACCCACCACCGTGACATACTCCCTTTACACTTCTCTTAATCACGAAACAAAATCCAAATCCAAAATTCAAATTCGAAATCAATTGGTACTACCTAATCGAAACCCAAATCCGAACCCATAATTTATTAATGAAACCCACCTTCTTCCTTACAAAAACTCATATTATGTTCTTTTAACAATTACAAACACCAAGTTTTTCATCTCACTACCAGCTCCAAGTTCTACTCCAC
>CAJVGC010000582.1:48314891-48317391 GCA_910822075.1 Senecio squalidus | reverse complement strand
ATTAAGAGAAAGGTGAATTTTTGGTCGTTTGTTACTAATAATGGTTTTGATGGTATTGATTTAGAAATTCCCCGTGAAGCGGTCAGAGTAGCTAGCAAACGTTATGAATTTACTATCTATGGATACTTCATCGGATTAAGATTACAGTTTCCGGTGGTTAATCGTTATGTGTGGAATGTTTGGAGGAAATTTGGCTAAGAAAAAAAAATGATGACTGCTAAGGGTTTTTTTATTTTAAATTCTCGAGTGATAAAGAGGTTGTTGATGTTTTGGAGGGAGGTCCATGGATGATTCGCAACGTTCCTATTATTTTTAATAGATGGTTGCCAAATATAAATGTGGTAAAAGAGGATATCACAAATATTCTGGTGTGAGTTAAGATCCACGATGTGCCTTTTGTTGGTTACACGGATGACGGGTTGAGTGTCATGGCCATGAAAATTAGGAAACCTTTGATGCTGGATTCCTATACGAGCTCTATGTGTATTGATTCATGGGGTCGTCCTAGTTATGTTAGGGCTATGATTGAGGTAGGAAAAGCTTATTATCGCTACACCGAGATTATATGAATTGGGGAGCACTAGACATGAATCCCAAATTGAATATGAATGGAAGCCCCCTAATGTCTAAAATGACGATACGCATAAAATTTGGTAAAATAGTTTAGTTCATGTTTTCCACCCCATAATACGTACAAAAACGTCAAAAAGGGGTTAAGTGACTCACGTTTGAAAGATTGGCTAAAGGGGCGTAAATACAGAGTGTTTGGCCTAGGACGAGCGATACCCTAGCAATAAACCGGGATTCTAGGGTAAATAATCAATCCAGAAATTGGGATCCTCTCAAAAGTAAATATGTCCAAACGCAATGTACCAAAAAAATCAAGTTAACCGAGTTGAAATACAATAATCGGGATGGTTCTAAAGGCTAACAACCTAGGAGTAAAACCAAGTTCAACCAAGAAGACAACCTTTAAATAATCAGTTTATAAGCACCAAAAATTCAGTTTGTCAAAGTTATGGGGCTCAATACATTCGTGTGGACACAACGGTTCAAAAATAACGATTATAACGATAAGGATGGTTACTAAGGTTATACCTTAGTCGAGAGGACGATTAGCTAGCGAGGACGAAAATCACAGAGGCTTCTCCTTACTGTAATTTCCTAGGCAAACCAATAAACAAGTGTCACGAGTTGATACGAGTAAGAACGAAATGGAAACGGAAAAGTTGGCATTCTGCTAGAAGACCCGCCCGGGTCGGGTTTACTTTGAAGAGTAACCCGGCCGGGTTATTGAACCCGATCGGGTCCTTTTTGCATGAAAACTATGCCCGACCGGGCCATGCAGAGGAGGGGAAAAAATACCTTTTTCTTGCAAAACGATTCCCACCGAGTGAAGTCAAGTTCCTGGAGTGAACCACAACATAAAACTCAGTCTATGACGGGAAAAGATGCATGCATATATAGATCTTAAAGATCTAAAGGTTCCAAGAGTTCTTACCAGCAATATTTAATCGTACAACACTTGATCCAACGATTGTGGCTTGTGAGAGGTGATGCCAAAGTCTTCAAGCTACTGGAATTGACATGCAAGGAGAAATAATTAAGATTTAGGTATTGATTTGTAAATTCCCACCGACGAATATTTATGGGGATCAGTTTCATTCGAAAAATAGTCCCTCTCAACCGTTTGATAAGCAGGATAACCAAGATGTTTGGAAGAAGTCATCTTTTGTCGAGATAGTTCAGGATAAGGGCATTAAGAGAAAGGTGAATTTTTGGTCGTTTGTTACTAATAATGGTTCTGATGGTATTGATTTAGAAATTCCCCGTGAAGCGGGCAGAGTAGCTAGCAAACGTTATGAATTTACTATCTATGGATACTTCATCGGATTAAGATTACCGTTTCCGGTGGTTGATCGTTATGTGTGGAATGTTTGGAGGAAATTTGGCTTAGAAAAAAAAATGATGACTGCTAAGGGTTTTTTTATTTTAAATTCTCGAGTGATAAAGAGGTTGTTGATGTTTTGGAGGGAGGTCCAAAGGATGATTCGCAACGTTCCTATTATTTTTAATAGATGGTTGCCAAATATAAATGTGGTAATAGAGGATATCACAACTATTCTGGTGTGGGTTAAGATCCACGATGTGCCTTTTGTTGGTTACACAGATGATGGGTTGAGTGCCATGGCCATGAAAATTAGGAAACCTTTGATGCTGGATTCCTATACGAGCTCTATGTGTATTGATTCATGGGGTCGTCCTAGTTATGCTAGGGCTATGATTGAGGTAGGAAAAGCTTATTATCGCTACACCGAGATTAGATGAATTGGGGAGCACTAGACATGAATCCCAAATTGAATATGAATGGAAGCCCCGTAATGTCTAAAATGACGATACGCATACAATTTGGTAAAATAGTTTAGTTCATGTTTTCCACCCGATAATACGTACAAAAACGTCAAAAAGGGGTTAAGTGACTCACGTTTGAAAGATTGGC
>CAJVGC010000582.1:48288971-48314791 GCA_910822075.1 Senecio squalidus | reverse complement strand
CCTTCTTTTGACTTTCCATGGATTTGACTCTTTAGGATTTCATCCATGGTTTTTGAAGATTTTTCAAATTTAGTTATTGACAACTTGATTTGATCACATTCTAGCTTGGTCTCAGCCATTTTGATCTCTATGGCATCTACCTGTTTTAATGCTTTGTTTCTTTCCCATGTCAAAAACTCAATTTTTTCTTCATATGTTAGTTCATTTTGTTGGTATGCCTTGACTTGGTTTTCAAAACTAATTATGATGTGTCTATACTCATTCCTGCTTTGATTAGCCAGTTTCAGTTCATCACAAACCGTTTGGTTGTGATCTCTGTACTCTTTCAGTTGTTTAATGCAGTTTGGAGTACAGAGTTTTGAAAGTACCTCATTTGGAATGGATTCATTCACATCAGCCATCAAGGCTTGATTAGTCACAGCATCACCAGCTTCAAAGATCCAATCATACTCTTCTTCTTCATCAGTTGTTATTGTGAGAGTTGTGGAAGGTTTCTCTTGGTTGCTTTGATTTCTTTGAAAACCTCCCTGTCTTCCTTCATGGTGTGGATTTTGTGCACGTTTTTGAGTACTATCCTTGTTTGGACATTCTCTAGCAAAATGACCTGGTTCTTGACAATCATAGCATTTTACCTTGCTTTTGTCAAAACCAACATTGTCATTTCTCTTTACAGCAAAATTTCTTCTTCCACTCCTTTGAATGAACCTTCTTGTTCTAACACTTAACATTGCCATTTGCCATTTAAGGTCCATTTCTTCAAGATCATCAACATTGAGTTGTTCCAGGTCCTCAATAATCAAACCTGAGTTCACATGGCTAGAAAAAGAAAACTTCTCTAGTTGTGTCATCCAAGTTTTCATATCTTGGTCCTTTTGAAGTACCACTTCCACCAGCTGCAAAACCTTGGTCACAAGGAGTTGCATTTACTTCAGGAGCTTTTGTTGACACAAAAGCAATATTCTTTGGACTGCTGCTTGTTTGACCATTCTTTGAGCTTACTTCCCCTTCAAACACTCTTAACTCATTGAAGACATCATCAAGTTCCATATATTCCAAGGCATCTCCTTGCCTATAGTTGATGGTATATGGAATCCATTCTTCAGGAAGAGACCTTAAGAACGTCCTGTTGAGGGTGTCTTTGGAGATGTCAATACCTACTATTTCCATTTCACTTGACAGTCTGTTAAATCTGTCAAAGATCTGGGTTAGTAGCTCTCATCTTCCTGCTTTGAAGGCTTCAAATTGTTGATTCAGGACCTCCTTATAGTTTCTTCTAGTGCTTGCATTTCCACCAAACCTTTTCTCTAGAGCCTCCCAGAGAGTATTTGCATCTGTGTATTTGCAAAACCTGTGTTGGTAGTCATTTGGAATAGCCAACAGCAAGCTGCTTAAAGCTTGACTCTCTATATGTCTTTGTTTCTTTTCTTGATCTGTGGGTGGAGCAGCTTCTGTGCTTCCAGCTGCAGTGGTTATGAATTTGTTACCATTTTGAACCACTTCCCACAAAAGGTAGTTGGTTTGCAACATATATTGGTGAATTTTGATTTTCCATAATCTATAATTTGAGGAAGATAGAACAGGGACTCTGTTTGCTTGAACACCATCATTCAAGTCTGCCATTTTCAAAAGTTTTAAAGTTTTTTGAAGATTTAAACACAGTTGTTTAACCCTTGTTTTAAATTAGATCTAGAGCACCCGAATGCTCTGATACCAATTGTGAGGATCGAATCAATTAGAAAACAAGATTAATTGATTTAATGATTTAGATCTAACAATCACAAATGTGTTGAAGCGGATAAACACAAATTGTAATGAACAAGGTTAAGATTAATTGAGTTAATTTGTAAGAATGAACGATAAGAACAAATAACACAATTTATCAAACAACACATCAATTGACTTGTATTAATTTCGAGAGGATCACAAAATTACACAGTCAAAGTTCTCATCTCAATGTGATAAAGGAACTACTAAATACAAATCCTTGAGGCTACTAAGCTATAATCAAGTACAATTACATTTTGGTAAACTAATACTATAATCTATAGCCATACTCTACAAACATGGTTAATCTCTAATCAACCTGTCTAATCAACTGAAAACAACAACTCCCAGTAAAGCGCTCTGCAACAGCACGTGAAAAGTACTTTAGTTGTTGAGAAGCTTCAGTAGTTGAGGATCTTCATCAGCAGTCATCGCCGGTGATTACCCACCTCTACTGATCAGTTGAGGACGATGGGTTTCTGTTGATCAGTATGTGACTACTGATCAGTTCTTCAAAAAGGCTAGATACTGATCAGTTCTTATAAGCTAGATACTGATCAGTACCTTGGGACCAAAATATATGTATTACTGCGGATCAATAGATAAAGACTATCTGCTGATCAGTAGGAAAGCGTACTTAGAGAATTATGTCCCAACACATTTGGACTGCCCCGTTTCAGCATCATCAACTATATTATAACTAGACTGCCTAGTAATGAAAATATCATCAACTACATAGTAATGATAACATCATCTAGATTATTATTCCAATTTAAAACAAAAACTCCAATCAACTAGAACCTATCTACATAACTTGTTAAATAACAAAGATCACTATCATTAATCAAAGGTTCAAGACCATCATCCATCATATAGTCCAATGTCAGGTATCATAAAATGCTTGAAATTGATGTTATTTTCATAATCTAAATTTAGCTCTTTTATCATGTGTTTAACCTCGATAACTGAAACCCGTTAGCATCAACATTACTTACCATCGTTGTAAACCCTTCCTGGAATACTGGTGGAATACCGGTGAAAGAACCACCATGGTTCTAACTTGGTTGTATTATTAATAAAAAAGATTTAGCGATGAAGAGTTGTCTCAAAAAGTTAAGTAATTTTTTTTAACTTTGTCAGAGTCAAAAAGTAGTTTTTTTGTGGTCGCCAAAAGTATTCATTGTGTTCGGTCATTTTTCTTGTAGCGGAAATAATAAAAAAGAAAAGTGCGTGTTTTAATGATTTTTAAAAATATATTTAGAGTTGTTTTATCTATAATATATGTTAAAAGAGGTGTATTAAAAGCGAAATGGCAAAGTATGTGCCATTAGATGGAATTCAACATTAATTTTACACACTTAGATTAAAATGATATGACATTAGTTATTTTCATTTAAATACCTCACATAAAATATAATTTTAACCCTTCGACTTTAGTACTTACTTAAAAAAATTATACATTGAAACCATTACTTTAAATCTTAAATATTTATATATATTAAATTTTTTAATAAATAGAAAAATAATTTCTTTTTCTTATTTCTTTTTCTTTTTTTTTTCTTTTCAGAAAAAAAATGAAAACCAAAAACTGTAAGCAAAAAAGGGTAATGTTGACGTAAAAAAATAGACACCTTATATATTTTTGTTTTTGTTTAACAACAATAAACGGATTATACATTTCATGAATATGGAAGAACTATATCAAATAATAAAAGGGAATGCTCACATAAGAAAAGAGATAGATTGATACATATAACCATACTAGAGTAACAAAAAACTAAAAAAAAAAAAAATCATATTATGAAACTATTTAATTTGACTTGTAAGACTATGCTCTTAAATAAAACAAAATTGAATATAGAATTCATTGAAGACCTACTTCTTACAACATGACATAACCGAAGATATAATTTCAAAATCTAAAATTTGATAAAATATAATCATCAAAAATATTTAAATGACCAACATATAAAACTTAGCATAATGCAACTCTCTCATTGACTCTATGGACATCGGACCTCAATCTTTTAATAGGTTATAATTGTATAATTTTCGATAAAGTTCTCTATGCATACGAATTTAAAAGTGAAACTCAACACACGTAAATATAAACAAAACAACAAATATCTGGCCTCACAACTCATACTTTTATATATTGTTAATGACACACGATCTTTACTCGGTTTATATATATTATACTTTTATTTTTTCTCAATAAAATTATCCGCGTATACACGGGAAATAAATTTGTATTTTTACAAAAGATAATGTTATGATATTTACTTTTCAGTCTATTATATAAAGTGAAAAGTGAATATGATGTTGTTACGCGTGTAAGCTTAAATGTGAAACCAATCAAAATCACGTCATTTTGTTAAAAATTCTTCAAATTTATATAATTTTAATCATATTAATTAAATAACTTTACTTATTTTTATCTATTTACATCTTTTTCTTGTTTAATTGTATCTTTTACAATATAGGTTTTTTTTCTTCCTATCACTAGGCATCTATCAAAGAGATTTTTAATAACTTGTTCATAATAAACAATGTCCCATGTATTTTGAGGATCATCTCTCCTTTGATGAATATAAGACAAATCAACCATGAAAATAAATTATAAACCACAAAACAACATATTTTTTTTAAGGTTTTTCTCATATAAACTTAGATGTGTAGCAACCCCATATTCACTTTCCCATCTTTAATCTTTAATCTTTAATATATAATAGAGTTAATTACATAATTGGTCCCTGTGTTTGTTCCCAAACAACGGGTCCTGTCCCTGGGTCGCAATTCCTTCGGACCCAGTCCCTGGACTCTATCTTTGGTTGCACGTTTGGTCCCTCTTCCTAACGTTCGTTAATTTTGATCGTTAAATGAGTCATGTGCTTCTCACGTGAGGGGTATTATATACATTATCTATTTTACATGGATCACAAAAACAAAAACAAACCCACATTATAATCTCCAATACTAGTTGACATATTTCTAGCTAATAAAAACCCACTTGCACTCATCTGATACCATTTTGGGTCTCGAAACAGACCCCGAGTGTTCGAATTGGCCCCGTAAACACCGTATGATCTGGTATGATGAAAGAGGTTGGATTTTTGTTCTGGGTTTTCAGTTTGGCGATCTGGGTCATGATTGAAATGTGAAATTGAAGGTGTGAATCGTTGATTTGCGATGAATTTTGCTTTGATTGTGAGATTACGTCTGTACGCCATTGTTGATTAGATTCAGATTGAAAGAAATTAAATAATCTGTTCATCATTTCAAATCTCATTTCCCCAAATTTCAAAATCAATTTACTCTGTTTTAACCTAATTCACAAATTCATCTCGATTTCTGCATCAAATTCTTTCAAATTTCTCATAATTTATTACAGATAAGGTAATCCAACACCTACAAATCATCAATTTGTTAAATTACAGCAGTTACTATAACGATCTGAGAATCGATCGAGCTGTAAAAGTTAGGTTTTTGTTATTTTTATTTGTGATTCTTGCGGCTATCGGTTTGTTTTTATTTTTTTATTTCCGGTTCCTACTAGATCTGGAAATCTACCTGGAATGGTAATTGAAACCGTAAGTTGAAAAAAAACCTGCAAATTAACTGTAAATTGAAAGTGAGAAATAGAAATAGAGATGAGGACATGAGGTAACTGAAATGGTCATCAATATGGCGTCGGAAGTTCAACCGTGGGCAACCAGAAAATTTGGTGTGATTTGGTGGTGGTGAAAAGGAGTTTCGAGCAGAGGTATGCACAATTTTTAGGGAGAAAAATTTGGTGGTTTTAATTATCAGAATATGGATATGGATCATATGGTTGAAGATGAGAATGAGAAATTTGGTGGTTTGGTGTGAAAGGAGAGAGATGAAATGAGGTGTATGTTTATTATTTTATAAATAAAAAATCAACAAATTAAAATATAAAATACCTAAGGTACATAACTGGTCCCTGTAAAATAGATAATGTATATAATACCCCTCACGTGAGAAGCACGTGACTCATTTAACGACCAAAATTAACGAACGTTAGGAAGAGGGACCAAACGTGCAACCAAAGATAGGGTCCAGGGACTGGGTCCGAAGGAATTGCGACCCAGGGACTGGACCCGTTGTTTTGGAACAAACACAGGGACCAATTATGTAATTAACTCTATATAATAAAAAAGTGGCCTTAAATGCAACATGACAAAATAAGGTCCGTTGGATAAGTTATATATTTTGATTTCAACCGTTAGATTAGACTGATGATGTCATCAAATCTTTTTTTCATTTACACCCTAATACAATACATAATTATATATTCTTTCTTCAATTTCATTACCACTATAATATTTTTTTATTTTTTGTTGTAACTTATTAGACTATTAGACTATGAGTCACCTTATTATTACTATTATAATATCTCTTAATACAAAATATTAAAATATGTATATAAACGTAAATGTATATATGTTATTATAGCTATAAACAACATGTGTATAAACATAAATATATATTTGTTATTATAAATGCAATATTGTATAAATATTAAAATATGTATATAAACGTAAATGTATATATGTTATTATAGCTATAAACAACATGTGTATAAACATAAATATATATTTGTTATTAAAAATGCAATATTGTATACTCATAATAACTTAAAAGAACAAGTTTGTAAATATAAAGTTTACGATTCAATTTTTTGTCTATATTTACCCGCGATATCGCGGGACAGTAATCTAGTATACTACAAAATTAATAATTACTTAATATAAAATAAAGTTCACATATAATTTTGCATGTTCCTATTAATAACAACCAATTACTTTATGGAAAAATTGTTAAAAGGAAAAAAGAAAAAGAAAAAAAAAGAGTAGTCTTCGAAATTCTTGTGTGAATGTCAAAATTAGTGAATATATTTCAATTAATGTCTTGTATGTTTATTCATATGATCCGGAAAACACGAGTGAAACCACAAACACTCATGTCAACACGTAACACCACTCTTTACTGCTTATGATCCCCGATAACAACTCCACTTGACATATATAAAACCCCATTTCACCAACATCATTTCTTCAACAGTCTGATCAGGCATGGCCTTTCAAAAGACACAACACTTGTTTCTTTTACTAGCCGTTGCGTTTTCTCTCTCGAGTGTCTTCTCTGTGTTCGCTCAATACTCTCCTCGTTATGCCTGTGACATTGATAAAAATCCGAGCTTAAAGGAATTCGCGTTTTGTAATACTTCACTCAATGTGCAAACGAGGGTTGATGATTTGGTAAAAAGAATGACATTGCAAGAAAAGGCGGGGAGTCTAGTGAGTGTAGCCGATAGTATTAGTCGCTTAGGGATACCGTCCTACGGATGGTGGTCAGAGGCGTTGCATGGCGTTTCTAACACAGGACCAGCTGCTTGGTTCAATAAAACTATAATCCCTGGAGCCACTAGTTACCCTCAAATTATCCTCACTGCAGCCTCGTTTAACGAATCTCTATTCTATAAAATTGGAAAGGTACATATAATCATCGAATTTATCAATTTTAGGAAAACATAAGTTTATTCGTCATCTTGGTGATTAATGTGACAAATCTTGATGAAAACAGGTGGTTTCGACAGAAGCTAGAGCAATGTACAACACGGGTGTAGCAGGCCTAACATTTTGGTCACCAAATGTGAACATCTTTCGAGATCCAAGATGGGGAAGAGGGCAAGAAACGCCTGGAGAAGACCCACTCCTAACAAGTAGATATGGAGTAGCGTATGTTAAAGGTTTACAAGAAACTGACAATGATAATAAAGATAGTCTTAAAGTCGGAGCATGTTGTAAACATTACACTGCTTATGATCTTGATAATTGGACTAGCGTTGATCGATTCCATTTCAATGCCATTGTATGTTTACTTTAATATATCTAAATTAAACCTATTTACCGTAAATGTTGATAAATGATTAGCTTAAAGGATGACGTCTTTATTCTTTTCGGTTTTTGAAGGTAACAAAGCAAGATTTGGAGGACACGTATAACCCTCCATTTAAAAGATGCGTTTTGGATGGAAATGTTGCAAGTGTTATGTGTTCTTTCAACAAAGTTAATGGCAAACCAACTTGTGGCGATAAGGAGCTTTTACTAGATACGATTAGGGGTGAATGGAACTTAAATGGGTAAATTTATTATTCAATCGACACATCTTACTTTGCAAATATGTAAGTATGTAGCGCATTCATGTTTTCTGTATATTACAGATACATTAGTTCTGATTGTGATTCATTAGAAGTCATGTTTAAAGACCAAAAATGGACGAAAACGCCAGAGGAAGTTGCAGCGGATGCATTAAACGCGGGTAACATATATAATATGATGGTTTACATTATGCATTTAAGATCATACTAAAACATTTAGAAAATATTTTCAGGATTGGATCTCAATTGTGGGGATTCACTAAAGAACTTCACAGCAAATGCGGTAAAGAAGGGGTTAGTGAATGAATCAGTGGTGGATCGGGCTGTTAAAAATAATTATGTAACACTTATGAGGCTTGGGTTTTTTGATGGTCATCCGAGTAAACATGAATTCGGGAAGTTAGGCAAGAAGGATGTGTGCACCCAGGCTAACCAAGACCTAGCCCGTGAAGCTGCTAGACAAGGCATTGTATTACTTAAAAACAGTTTAGGGTCATTGCCAATTGTTCCGACAAACATCAAGACCCTAGCTGTAATCGGGCCTAATGCTAATGCTACAAAAGCTATGCTTGGAAACTACGCTGGGATTCCATGTAAATACACAACTCCTTTAAAAGGTCTATCGGATACAGTTGCAACACTGTACGAGCCTGGTTGCGGCGATGTTAAATGTAAATCAACCACCCAATTTGAAAAAGCTAAAAACATTTCGGCTACAGCAGATGCCGTAGTTCTAGTTGTGGGTACAGATCTTTCCATAGAGGCTGAGGCTTTAGATAGGACCGGAATTAATCTTCCTGGACAACAAAACCTTCTTATTTCCGAGGTCGCGTATGCAGCTAGAGGACCTGTGATTCTTGTTATAATGTCAGGTGGCCCCATGGATGTTACGTTCGCGAAATGTAACCCCAAAATCACCAGCATTTTGTGGGTTGGGTTACCTGGCCAAGAAGGTGGTGGCGCTTTAGCTGATGTGATCTTTGGTCGTTATAATCCAAGTAAGTTGTGACAACCTATACACAGATATAATAATTCAATAACACATATCATTTGACTGATTTTGCATACATGTATGTAGGTGGAAGACTACCTATGACGTGGTACCCCCAATCTTACATAGAGACGGTTTCCATGAGTAACATGAACATGAGAGCAGATCCATCGACTGGCCATCCAGGTCGAAGCTACCGTTTCTATAGAGGTGAAACAGTTTACCCCTTTGGCTACGGACTTAGCTATTCTTTGTATGTTCATAGTCTCATTAAAGCACCTACACAAGTATCAATCCCACTAGACAAATCTCATACTTGCTCATCATCTACCTGCGAATCAATCAATGTAACCAATAACAATGTTTGCGATGGGCTATCATTCAACGTCGATATAATGGTAACAAATATTGGAAAGATGAGCGGACGCCACACCGTGTTGTTGTTCTCATACCCTCCTCAAGTGATTAAAAACTCACCTAATAAACAGCTATTGGATTTCAAGAGGGTAGAATTGGGGCCGTGGAAGCGAACTTCAATTAGCTTCAACATCGACGTTTGCAAACATTTGAGCGTAGTTGATGAAGATGGTAACAAGAAGCTTCCATTAGGGCGGCATGTTATACAAATAGGAGACCTCAAACACCCGGTAAGTCTCAAGATTTGAGTTGCAAGGGTATTTAGGAATTAGAATTTTCGTCAAGGGTGTCGTTTTAGTAAAACAACACCCATAGCCATGGGAGAACTGGAACGAAAAAATAAGGGTGATTAATGTCTAATGTATGGTCGTACTTGATATAAATCTGTTGGATCATTCTATTTATTCGTGATAAGGTATGGTCGTATTTGTTATAAATCTGTTATTTGAAGTAGTGTATGATAATGTTTAATAAAAAGTTTGCTCTTTAGTAGTCGCACTCAATCTGTAAACAAATTATTGGGCACATTACCATGAAACTTTTAACTAAGAGATCGACTTGATCATTTTTGTGACGAATATTGTTCAAAATTTGCCCGATAACCGGAGAGGTTTGATTTATTGATGTATGTGGATGAAATGGAACAGAATTGCAATCAAATTAAGGGGTGTGTGGTTTAATGGAATAAATGGAAAAGGGAATACTAAGTAATCAAGTAATGTAATGAGTATTCCTAAAAGTTTATTGAATTTTGAAAAAGTGATAGTATATATTGACAGTTGAAAATTATTTGATGAATGAAAACTGAAAAGTAAGATATATTAAAAATTATTTGAACATTTCTTCAACTTTCAACAGTCAGACGTTATGTTTGATTTTGCCTACTGAAAAATATAGTAGAAAGTTAATCTTTGCATTTGAATTATTATTTTAATCAATCAGGATTTAAAATTAATCAAGGACAATGGGGTGAAGTTGATACGTTTGGTTTAACCTTTGTAAAACAAATATACGAGAAATGGAACATGGTTATAATAATAAGTGATGAAAACAAAGCTTGGAAATCCATAATGGTAGGTAGAATGCCATGAACAAGTTGTTATTGTGAAGAGAGAAGGAAAATAACATAAGTCACAAATCAAATCTACCCAAGTGAAACTAACAAACTATAAGTAATCGGAGAATGAAGTAATTTGCAGTTGAGTTTGGTCAAAGGTGATGTGTTTGAAATAAATGACATTTTTTTAATTATATTTTTCTTTTATATTCTTGTTTTCGTATTTTATTATAATTTCGATAGTATTTTTATTAATAGACATATTAAACTTGGATCATTAAGCAAAAAGGAGCTGAAACCAACTAAATGCGAGAGAAAACAAACCCAAAAAGCTTAAGTGTTGAAGAGTTCGGACGCCTTTTGGATGACTTGTTGGGGAAGTCACTTTTGACCTCGCGTATCCAACAGCCAATCGAAGGTTTGAAAGGTCGCCCAGACTACCTATTTAAACAAACTTCTAGGTTACGAATTGGATATCTCTTTTTCCACTTTTTCATCCGCTATTCGACCAAAAGAGTTGTAAGGAGGGTTTTGTAAGCATTCGATCACGTTAGAAGCCACGATTAACATTTTGGTACTGCGTTTGAATAGTTTAAATTAGTACTCAAACATGTTTATCTTTATTACTTATATTGCTAAATTCTTTCAACTTATTATGAACTAATTCCATTAAGTGTTTACTTGGATTCTTTAGCTTGTTATTATGAATTACTAAGTTCTACGTTTGAAGCAATTGGGTTTTCCAATATTGCTATCGTTTAATCGTAATCCTTTGTTTATTTGAAGTTATCAGGTTACCTACTTAGCGTGATTAATAAACTTATATCATAACTAGCGTTCATATACGTTTATTCGTTATTTATAATTGTTTAACTTGATGAATAATTGTAGCTTGACACTTTAACTAAGACATGTTAAGAATAATAGTAACCTAATAAATCAAACGAACATGATAATATATCGGAATCGAATAATTGAGACTTTAGTTAATCCGTACTTATCAGATTAAATTGTTAACAATAGTGAAATAAATGCACAAATTAGGGTGGATAAATCTAAGATAGTTTTTGATGTACAACGACGATGTTTGTACCATCTTTCCTTAATTTGTACGATTAGTGCCCTAATAGGAAGTGCAATTAATCAAAAAATAACAGTGAAACCAATTCAGACATAAACTTATAATTCATAATTTAAGTGAAACCTAAAATCAAAGTGAACATTGCTTTTAATTATTTGATTACATCTTAAAACCTTTTTCAAACATCTTTTCTTTCACAATTCATTTTTAGTTAATAGTTTCGTACTTTGTTTTAATTATGTACTTTCTCAAAATAAGTTCTCTCATAACTAAAACGTCATCCATGTTTAATTGTATTTATTTAGTTTAATTAATAATTTAGAATAACAAATATTAATACACGGTTTTTGAATCAGATCCGGGCTTCACTTAAGCTATACTACCATACCATTAGGTACATTTCCTATATTATGTGATAGTCTAGTTTAGTAATATCCAATTTTTTTTAATAATAATTTAATTAAGATTTTACACATCAACACACCCCGAATGATTTCTTTTTGACTCTTTTTCAACTACTTGTTTTTTTAATAGAAAATAAAAAATAGAGTTAATTACATAATTGGTCCCTGTGTTTGTTTCGAAACAACGGGTCCAGTCCCTGGGTCACAATTCGTTCGGGTCCAGTCCCTGGAGCCTATCTTTGGTTGCACGTTTGGTCCCTCTTCCTAACGTTCGTTTATTTTGGTCGTTAAGTGAGTCACGTGCTTCTCACGTGAGGGGTATTATAGATATTAACTCTTCTACAGGGATCAATTATGTACTTAGGAATATATATTTTAATTTGTTATCTTTTTTTTTTTGTAAATTCTTAAGCATCAGATTTCATCTTCATCTTCATCTTCTTCAAATTTAACACTCCCTCCATTGTAGGCACCTGCAACTTCTTCTTTTTTTTTTTTTTTTTGAAACGGCAATTCTCCTACGGGCCAGTAATGGAGTATCATCGTGCCACCATTACCGGCCACCCCCATGCTCGCCTAAGAGGAAACCCTCTGGAGAGGCTCGAACTCGAGACCTCTCCTTCACCAGGAAAACCCCTCTGTTTATCTTTTTAATCAATCAATTAGGGTTTTTATTTTTAATTAATTAAAGAAAGTAGTAGCTAGGTTGGATAATAAATGTAATAGTATTAATTAGTATGAATGAAGAGAGAGTGAGTGTACTAGAGAGATAGAGATAGAGATAGAGCTGGTCTCTGCACCAATTATCCATCCCTCCCCCACTCTTCTCTTCTGCACACACACACACACATAGTAATAATAATTTCCTTTCTTTGTTTCTTCAAATACTCACCCATCACACACCTACCCCCCTCTCTCTCTCGGAAGTCGGAAGGATCTCCGATGACATTCTTAAGCATCAAAAAGAGATCTGCTGTACAACAAAGTTCCTGCCACTTTACTAATAACAGTTGCCGGCAGTTGCTGTGTCGCTCAATCTTTGGATTCTCCGGCACCGGTTCTTTGTTTTGCCGGAGCCGTCCTTGAAGGAAATGTGCCTCGCAGAGAGTCCGACCCTCGAACACCGGCCGACCACATCGCCATTTCCGGCCGTCGTTTCTTTTGCATCTTTGGTCGTCTGGTAAATTGCTACCGTCTTCCGCCATTTTTTGTGATTTTCTTGGTGGGGTTTTGGTGAATTGAAGGAAAATTGAAAGATTTTTGAGAAATTGATTGAAAAATTGAAGCTTTTTTGTGGGTTTTTTAGGGTTTTGGATGAAAAGGGGGAAAATGAGGTTACGGTTTGTAAATCTTGAATTATGGGAGTAATCAGATTTGCTTAAGAATTTACAAAAAAAAAAATAACAAATTAAAATATATATTCCTAAGTACATAATTGATCCCTGTAAAAGAGTTAATATCTATAATACCCCTCACGTGAGAAGCACGTGACTCACTTAACGACCAAAATAAACGAACGTTAGGAAGAGGGACCAAACGTGCAACCAAAGATAGGCTCCAGGGACTGGACCCGAACGAATTGTGACCCAGGGACTGGACCCGTTGTTTTGAAACAAACACAGGGACCAATTATGTAATTAGAAAAAACTAGAAGCAATCAGGAACATAGCTTGGAAAAATTTATTGGGGTGGGGAAACTAATTGAAAGTAGTATAGTTTGTTGTATGAAAACATATTTATAATTTTTTTCTTTTTAAAAGTATATTCGTTACATGGATAAAAATCTAATATTGTAATAAACTTGATGGACTTTATTGTTTTAATTGGCAAAAAATATTATATTCACATGTTAAGTAATAAATTATTAGATTATGCGTGAAACCATTTACGAAAAAATAAAATACCATAAATAGATAATTAGATATAATAAACCAAATATAAAGAATATAAGTTGTTACTTTCTGATGATCTGACGTCTACCACAATTGTTTCAAAAATATATAATAAAACAATATTATTAATCATAAATTTTGGAAGCAATGACTAAGTCCATTCAAACTCTTTCCAACTTGTCTCTTTTGAAAGAGCATCTTCTCGGAAATACTTTCTTGAAATAGTTTACGAGTTTCATTTTATTCAACTTATTTGGGGATTTAAAGCTACAAATTAGTGTTTTGGGTTTTGGAAATGGAACTGATTTCAACTTTTGGTCTCCTGTTGTTTACGTTTACTTTCGTGTTAAGGGTTAATGCCAATTCTGAAGGTATGTGCTATCGTGAACTATGTGATGTTTGTAGTTAAAATTAATAACCACTTCATGTGCAACGTAGGTGATGCATTATATGCTTTAAAGACACATTTAACCGATCCTCATAATGTTCTGCAAAGTTGGGATCCTACCCTCGTAAACCCATGTACTTGGTATCATGTTACTTGCAACATTGCAAACAGTGTTGTTCGAGTGTAAGCTTATCGACCATTTTATCAAAATTTTATGTTCTTCACTGCCTTGTCTTACCAGTAATCTGTGTGCTATGTTTTGCCGATCGCAGTGATCTTGGAAACGCGAATTTATCTGGCCACCTGGTTCCACAGCTTGGCTACCTTTTTAATCTACAGTACTTGTAAGTGTTACTTTTAAGCTGTATCATGTGAAAGAAGTTTGAGTCACTCAATAAGTTCGATGTTACCTGTTACAACAGGGAAATCTATAATAATAACATCACAGGAATAATTCCGCAAGAGATTGGGAACTTAACAAACTTAGTGAGCTTGGATCTTTTCCGTAATCAGCTAAAAGGTCACATTCCAAAGACCTTGGGAAACCTTCAGAAACTTCGCTACCTGTATGAATTCACGTCATTTATATTCTTCTCTTGATGAAAAATTGATTAACTTTCACTCTCATTTTAATGTTTGTTTGAAAAGTATTATATCTAATAAATTATTAACGTTTCTCTGTTTTTTGTGCAAGGATAGCCGTCTAAACAACAACATGTTGACAGGAACTATTCCGTATTCATTGACCACTATAACGACACTACAAGTCCTGTGAGTATAAAAGTTCGATTGTTGTTACATATTTCATGTGTGTTTGGTGCAAGTTGATGTTGTATATTTGGGGATTTCGATTTGGATAACTGAGAGTCGTGATTCACTTTCAGATCAAAGTAATTTGATGGTACTATCGAAATCTTCTATCGGATAAAACTCAGTATATTTGAACTATGAATCTGTGAATATTTTGTGTAGAGATGAATTCAAAATGTACCGGTGATTTTAATTAACCAGCAAAGAAGTTTTAAAACGTTTTAAAGCTGCCCACAAGCAGTTTGATTAAAATTGTAACCCTTCTAAACGGGTCAAACTTGGGTCAGGATTTCGGGTCAAAACCGAATCCATAATTTAGGGTTAAAATCGGGTCAGGTTCAATTTCGGGTCAAAACCGAATCCATAATCGGGTCAGCTCGACCCCAGCCAGGGGCTCTGCCCCTTGGACCCCGTCAGGGGTTTCCACCACTTGGAACCCGCTATCGGGGGCGCTGCCCCCGAACCTCCGTCGTTTAGGGACTTCACCCCTAAATAATCAAGATAAGTTCGAACAAGTGTGCACTCCACACTTTCCAGAACTTGTTCGAAATTTATCAAGATTACATTGGTTAAAACAAATTAATCTCATTGCACTTAAATCATATTGGTGACATAAATCACCAACAGTTGAAACACAAGTTAATTGAATTTTTTATTGCTTTTTATTGCAGTGATCTATCTAACAACCGTTTGAGTGGATATGTTCCTGCCAACGGCTCCTTTTCACTTTTCACACCTATGAGGTCTGCTGTTAGTTATATGATTCATGAAATTATAGAGGTAGCAAGATAGGATGCGGGTTGGGTAACGGGTGAAAACTAGTGAGGATAAAAATTGTTAGTCTTATTGTACAGGTTGGAACAAGTCGGCGGGTTGAACTAAAACACTTTTTTCCAAATTGTTAATTTTATTTCATAGTATTAGTGTGTTAAATATGATTTTCAATATTTTAATTCAATAAGAATACAATTTTACGCTTTAAATGGTTTAAAAGGTTTTATTCATATACTTTGAACGACTTTTAACTCGTTTCCTTTGAGCTAATATTTTGTATTTTACACGTTTGACGGTTTAAACATTATACATATCCTGATACAATCAACCCATTCATAAGTAAACATGGTCTAGTAAAATTGTAACACACCTTTATGATGTTGACTACAAAATCTTCTATTCTTTCAGTTTCGCCAATAATCCAAAGTTGATACTTCCTGCGGTTGTTCCTCTAGCCCCATCCCCTGCTCCAGCTCTCGCTCCACTGAATTCATGATCTCCAGCAGGTATATTAAGTCAGTTTGATACTTTACATCATTAGTTTCTCTTGAGTTTAGGTTGTTTCCATTGTAATTTTTATTTTATAACACGTCTGTTCCAAAAAGTAGAGTAGAAATTTGTGTTATCCAGTCAAAATGAACGAAACCGCCCATGGTAAAACTTTAAATCCCCATGTTTTTGTAGAGTAGGTTGTCTAGTCTAAAAAATAGCAAATGAGGGTTGGATAATTCACACGTGGGTCAAAATGTGTGCTCGTTAGATCATATTTCTATGTATAAAACATATTTTTGAAAAAATTAAAAGTATAAAGATTTTTAGTATCCAAGGTGTCATTTTTTTGATCCGGTAAAATATTCTCAAGAGGAAAACATCTTATATGAAATGTATCATAGACCCTCAATAGGAAAACATCTTACTTTGTATATTTTAATAATAAATGAGAATTTTTATATAAAATGTTAATAAAATAAAAGTTTGTTACATTATATGATAACTTTTGAAATTTAATTTAGTTTATATCGTTTTTTAAGCTCAAAAGTACATAGAAAATAACTTATTTATCTTTCATTTCTTTAAATTTATTTTTCTTTCATTTCTTTTATTTCCCTTCTTCTAAATAAACCACGAGAATGCAACGTAGTGGTCTGTTTTAGTATCTAAGACTGAGTTATCTTTTCTTGTAGGTGACTGAATCGAACAATTAAACAATTTATTGAGCATATATTTCGAGAGTGGTAAAATTATAAATGTTTGAATCTCTTATATATTGAAATAATATTGTGTTTGACATGTGAGTTGTGTTGAAACATGATCGTTGCTTATTTGCTTTTATTTTGAACATTTGTTCTTAATCGTCACTTCTTATTTTGTTATATTCTTTTTCTTATATTTGTCAACTCAAATCTTATCTGATAAGAACTATACATTTAAAGCTATTGATGTTAATGTTAAATTTTGAAGAGCAATTTAACTAAATTACTCGGTGTTGTAAAACTCAAATTACTCGGCCGATTAATCGGTGAATAATTGAAAATCGGATATTGGCCTACGTGATTAGTCTTTAATCGGACTCATTAATCGGTCAACGGGACTCGGAAAAGATATCGGTTAACTCAGAAAAAATATGTGAAATTGAAAATCGGATATTGACCTATGTGATTAGTCTTTAATCAGACTCATTAATCGGTCAACGGGTAATCTCTGTCTACTCAAAAAAGATATCGGTCAACTTAAGAAAAAATCTATGAAATTCGATCATACTTTCTTTCAAAAAAAAAATGGAAAAAATCATTGAATAATACGGAGAACATAATAGTGAAGCGTAATTCACTACTAAACCCATATTATTGTATGTTTGAACTTTGAAATATACTTGAACTTTTATAAGACTATATTTATATTTTCTTTTTATCTATTTCTAAGCATTTATGTATTCTTAATATTATTCTATTTTTAATTTTCTATACATATATTTCAATCTCTACTATTTTCATATGAAAATCCAACCGAAGTTCTCCAAAGTACTTCCCGATTAATTTCGGTACTCTTTTCATAGTTTTCGTCTGATTCAAGTCCAACTAATAATATTTACAACCTTGAAATTACCTAGCATTTGACATTTAACACGTATGTCAAACTTGTATTTTCTTTCTTCTTCTTCTTCTTCGTTTGCCTTTTCAATTACTTTGACAACCAAATTCAATTAAAATTTAAATACAACTTGGTATAATTTTTGAGAAACAAATATATAACATAGAAATGATCATTAAAACCACAAAATTTTCTAAAAACTAAAAGACACAATCTTTACCATTTATCTCATTTTAATCCAATAATTAAATTTAATATAAACCTTACTTTTATTTTATTTAATTTTATCTTTATTTAACTCACAAACCATTAATCATTATGCAAAATAAATTACACTATTGCGATCGTCGTGTGTTTATCTTTAATTAGAAAAGTGGTTTTTATATATTTTCAACAATTTTTTTTCTTCTTTTAGGTGAGGATTGAAATCGTGACGATAAAATCACATGTGATCAAACACTAATTAGTCAAATTTCTAGAAAATGATTACTATAAAATGTATAAATTACCAAAATGTAAAAAAAATATAATTTTTGATGAATTTTATTATATTTTTGTTTTTCAATATAAAATTTGATAGTATTTAAATCACATGTAATTGTAGTGCAAATCATATGTGATATTAATACGTATGTAAATTTTGAAAACCTAAAAGGTAATAACACACATGAATATAAGTTTAATTGTGAATTCTAATATAAAACAATATTTATGAGGTATAATCTATGTAGACCCGGGAAAAAGATCGAATTTCGACGACTTTCGATTTTTGATAAATATTGATATTCGTAAGGTAAAATCATCATATGATTTAAAACTAAATTTGAATTTCAAAAATTATATGTGTTATATGATGTATATATTCAACTTGAATCGAAAAGAAAAGAAAAAAAGAACAAATGTCAAATACTAAAATCATATGTGATGTAACTGTAATTTTATGATATAAATTTCAAAACCTATAGAAAGAACCCGAATTTATTTTTGTCAAAAGTATATTGAGTGGATACTCTATTGAAAGAGAAAATTATGTTCATTTCAATGGTGTATATCAACGGTTTTTTAAATAATTGAGTTTTAAAATCAAAAATATTAAAGTAAATGTTTAAATATATAGTTTTAATTTATCATTTAGGTCTTAAATTTGATGGTAGTATTTCATGATGAGAACTTATATATAACTATGATATGATAAGTTATAATAAACAAATCTAATACTAATATGATAATGCAAAAAATAATATTTTTTTAATAACAATCAAATTACTAATAGGAATTTTTCAAAACTTACTGTTAGGTCTCAATAAGATCCCAAATACTAGCTAATCAATAACAAATTAGTATTCAAACGTTAATTGATACGAATCGATTAACACACAGTTTCTTGTTCGATTATAGCGGAAATATAATAACAAGATTAATAAAAATAACACTTAGTTAATTCTGTTCAAAAGGTTCAACGATTACAATAGTCAAGCTCACTATTTATACACAATAATAGTGAGCTTGATAAATACGAATATTAGCAGATCTTCTAAAAGGATAGAAGATTTTATCTAACAAACTTACCTAAACTAACGCTTTACGTTTCATTATGGAGCTGAGTAGTCAGCTCCATAATGCCTTAGTTTATTTTGGTCACTCAGACCCAAAATGTCACTCAGACCCAAACTAAGACTTTAATAAACATATTTATAATCTTGGGTTAAATCGTTGATTTTCCCAACAATCTCCCCCTATCTGTTTAGATTAAAGTCTTTTTACAATGACACACATTAAAAATAAACACACACTTAAAACATATTTAATTGAAACAGTTTGTGAACAAAAGCATTACTTTCTCTTCCTGAAAGCTTTCTTGGATTTCAAGGCTAAGTCCCATGTAGTTGGCTTCAAATCTTCTTTAGCCCATTCTATCCTCTCTGTTTTCCATGCCATCAGTTTCTCCATCTTAGCATCAGTCTTTTTGAACAACATCTGGTATTCTTTCTTTATCAGCTCCACTTTATCCTCTAGTGTGCCCATTTCTTCGATTCTTCTCAAGTTGTTGAATAACCAGCTTATCAGCTTCATACGAAATGGTTGACACTGATCATTTTGGCATTCATTGAGCAAGGCAATACAGTGGTAGATTGATGTCTTGTTCAGAGTCTCATTGGCTTGAAATCATTCCTCTCCTCGACAATCAACATAAAATAATCCTTCATGTTTGTCAGTTTGAATATAAGTTCTTTCTTGAAATGACAAACCTGAAGGAACTGGATGAATATTGTTTGATTCCAGTCCAAGTGATTTTGCCCCAGCTCTTACTCTATTGACTGTACATAATTCTCTATAATCATCATCAGATATCAGTTTCAGCATGTGAGCAGCATTCACATTGTAAATTGCCTCTCTTTTCACCTTAGTCTGATGTGCCAAATTAGTTATTCTTGAGCTCAGTTTGGCAATTCTTTTCCACTCTTTTAATCCCAGAGTATACATCCTACCTACAACCACTTTAAAAGAATTCCCTTTGAGATAGCAGGTCAGTATCAACTCAGGTCCATCAGTGTCATTACAATCCAGATCATTGATCTTTCCATGCTTGTTGTTGGCGAAGTGTTTTTCAATGAAATTTACTCTTGCCTCCTCTCTCTCAAATCTTTTTGCCATTTGACGATCAACTTCAACTCTTTTTTGCTCTTCATCAAATGCCAGCTGTTCTTCCTCTTTAAGTTCAGCTTCAAGATCCTCAGCTGCTTTATCACTTGTATCTTTTGCTTCAATGGATTTATCTTCAAATTTTTCAAAGTAGAGACCCTTGATGTATTCTTTGTATTTTTCCACTGTCATCCCAGCATTGTAGGCATATCTTTGTAACTTTGACTGTTTCTCGGCTTCAGTTAGCAATTTTCTTGATCCCTCAGCTTGATCAGTAGTAATATCCATTTCAGTGTCTGTTTCAACTTTTTCTTCTTCCTTCTTCTCACTACCCTGACTTTCTTCCTCAGATGAGCTTGAAAAGTCACTGTAGTCAGTCTCATATTGCTCCTCAGTCAATTGAGTTTTATGATTCAACATCATTTTCTTTTTGTATCTTTTCTCCCCCGCAACTAATGACATACCTCTCTTTCTCTTCAAATTTTTCATGGGGGGGGGGGGGGGGTTCAGACTCACTTGATTCTTTAGCAGGTTCAACTTTCTCCCCCTGAGGCTGAGCATCCCTTGGAAATTCCCCAGCCACTTGCTTTCCTTTCCTCAAAGAACTGATCTCTGAGGTCAGATTCATCACCAACTCCTTCAACCCCTCTAACTCCACAACATTTTGATTCTTTAGAGCACTCATATCAGCCTGCATTGCACTCAGTTTGGCATCAAACTGAGTTGACATGTCCTTAATTGCTTTTAATAACAAAGGAACAGCCATTGCAACCTCAGACTGAGATGTATCATGAACAATAGAGATGGGTATGGTTGGTATAGCCTCACATCTCCCCTGTTGACTAGGAAAGCGATCCTTGGCCATAGAAATAGAAGTCTGTACCTCACTCAGTTTGAGGAGTGAGGCATTGTCAACTTGTGCAAGAGAGTGAGAGAAATTTGGTGGTGCGGTTGAGTGGACTAGTTTTGAACTAGTGAAAATTGCCCTTTGAATAGGCATTGAAACTGAGGGGGGTGTTCCCATACTAAGTACAGGGATATTCAGGAGTGGAATATCTTCTTCAATGCTTACCACATGTGTCAGTGTGGCAGCAATAATGTGTTTCTCCAAGCTGACTACTCTAGATGGGCTTTGGGTAGTCTCAGTAGTCAGCTCCACCTCCTCCTCTAGCAGAGGGAGTGCAGAGTGATCTACAGCACTAGAGGGGAGTTTAGAACTCTCATAATCATGGAAAAGTGAATCCATTAGTGCTTGATTTTGAGTGGGGCTAGTTGTGAGAGCTTTCTCTAAAGAACTTGGTGAGTTTAATAGGTTGGCCGCTTGATTTGCAAGAAGAACAAGCTGTGAAGTGGACATCACCTCAGACTGAGAGGGGATACTCTCAGACTGAGGGAGAGAAGAAATGATATTCATACATGAGTCAGCTTCATTTTGCCCAGCCCCATTATCCCCAACCTCAGCATCATGCATGTGGAGATTTCCAACATTTGCCTCCTCATTTCCGTCAATTCCATCACCTTGACCAACTGAGTCTGAGTGGTCAGACTCTATGGCGTCAGGATCAATAAAAGGATTTTCAATCCACTGAAGCATTACAGGGGTTAGACCCGCCTCAGCCTTAGTGATTGTGATATACGTAAAGGTTTTAGAGGTCAGTCTGGGAAGAGGGCGTACATAAAAAATTTGTTCAAGCTGATCATAGGCGTCCTATCCCAGAGCTTCCTCAAAACAGAGTGAAAGCACTCTGATAAACGAGACATCATTTGTTTTC
Source organism: Senecio squalidus (assembly GCA_910822075.1). Classification (NCBI taxonomy): domain Eukaryota; kingdom Viridiplantae; phylum Streptophyta; class Magnoliopsida; order Asterales; family Asteraceae; genus Senecio; species Senecio squalidus. The sequence continues at coordinate 48,292,523 of CAJVGC010000582.1, read as the reverse complement.
TTTTGGTTTTACCACAAGTGAAAGAATCTCATCAAAATATAGTCCAGAGTATGAAATTCTTCTACCAGTGACCATAGAGTGAAAAAGATGAATTTCAAATTCATTCATTTGATTTAAGCTTCCCGATTTACCCCCAAGCTTCATGTGATACTGGAGAAAAGAAATTTTCATTTTCCAGTAAAGAATTTATATTAAATCACCCCTTTACCACAGTCTGACCAACAAGAGGGAATGCCTCATTCTTTGCTTGCTGTTTGGTCAGTCTGGACTGAAACCCTCCTTCACCAGCTTCTTGTGCAGTAGGGAGTAAAAGAGCTGCTCGGATTGTCTCCTCATTGATCATAATTGTGTGTCTCCCATCATTGTATTTGCCCGTGATTTCAGTCTGATCATCGTTGGCCTTGCACGTGTACCACCACTCACATAATACTGGTGGATACATCACAGTTTCTCGAAAGTAGGCTCCATGAAGTGGATGAGAAACCATGAACTGACAGAGTTGTTTGAATCCTCGGTTCTAGCGATTTGTAGGGATATCGACATTGGCCACCCTATTGTTGTCTTTTATTTGCACCCTGCTATGAAAATCTGCGCCAGCAACCATGCGCGGTGTAATGTGTAAAACCATGTTCATGTCCGCCATTGAAGAATGTAGAAGAGAAAAATTAGTAAAAACAGACAATTAGGTTAATAATTGAGAGTAAATTGAATTTGAACGGAAGGAGCGAAATATTAGGGACTTAGTTAGGAAACTTTCAAGATTGACTCCCTAGTTTGACTCTTTTAACAACTATGACCCGTAAGTGTGAAACATATTTACAACTGACCCCTAAAAAGAATAAAAATTTATCAGTTTGAAAATATTTAAAATACCTAAAAGAAAAATTAAAAAATTAAGAAAAATAGTTATGTACAAAAGAAAATAAAAAGAAATAAAAAAAAATAAAAAAAATTATGTACTTATATATATGAAGAGTACATTATGTCTGAACATGTAGTCAGACTGAGATTTAAATCTTTGTTAAATTTCAAGGATTTAACATTCCTAGTTCTCCTAACAAATAGAAAAACTTGTCCTCACTCAGAGGCTTAGTGAAGATGTCTGCTAGTTGATCATGTGTTGCCACAAACTCCAGTATGACCTTTCCTTTCTCAACACAGTCTCTAATAAAATGGTGTCGTATTTCAATGTGTTTTGTTCTGGAATGGAAGACTGGATTCTCAGTGATTTGCATGGCACTTTTTTTGTCACACAAGATTGGTGTGTTTTGAATCTTGATGTCAAGATCTGCCAATTGATGTTGTATCCATAGCAACTAAGCACAACAACTTCCTGCAGCAACATACTCAGCTTCAGCTGTGGAGGTTGCAACTGAGTTTTGCTTTTTGCTTGACCAACTGACTAGCTTTCCTCCCAGAAGCTGACAACCTCTTGCAGTGCTCTACAACCTGCATAATCTGCATCTGTGTGTCCAATTAATTCAAATCCAGAATCTTTAGGGTACCATAGGCCAAGGTTTGAAGTACCCTTAAGATATCTGAAAATCCTTTTTACAGCTTTTAGATGAGATTCTTTTGGGTCAGCTTGATATTGTGCACACAAGCAAGTGGAGAACATGATGTCAGGTCTACTAGCAGTTAAGTAAAGAAGAGAGCCAATCATGCCTCTGTAAGTTGCTTGACAGACTGACTTGCCAGTTTTGTCCTTATGCAACTTATCAGATATACTCATGGGAGTTTTCATTTCAGAACATGATTCAAAACCAAATTTCTTAATTAAATCATGTACATATTTGTTTTGATTTATAAAAATCCCATCTTTCTTTTGTTCTACTTGTAGACCAAGAAAAAATGTAAGTTCCCCCATCATGCTCATCCAGTATTCACTACACATAAGATTTGAAAACCAAGTACACAACTTATCATTTGTGGATCCAAATATAATGTCATCAACATATATTTGAACCAAAATTACATGCCCCTTTTCTTTTTTGATAAAAAGTGTTTTGTCAATTGATCCTCTTTGAAACTGATTTTTAAGAAGAAAGTCAGATAGAGTGTCATACCAGGCTCTAGGAGCTTGTTTGAGACCATATAAGGCTTTATTTAATTTATAAACATGATCAGGAAAGTTAGGATCAACAAAACCCGGAGGCTGCTTGACATAAACTTCTTCCTGGAGATCACCATTCAAGAAAGCACTTTTCACATCCATTTGATATACCAAGAAACTTGCATAAGCTAAGAACAAACGAATTGCTTCAATTCTGGCCACTGGAGCAAAATTTTCATCATAATCAATGCCTTCTTCCTGCTTGTATCCCTGAGCCATCAATCTTCCCTTATTCATGATCACCACCCCATCTTTGTCATATTTATTTCTAAATATCCATTTGAGACCAATGATTGTTTTGAACAGGGGACGAGGAACCTTGGTCCACACATCGTTTCTAATGAACTCTCCTAGCTCTTCTTGCATTCCATCAACCCAATCTTCATCTAAAAGAGCTTCTTCAACTTTCTTTGGTTCCATCAGACTCAAGAAATTCGTGTAGAAACAGAAGTTAGCCGTGGCTTTCTTGTTTCTGGTTTTAACTCCTTCATTTAAGGGACCAATAATAGATGTCAGTGGATGATCCCTGAGTCGTGATGTTTCCTGACCCAAATTGTTGATCTTCATCAGCTTGATACTGAGTGACATTAGTCTGAGTTTCATCATTCTGAGTGAGATGAGTCTGAGTGGCATCAGACTGAGTGAGATCAGTCTAAGTTTCATCAGTTTCATTTGAACCATTTATTTCAATTTCAGAGACATTCTTTAAAATAGGTTCATCAGTCTCACTCTCAGACCCTTGATTTTGATGTATAACTTCTTCATCTTCATCTGCAACAGGGGAGGAATCAGCTTCAAATGAAGTCACTAGAAGTTCATCACATAAATGGTTGATGGTCTCTATATCAGACTGTGAGGTGAGCTCATCTCTGTCAGACTAAGTAGTATCATCAAATGTAACATTGATACTCTCTTCCACAACCTTCATTCGTTCATTGTAAACTCTAAATGCTTTAGAGATACTAGAGTAGCCAACAAACAGTCCTTCATCAGCCTTAGGAGACATTTTGCACAACAAATCCCTTTGGTTGAGTATATAGCATCGAATTCCAAAGATATGAAAATAGTGAATTGAGGGAACTTTGTTGTGATACATTTCATATGCAGTTTTCCCATGTCTCTTCACAATGATGGATCTATTCTGAGTGAAGCAAGTAGTGTTCACAGCCTCAGCCTAGAATTTTATCTTCATATTTCCATAGCATAACATGGTCCTTGCAGCTTCAATTAAAGTTCTGTTTCTTCTCTCTGCAACTCCATTTTGTTGAGGTGTTCGAACTGATGCAAAATTTTGAACTATACCCAGTTGATCACAGAAATTAATCAAGATTGAATTCTTGAACTCAGTTCCATGGTCACTTCTCATTTGTCTGACAAGAGTATTCTTCTGCCTCTGTTCTATCTTGATCAGATTAATAATGTCCTCAGCTGCATCACTT
>CAJVGC010000582.1:48213788-48288871 GCA_910822075.1 Senecio squalidus | reverse complement strand
CCAAATTGTTGATCTTCATCAGCTTGATACTGAGTGACATTAGTCTGAGTTTCATCATTCTGAGTGAGATGAGTCTGAGTGGCATCAGACTGAGTGAGATCAGTCTAAGTTTCATCAGTTTCATTTGAACCATTCAATTTCAGAGACATTCTTTAAAATAGGTTCATCAGTCTCACTCTCAGACCCTTGATTTTGATGTATAACTTCTTCATCTTCATCTGCAACAGGGGAGGAATCAGCTTCAAATGAAGTCACTAGAAGTTCATCACATAAATGGTTGATGGTCTCTATATCAGACTGTGAGGTGAGCTCATCTCTGTCAGACTAAGTAGTATCATCAAATGTAACATTGATACTCTCTTCCACAACCTTCATTCGTTCATTGTAAACTCTAAATGCTTTAGAGATACTAGAGTAGCCAACAAACAGTCCTTCATCAGCCTTAGGAGACATTTTGCACAACAAATCCCTTTGGTTGAGTATATAGCATCGAATTCCAAAGATATGAAAATAGTGAATTGAGGGAACTTTGTTGTGATACATTTCATATGCAGTTTTCCCATGTCTCTTCACAATGATGGATCTATTCTGAGTGAAGCAAGTAGTGTTCACAGCCTCAGCCTAGAATTTTATTTCCATAGCATAACATGGTCCTTGCAGCTTCAATTAAAGTTCTGTTTCTTCTCTCTGCAACTCCATTTTGTTGAGGTGTTCGAACTGATGCAAAATTTTGAACTATACCCAGTTGATCACAGAAATTAATCAAGATTGAATTCTTGAACTCAGTTCCATGGTCACTTCTCATTTGTCTGACAAGAGTATTCTTCTGCCTCTGTTCTATCTTGATCAGATTAATAATGTCCTCAGCTGCATCACTTTTAGCTCTAAGAAATATAACCCAAGTAAATCTAGTAAACTCATCTACAATCACAAGAGTATATTTCTTTCCACCTTGGCTTTCAATTCCAATTGGACCAAACAAATCCATATGTAACATAAACAGGGGTTTATCAATTGAATGTAACATCTTGGAGGGGAATTGAGTCTTGGTTTGCTTTCCAAGAACACAGGCTGAGCAGACTTTGTCCTTGGAGTAGGTCAGCTCAGGAAGGGCCCTAACCAATTTACTCTTTGACAAGGCATTTATGTTCTTGAAGCTTAGATGAGATAGTCTTCTGTGCCATAGCCAATTAAGTTCCTCTTTTGTTTCTGTAAACAAACATGTCTCAGCTTCATCGTTGGCTGTACTCAGATCCAAGCAGAACACATCTCTTTCTCTCTTGGCGAGCAGCAGTGGTTTACACTTAGCATTGTAGATTATCCTTGCTTGCTTTCTGAATCTAACTTCATGATCTTCATCTGTGATTTGACTTACACTCAGTAAATTATGTTGAAGACCTTCTACATAAGCAACTCTTTTGAATGTGACTGCACCAGCATGAATCTTTCCATATCCTTTTGTCATTCACACACCATTGTCACCATATCTCACTTGAGGGCCAGCTTCCTCGTCACAGTCTTGCAAGAAAGATTTCATTCCTGTCATGTGCCTTGATGCACCACTGTCTAGATACCATTTAGTAGAGTCCTGCACATGAAGCAAAATACGTTAGTTCCTTTTGGGTACCCACTTTAGAGTGGATCCATGAACAGGAGCTGATTTAATTTTAGGTTCAATCTTGCAGTTAGTCTTGGAGCTGTCATTATTCCATTTATTAAGTTCTTTCATGCAATTTACAAAATAATGACCTATGACTCCACGCTATTTACATGGAGTATCTTTGAGACTGACTTGTGGTGGGACTGACTTGGTTTTGTTATCTGTGGCTGATTTTGATTGGTAATGAGAAATTGGTCTCTGCTTTTGAGGTGGGACTGACTTCTGATTTGATGAAACTGACTTAAGTTTTGGTGAGACTGACTTATGTGTTGATGAAGCTGACTTATTTTTTGGTAAGACCGACTTCTGTAGACCATTACTCTTTGGTCTGGACTGAGTCAGTTTCTTACAGAACACAGCTTCATGTCCTTTTTCACCACAATTATACCATGTCCTCTTGGGAGGAGTCTTTGGTCTGATATGACTCGGTGATTTGTTTCTGACTAGATTTTTTACAATGTTAGTCAGTTCCAACAATTGATTTCCCAATTTATCAATAATTTTGTTTTCATGATTTTTCTTAATAAATTTGGAACTGACTTGACTCTGAATCTTAGGTTTACTCAAAACCTTGGGTAAAACATTGTTTGTTTGCAAAGTTTTGTTCATAGCATGCTCATTCTTATCAGTTTCAGATATTTAATACATTTAGACTGATTGGAATTTGAAGAATCACTTTTATTAGAAACTTGAGACATTACAGGTTTAACAAAAGCATTTGACATCATAGTTTGTTCTCCTTTCATGTAAGTGAAAGTGTTTGGAAGAATTTCTGGTTTTAAAATAATTTTTTCTCGTTCAGCCTCTTCTTCCTTTTCAGTCATATGCTTCTTCAGACTGAATTCCTCACCCAACACAGCTTGAACTTGTTTGGGTACCTGTCTGCTTAAACAATCTTCATTTTTTAAGGATGATATGCACCATGATTTACAAATTCTTTTATAATGCTCAGTTACTTCTCTAAATTTATAATTTTCTTTTGCAAGATCACTATAAGCTTCAGTCTGAGCATTTAGAAGAACTTTATAACTTTCTAGTTCAGTTATCGTATCATCTTTAATTTTTAGAACGTTTTCAAGATCTTTAATCTTTTGTTTAATTTCAGATTGTTCTTCCAAAGTGGTGGTCAAATCAATAAAAATATACTCAAACATTTGAAGTTTTTGTTCATTTGTATAAGTAGTTATGTACCTTATATAATTTTGACTTGTTCTAGTCTGAATTGTAGCTCAGTCTCTTAGCTTCCTTCAGATCCTTCTCAAACTGAGATGCAGATTCTTCAGCTTCTGTTACTTCCTCAGTTACTGCCATCAGACATTTATCCACCACTTCCTTATCTTCATCAGATGACAATTCCACATCTAACCACTCTTTTGCAAAGAATGCTTTTCTGCTCAGTTTGAGGCTTTTGAGTCTTAGAATTATTGCCATTTTTATATTTAAGATACTTCTTTCTGTATCTTTGAGCTCTCTCGGCAACCTCATCCATGTGCTCAGTCTGAGCACTCTTTACCTTATAATCAGCAGCCATGTGTCCATACTCACCACATTTAAAGCATTTAACCTTTTTCAAATCAAAAGGTTTCTTTCCTTTATACCCAGTGTTCTGTTCCAGCTTCATAGTCAATAGAGCCAATTGATTCTTTAATTTCTTGACTTCAGTTTCATCACCTGACTCTGAATCTGAGTTTGACTCTGAATCAGATGAGTCAGCCTTAGAATAAATTTCTTTATTCCTTTTGCTAGTTGCAACTAATGTAGCTTCAGGATCTCTTGCAGTTCTTCTGTTGTTTAGCTTCTTCCTCTCTTGAGATTCTTCAAAATTGAGTAACAAACCAAAAAGACCATGCAGCTTGTAAGTGGACAATTTCTCACTAACCACAAGAGATGTGATAACTGATTCAAATCTGTTGGGCAAGATGTCAACGAATTTCTTGCACACTTCATTATCCTCCTTCACTACACCTAGAGTAGAGAAATCATTTAACAAAATTTGAAACCTTGTATGCAAATCAGCTAAGGTTTCCTTTTCTTTCACATAGAAATTTTCATAGTTTCTAATCAGACTATTCAGTCTTTGCTCTCTTATTGGTACACCTTCATATGACACAATGAGGGTATCCTAGATATCTTTAGCAGATCTGCATCCAGCAATTTTGGAGAATATTTGCTCAGACACAGCGTTTCCTAGTATGCTTCTGGCTCTTGGATCTAGATTAAAAAATTGCCTATCAAGATCAGTCCATTGAGATTTTGGAGTTTGGACCCATCTTGCACGTTGAACAACTTTGTCTCCTTCCTTAACCCTTTCAATCTGTTTTCCTGGAAAGATTGGTCCTTCAGTGACAGTTCTCATCATTTCCTCATGAATTCTAGATAAATGCCATTCAGCCTTGAGTTTCCAATGGGCTTATGTCCATTGAAAATGGGAATACCTTTTCCGGCCATAGCAGGTGTAATAGATGATGATGATGACATTGTATTTGAATTTTATCTATTGATCGTTTTAAAATTTGTAAATTTATTAAAATTTAAATCTTATTTGCTCTGATACCAGTTGTTAGGTCTCAATAAGATCCCAAATACTAGCTAATCAATAACAAATTAGTATTCAAACGTTAATTGATACGAATCGATTAACACACGGTTTCTTGTTCGATTATAGCGGAAATATAATAACAAGATTAATAAGAATAACACTTAGTTAATTCTATTCAAAAGGATCAACGATTACAATAGTCAAGCTCACTATTTATACACAATAATAGTGAGCTTGATAAGTACGAATATTAGCAGATCTTCTAAAAGGATAGAAGATTTTATCTAACAAACTTACCTAAACTAACGTTTTACGTTTCATTATGGAGCGGAGTAGTCAGCTCCACAATGCCTTAGTTTATTTTGGTCACTCAGACCCAAACTAAGACTTTAATAAACAAATTTATAATCTTAGGTTAAATCGTTGATTTTCCCAACAGTTACACGGTATACAAAGACATTATTATTGAAAGTACATAATAAGTGTGTGTTTAACGTAAATAGTTAGAGTTATAGTTTGAATGTAAGCTTGGGTTGGAGTTGTAGCTTAAGTTTATAATCGGAACTGGAACGTATATATAAAGATGAAAAACATGTTTGATAAAGTTGCTGAAGCTTGATGACAGGATTCAACCTAAGGATCAATATATCTATATGATTAACTATCTACTATAAGGTTGCAGAATCACGTTATAGTATTGAACCACTAATTAGAAGTATGAACAACACTTGATTTACTAAATATTGGTCTCATTCATTTGGCGGGAGAGTTTTACACATTCAAGCACGATACAAATTTTCACTCTCTCACTATTTATAGACAAATAATGAAACATAAATTACACTTCGGATACGCTAACAACTAAGTCTTGATCTTGATTTAAGTCTGATGATGTTCACTTTAATTCGGAAGAAATGGTTTATCATCAGAACTAAAATCTTCAATCTTGACTTGAGTTAAACAAGTAAGTTTTAATTCGGATTTGTTCTTCCGAATTAAACACTTACAACAAAACTGCACCAAGAATATTTTTAGCTTCATCCATTCAGCTTCAATACCCAAACAATCTCCCCCTTTGATTATGTATCCAAAATCTTCTTAGCTTGAAAAGACACTTCAACAATCTTCCTCTTCATGTACTCCATTTACAACAAACGATTCTCCATGTTTACCTTATCTTCTTTCTGATCAATTCCATGCAGAAATCTAATACTTTGAGAAAATGTTTGCCATCAGGATAATCTTCATGATCTTTGAAAGGTAAGTCATTCATAGCAAATCAAATCAGCATTACTCAAAGCTCTTATGTCAGCATCTTCATAAAGTCTATCTTCATATCCATTCTCTCTTTCTATCACTATCTCATGTGCAGGACAATCCATTCTCCATCTAATCACTATTGGTAATGCAACCTTTTGTTTCTTGGTGAAAGGAATAGGAACTTTGTCCAAGCTCATTGTTGATCTCTTCCTTTAAAGCTTTTTATCAAAATCTTTGAAACTGTTTGCAACTGTTTGCAACCTATTTTCTAACCATCCTCACAAACTCAACTCCATAAGGATATTCTCCATGATTTATCATCTTCAATTTTTTGAGTTGAATAAGATCATCTTTTGTCAGTTTCATTAGATCTTTGGTCTTGCCATAGAGAGTACAATGATTATCAACCCTCTTGATCACAATTTTATTCCTTGTATGATCAAATCTCCATGCTTTGATCTTTGCAGGTATTCCTTTCTTGATCTCTTCCAACCTTATTCTTTCTGCATGAACTTCATCACTTGGAGGATTCATAATGTTTGAGCTGGATCCTTCTCCAACTGCAGCTTTCTTGGCACTTTCATCATCAATAGTAAATCCATATTTGCCAAGTGTATTTCCTTGATCATCAGTAGACTCCGACCACTCTTGCAACTCATCAATATACTTCTGACCTTCAACATCTACCACATACTCATCCTCCTTTTGAATCTCCTGTTGAAAGATAACATTTGTAGTTTGTTTAGCCACTAAATCTTTCAAATTAATATACTGTCTAGATGTTTGTTCAATTTGAGTTTTCCTATCCTCTTCTTCCTTCGTCCTCTTTTCTTCCATCATTTTCGGTTGTGCTTCTTTCATTTGCAGTTCTTTGATTGAATCAACAACAACTACTTTTTCCTTTTCATTTCATTCAATTTCTCATGTGTTTTCACTTCCAAGTAATGTTTCTCAAGTGTTTCGGTTTTCATCTGCCCCACTTTTCTTTTAGTAAACCTTTTCACTCTCACTAAGTAATTCTTCAAATGTGCTATGTAGTTTGTTTCATCCATACGTTCCTTCCAACCATTCAACTTCTTTTTAATTTCCACTACAACACTAAGAGTTTTCTTTCTTGCAATTGACTTCCTTCCAATGCTTGTTTGTGAAATTTCTTTATCAGTTTCAACATCCTCAACATCCTCAACATTCTTAACTGTTTCATTCTCTTTATCAGTTTCATTAATAGTTTCATCACATTCCTCAGTTTCATCATTCACATGAATTTCTTCACCTCCAAAATCATTATTCAACATCCCAGTTTCTCCTAGAGGCTTTACTACACTTGGTTTATGAATAAAGTTTCCTTCAAGATCCATAAAACCATCATATATCACATCATCTAGAACATTCTTAACTAAGTTATCCAATTTAATTTCTTCTTCAGAACTAACTTTCTTTTCAATATTCTCCATTTCAGTCTCAGTCTCAACAATTTTCTCAACCTCTACTTCTTTCTCAACCGCTGTTTCTTTCTAAACCTCTTTATCCACTACAACTTCTTTCTCTTCTTCCACATTTAACATTTCATCCACAATCTCAGTCTCACCTTCCTTTTCACCTTTACCCTAATCAATTTCCATATTTTCTTCTCCTTCATTCTTTGATACTACATTATCATCAACATTTCTCAACTACCATTTCTGTTTGAAGAACTTCAGTTTGCTCCATGTTAACAATCACTAAAGTATGTTCCATATCATTATCTCCCCCTATATTGGATGCATCATCAACAAGGTTTGGCTTTAATCCCTTATTTCCCCTTGCAATGCTTCAATGAGCATCTGTTGTGAAGTGTTGATCATCTTTAATGAAATAATTTGAGATTGTTGCCGAGATACCTTAGTTCTTAAAGATTCATTCCCAGTACTTAATGTAAATGATTGAAAAGCATCAAGACTTTCACACCCTTCCTTCTTGATTGATACACGTGAATAGGTGATCTTGAAGACTTTGCAGTAGTTGTAGAAGCTAGATGAGTGAAAAGTAGAATGACAGGTGTGGACATTGAAGTTTGTAAATGTGCAGGATTAACACCACTAAGATCTATATGCTTTGCCACTGATCAATCACTAAACCAGTAGATAAAATATCTATCTTCAACATTGTTTGGATCAAGTGGTTCTTTTTGTTGTGCAGTGGTATTTTCTTCATTTTGCATATTTACTTCTGCATTATCAACTTCATGAACCTCTTCTTCTACTAAAGGTTCATTCACAATAGGTGATTGAGGTGGTGGTGGTGGTTGATCAAGTTGTTGTTTTTGTTGTTGTTCAATTTGAATTTGTGGTGCAGATTGGATAGGTTCTTGTGGAATAGTTTGCTGGACAAGTTTATTGGTTCTTGAACAATTTGTGGTTGAACAATAGGAATAGGTTGGTTTGGTTGTCGATTAATAAGCATGTTAGGGAAGAAAGGTGCGAAGTTACGAGAAAAACCAGGGGAAATTCTTCTTCATGTTTACCATGATCTTCCATGTCATGTTTAGTCCAATGAGAACCTCCCCCTCAGTCATAAGTCCCTCCACTTCTTAATTAATGATCATTTGCAGAAATCTTGGATATAGTAGGAACTTCTTCTTGGTCCCTTGGAGATGTCTTCTCATATTGTTAAAAATGAAGCCAGAAAAATTGAATATCCTCCAGTCTCAAGACATACAAATCCGGATGCAAGAATGTCACCAATTTCATTATATCCACCATGTCCACTTGATAAGCAGTGAATAAGAACATGAATGATGTACCTCCGGTTGTAAGAAAATTTTGTTATCTTCACCATTTGCCCTCGCAAGTGTCCTTCATAGCCTGTATCTCTACACACTTGTTGGATTTCATCAATTGTCAACTCCTCTATTCCTCTTCTAATACTCTCCTTATTACAACTTCTATGATCACTACAAGGGACCCTTGTACTGTAGATGTCAAAGTGGGCACTCCCTCAGTAACTTCAAATGTCACATTACTCCAAACTTCTTGAATAATGTCTCTATGTACCATAATATCAGTAGAGATAGCATGATGAAGTCTTAAGTTTCTCAAAAATGCAAAAACTTTATGAAACCAAATGCTTTGTCATGGGCATCATCTGAGAAAACAACTAGATTATGCTTTTCTACAAAAGAAAGGTTATTCATCTGCATTCAATCAGACAATCATTGTAGAATAAACTTCTCAATACAATCAGTGACAAAATAAAGATATAACAATTCAAACCTAAGCAAATGAAAATGACTCTTAAGATTCTACACAATCACAAAAAATCTAAATCAGTGATATATCTTAATTAATATAGGACTAAATAGCGTTAAATTAGGTCTAAAAATACTTATTGAGGATAGGAAATCTAAGAGTTTTAAATCTTAATAAATATAGGATTAAATGGCGTTATATTAATTTTTTTCTATGCTTTCAAACAATTCAAACTAGAATTTTCTTTCGCCAAGGTCAAATCTAAATTAAAAACCAATGGGTGATTATTTTATTTAATTATATTTTTTTTTTCTATGCTCTGAAACAATTCAAACTAGAAATTTCTTTTGCCAAGGCCAAGTCTTTTATTTAATTAAAAACCAATGGCTGATTGAGGAACAAAAATAACAGTATCCCAGAATATTACTATAATAATAAAAAATAGATTTTGGGATGTTAATTGACAAACGAATACCGTTAATTAGCTTTATTAAACCTCAAACCTAAAAGCTTCTAGATTATGAATATGTAAGTGATCTACAAAGATAGAAGTCGTGGATTCAAGTTATCTTTTAATATATAATAAAAGATGAACCCTTAATTCCAGATAGTAAAGTAAGGTCCGTTGAATGGGTTAATTTTTTTTATGTCAGTCTTTAGATCAGATTGATGATGTAATCAAAGATTATTTTCATTTTACACCCTTTTACAATACATAATTACATTCTCTATTTCATTCAATCTCTACTAAAATAAAAAACATAATTATAATTTATTTATCGTTAAATTTGGACTATAATTTACTTTATTATCATTCTAAAATCTCCTGATACAAAATATCAAAACATATATATAAAGATAAAAGTGTATATGTTATTATAACTATAAACAATATTGTATAAACGTAAAGGTATATATATGTAATATACGTACAACATTATTTTCTCATAATAAATCAAAATCTGCATAAACAAAATTTATGATTCAATTAATATTTTTTTCCGCGTTATCGCGGGACAATAAACTAATATAGAAACAAATGAATGATAATATATAACTAATACATGATTTGAACAATTCTGAAACGCATATCTTATCTTATCTTAATATTATCTTATCTTAATATATAATAAACGTGAGGACTAAAATAACACATGTCAAAGTAAAAACCGTTAAATGAGTTTTAAACTCTCATTTACTCCATTAAATCAATTTAATAATGTCATCATCTAATTTTATTTTAATCTTTTTATTTAAAAGATTTAGTCCTTATATATAATACTACCTTCCATATTTCTTGATGTAATTAATTTCATGTAATTATTAACAATGTTTTAGATAAGTCTTCTAAATATGTTATGAAAGTTGGTTTGATTTAAATATAACTTTTTTGATTAAATAAAATAAATTGTGTTTTTGAGTCTTGATTTTTATTTAAGTTTATCTATTAATTCTTTTGATGTATGGGGCTTACATTGTGGTGCAGTTATATGAAGGGTCTGTTTGTCATGACTTATCCATAAACTTTTTAAAATTCTTAACTTTTAGTATTAGTATATGTCTTAGGTTCAATTTATGTCAATTGGCTCATTCACAAATATATAACTTAATCCAATAGAGAGTCTCATACAACATACTACATGTCGATCAAATTATAGTATAGCCGCAATTAACTTGAAATCTTGATCTTAGTTAAATATTGTTTTAGACTATAACTGGATAATTTAGTTGTTTATTTATGCTTTCACCACTCGGTACTACTTATTATAGAGTTAAATAGTGATCTTCCTATTTGTTGGCATATTGGCGCTTTGCTCCCCTACATGTAAATTATAGAATGATAGAAACCCCTTCATTATTATTATTATTATTATCAAACATATATATAGGAATATAATATAAACCCTAATAGAAACCCTAATGTACCCAAACCCACATATCGGGTTTGGGCTTATTATCTAATACTCCCCGGCAGTTCGAGCGACGAAATCGCGAAAGCTCAAACTGGACAAAAAACTATTATTACGAAATTAAACATAAAATAAAACATATATAATAAGCCCAAACCCGATATGTGGGTTTGAGTTCACTAGGGTTTCAGATTAGGGTTGACATTGTATTCCTATATATGTGGTTGATCAGATAATAATAATCAGGGGGTTTATATCATTCTTTATGGTATCAGAGCAGGTCTGATCCCGTCTCTATTTTTCTTCAAACCCTAATCGGCGTAAGGATGAGCCGCCTAGCTTGACTAGGTTCCAAACCTTAAAAAAAAAAAAAAAAAATCGGATTTGAAGTTCAGCTGACCACTGTTTTGGCCATAACTCCCAAACCGTTTGGAATTAACTGACGAGGTCAGGGCCGTTGGCTTCGTAATTAAATTCCGAAGAAAAAGCATACCGGAATCTCAACAGAAGACCACCAGACGCACTGTCACGCTTCGATACAAGGTGTTGGGTTTAGATCTGAAAAAAAAATTGTTTTGCTTATAATTTTCAAACCGCTTGGAGTTAGCTGACGCCGTTAGAGGCTGTGAATTCGTAATTAAATTCCGAAGAAAAGCAAACCGGAAAAAGCAACGAACGCAGCTTCGACCTGTCGCCATGCGTCACCGCAAACAATGAGTCTTATTAGCAATTATCTATGTTTTATTTTATGTTTAATTTCGTAATAATAGTTTTTTGTCCAGTTCGAGCTTTCGCGATTTCGTCGCTCGAACTGCCAGGGAGTATTAGATAATAAGCCCAAACCCGATATGTGGATTTGGGTTCATTAGGGTTTAAGATTAGGGTTTACATTGTATTCCTATATATATGTTTGATCATAATAATAATAATCAAAGGGTTTATATCATTCTTTAGTAAATTCTTGGCTTCGTTAGTGCTTACATTTATAGTATGTCGTGTATAGAAATGAAGTAAAATTTTGTACTGTGTCGTGTCCACAAAAGAAGTATAAATGTCACGAAAAAAGAATATGATGCCGTTGGGACTTTCAGAAAGTAATTAACGGTATTTGTATTAGCAACACGTAATCCATTAATTTCTAACTTATGCAGAAAGTGAAATTATTAGACTTTGCATAAAGCATTAAACCAAAAGTAATAACCCGATAGCGTCTGATTTAGTTTTCTTTATTTGATTTGTATATGACAAGTAAAAAGTTTAATGTGAACACTAAATTTATATTATATTAAAAGAATTTGGTTTGAAAGGTCATCGATAGATAACTTTAAAAAGACATGTAATCCCTTCAATCACTTTCTAATCTAACACTTGATTAACGACAATAAGAGTTTAGATGGACCTAAAGTCCTTTAATCATTCTATTGTTAAAGTAATAAATTGGACAATACATTTAAATCATTAATTATAGTTAATTAGAATGCATAACTTTGATTTATCACATAGTGTCTATTTCAGAAAAAATGGACCGGAGACCTCCACCAGTGTGTTGTGGTGGCTAGCTTACCACAAGTTGTCGTTGTAGCACTGTAACAATCGCGTCGTGGTTGATGGCATGATGAGTAATGACTAAGCTTCTAGTTGTAGTGTTTTCTATAAGCGCAAATCACCACTAAAGTATTCAATTTTATCCCTAATGAAATCTTTACTCGTAATTATAATGCTTAATTGCTAAATTAAAGCTTTAACTCAATTGTGGTATTTACTAATTTTTGGGCCTTTAACCAAAATTTTCTAATCGTTGACAGAATTCTGAATTTACCGTTTATAGAACGAAGATTGAAAATTCTTTTTCTCTCCTGGAAAATAACTTTGCCATTTTTTCTTTTTATAAAATGAGAAAAATTGATTTGATTTACAACCCGTCATCGATATCTACCATGCTAAAACGGATTAATTTTTCATTTTTATTTTATTTTTCGACAACATTGCCTTCTACTGCAGCAATATTTGTCCTAATTATTGTTCACTTCGATGATTTCATAAATACGTCAAAATATTGTCCAAAAATTTGACCGAAAGCAATTTTTATTGGATATATGGTTTAGAAATTAGTAACTACCTTCAAAAATTAAAAGGTAAATTATCATTTTATACAACTAACCCGTAATATTCGTCATCTTATCTAGTTTTATTCAAGGTCCATGCACCGAAAAGAAACGTAACACTCGAAAACAAATAAGTTCGATCAAGGGCATGTGACAATTTCCATTGTTTGGTATCATGATTAATAAAAGTCATTTATTCTTAAATCAGTCACCAGCCAAATAAAAGTAAATGGTAAATTTTCCTCTTTACCAATTTTATTAGATGTTACTTTTCACAGTCAATGCGTAGTCGTCAAGATTATTCACTTCAAAATATTGGCTCTTTTTTAGTTCGGTGTATAACAGGTAAAGTGAGGATACATGCTCATTTGATTTCAAATAATGCATAGAGTAACTTATTTAGGATCAGCATAAAACCGAGTTTTGCTTGATTATATATTTTAAACAAAGGGTGCGAGATTACATACATGACTATCGCGGGTAATTTAGTGTCATCATCATATTCTGGGATAGGGGTGGGGGGTGGGTGGGTTGTGGGGGTGTATAGTGTTGGTGGTGGTGATGGTTCGGATACTTATGGGTATTTTGAAATTTTATACAATTAAACTATTTTTTTTCAAGTTTTGCAACCCACCCGACCACAATTTACATAAATTATAACATTGACTATTTTTTAGTTCGGTGTATAAGAAATAAAGTGTGGATACATGTTCACATGGTTTCAAATAATGCCTAGAGTAATTTTTTATAGTCAGTAGAAAACCGAGTTTTATTTGATTATATAATATTTAAAAAAAGGTGCAAGATTACATATATGACTATCGCCAGTGATTTAGTGTCATCATCATATTCAGAGATAGGGTAGGGGTAGGGTAGTGGTGGCGGTGGCGATGGTTCGGGTACTTATTGGTATTTTTAAATTTTATATGATTAAACTATCTTTTTTTCTAGTTTTGTAACCCACCCGGCCACAACTTAAATAAATTATAACATTGCCCCCCTTTGGGGGGGTCTAGGCAACATCGTCCAATAGTTGTGATCTTCGTTGTGGTTTTAGGGCACCGACCCTTGTTCTCTACGCTTTTGGAGTCGCCCATCGCAGGGTCAAGGGTAGCACCCCAACTTGAAAGATATATTTTGTTCACTAGCTATGTTACAATGTTTTTCTCGTCAAAAACTCATGTGACGTCTGAACTATTGTTTCAAAAAAGTGTTGGGAATAAAACTGTTGAAAATAACCAAGTATGGTTACTAATGCAACTTACTATCACTTGGTTACCACTACATGAAGAAAAATGGTTACTACTGCAGCAGCTCATTACTATGTCGTAACTCATTACTACTGCTTGAAGAATTTTGAAGAAAAATATGATTCTATAATATATTCGCCTAATCTTTTTCCTAATTAGAACTGTATTAGAATTACAATTGTTTAGTCGTTTCCTAGAAAATGTAAAGCCACAAAATTTATAAATACATAGATCCTTGTATTAAGAAAAACAAATGTATTAGTCTTTCATCGTCGATTAATACATTGAGGCTTGTTGGTGATATTTATTATTGTTCTTATTCATATTTATATATAATATTCGTTTAATATCAAAGTGTTTAATACGCTGCTAAACTTCTTTGATAGATCAACATCTATTCGTAGTATTGTGATTGTGTTTACATAAACCATATCGATCCCGACAAAATGTAAAAGGTTGTGTTTGTTTGATGATACAATTTCGGTTTTCCTATCAAATCATTAGTTTATATATCATTTATAAAAATATACAACTTGTTCATTTATTAGTTCGTATATAATAAAAAGAACAAATATTTTATACATATCAAATTAGCATGTACATTTTACTTTTATGATGGTCTATCAAAACTTATCAAATCATTAGTTTAGAAATCATAATTGAGGATAAGCTAATTATAAAAAGTAATACAAAACTGCAACAACTTGCTCATAAATTGTAAACAAGTTTTCTTTTTCTATAATAAAATCATTAATTCATAATTTATCTATGCGGTATTTTAAAAATTTATATGATTAAATTATTTTATCTTTTTACAGTTTTGCAAACCCCCACCACTACACACTCAACTTAAATATATTATAGCATTGTTGGTAATTTTAGTGTCATCATTATATTTAGGGACGACTTTTAGGAGAAGGGGGGGGGGGGGGGGGGGGTGCTTTGAAGTATTTTCTGAATTTTATCAACAACACTGGTTACACAAGATGTGTTTGTGTATGATTAGAATGAGTTAGCTGAAGAAACCACTCAAAACAAAGCACTAATGGCCCTCACTGCCTCAAAGGACACTTCAGCCTCTTCTCATCCATCTGAGATACTACTTAAACTTTGTTCTCCTGAATGTATTGAAATCATGTCTATATATAAAAATCACAATCAAGTAATATGTGACTCTATTAAGATTTTAGAATAAAAAAGTAGGTCTGCAAATAGAGGTATTGAAAACTTAGAAGCATAGACAAAATCATATAAATCTAATGAATTAAGTTTTCAAGATAAAATCAACTTTGTTGAATGAAAAAGAGATGATCTTATAATCAAACTAAAAGAGTTTAAAGAAGAAATAAAACATTTAAAAGAGGAAAAAGAATAAGGTTGAATTAAATGTAGGAAAACTTGAACATGCTTCGAAATATGTAACAAACCTGATAAATCATCAAACTCATGGAAAAATCAAATCAAGTATAGGTTATAAAGAAGTAGCTCCTCTATTTAATCAAACCTACATTCCTCCTACCTTAAATGCACCTAGGATACCTCTTTCTCAATCCCTTCCTAAAGAATCGTTAAGTGTTGATCCAATAAATTCTGAAGAAGTTCTTATTGAGGTTTTGGTTGAAGAAAGTCAAATTACAGTTGTGAAGAATGTGAATATACCAATATAAAATCACATTATCACAACTGAAAATGTGACTCAACAAAATTCACAAAGTTTTGTGTTTATCATGCTAGTCAAAGATCAAAAGTCTAACAAATATTCTTGTGAATGATGCTTAAAGAATGAAACAAAGAAAGTTAAAACATGGAAACACATTGAACCAAGAGAAAATCAAAAAAATCAAAAACAACTTCAAACACAGAAAAATAAAGTGCAAACCTTTAGAAAACATGTGAAGTCATGTTTCATTTGTGTTAAACTAATCATTATGCAAATATATGTTTTCATTGCCCTATAAATCAAAAGTGGTATAAATCCAAACAAAGAGGTTCAGGGTTAAAAACTTCACAAGGAAAAAGACAAAAATTTGGAAGGCGTGCACAACAATTTGTTCCAAACTCACAATCATCGAATACTTTTCCTGAACAGAATAATAAACCAAATGGAAGCAAAAAGGTTTTTGGGAAAAAGGAAAAATTTCAACAGTAGTACTAATATGGTTAATACTACAAACACTAATTTTGTTAATGCCACAAATCCACAAAAGAAAATTTTAAAATCAACTAAACAAGTGTGGAAACCAAAAGTCAAAACAATTCCAATTGAAAAACAACATGGCTTTGAAAATCTAGTGTTAAGAAAGGTTAGTTATTATGATGATAAGGGTAAACCCAAGACTACTTTGGCTTGGGTTTCCAAAAGAAACTAATCTTTTAAATGCATGTTCTAACAAATGAAGAGGAGAACAGTTGGCATGTAAATAGTGGTTGTTTCAGGCATATGACAGGCAACACAACTTGTCTCCAGAATTTTGAAAAATATAATGGAGGTTAAGAAAGGTTAGTTATTATGATGATAAGGGTAAACCCAAGACTACTTTGGCTTGGGTTTCCAAAAGAAACTAATCTTTTAAATGCATGTTCTAACAAATGAAGAGGAGAACAGTTGGCATGTAAATAGTGGTTGTTTCAGGCATATGACAGGCAACACAACTTGTCTCCAGAATTTTGAAAAATATAATGGAGGTTATGTTGCATTTGGAGGAAATCTAAAATGAGGAAATATTACTGGAAAAAGAACTGTGAGTAATGGGAAAGTAAGCTTTGAAGATGTATTCTATGTTTTACAACTGCATTATAATCTATTGAGTGTGTCACATGTCTATGACAAGAAGAATACTACAATTTTCACAGACACTGGATGTCTGATTATGTCTGGAGGATACAAGATTTATGAAAGCAAAGTATTACTAAGAACTCCCAGAAAAGATAATGTGTATTGCTTAGATTTATTTAAAGTATCTCCACTGGTGAATCTTCAGTCTGGTATAGAAGAATGTGTCACACGAACTACAAGAACATGAATAAGTTGGTAAAATTAAAGTTGGTGAGAGGTATTTCCAACAAAAAATATCATTGTGATGATGACTGCGTGGCATATCTGAAGGGAAAACAACATAAGACTTCCCACAAGTCAAAATAAGTAAATTCAATTGCAACTCCACTGCATATGGATCTATTTGGACCAACAAATGTCAAGAGTATTGCAAAGAAGTCCTACTGTTTTGTGATTACAGATGATTTTACTAGATACACATGGGTGTACTTCTTGCGTACTAAAGGTGTAACGACTCAAATACTCATCTCATTCATCACCAAGATTGAAAGTCAAACAAACCCGAAGGTAGAGAAAATTTGTTGTGATAATGGTACAAAATTCAAGAAAAGTATTTTATACATCATTTATATAAATGTACAACTTATTCATTTATTAGTTCATATATAATAAAAAGAACAAATATTTTATACATATCAAATTAGCATGTACATTTTACTTTTGTGGTTGTCCGTTAAAACTTATCAAATCATTAGCTTAGGAATCAAAATTGAGGGATATGCTAATTATAAAAAGTAATACAAAAATGAAACAACTTGCTCATAAATTGTAAACAAGTTTTCTTTTTTTTTAATAATATAACCATTAATCAATAAATAATCTATTGGATATTTTGAAATTTTATATGGTTAAATATTTTTTTTTTTACAGTTTTGCAAACACTCCCTCCCCCCTGCGACTTAAACATATTATAGCATTGTCGGTAAATTTTAATGTCGTCATCATATTTAGTGACGACCTTGGGGGGGGGGGGGGGGGGGGGGGGGGGGGGGGGGGGGGGGTTTGATTATTTTCTGAACTTTATAGGATTAATTTTTTTTCTTCTTTTACATTTTTTTCCCCCAACTTAAATAAATTATATCATTACCCTCTCAAATGTGATGTTCAAGATCCGTCTCCAATCAAATAAATATAATAGTAACTTATTTGGGATGTATGAAAATCAAGTTAAACTTGATTACATATAAAATAAGTGTGGGATACATACTCATTTAACCTATCTCGTTTCCATTCGTTAGCGAGGGTGAAGTAATAGCACCCCTTGCGGGGTCTACGCAACAACTTCAAATAGTTGTGGCTTTCGTTGGGGTTTTAGGACACCGTCCCTCGCTCACTACGGTTTGGAGTCTCCAATCGTAGGGTCAAGGGTGTTAGCACCCCAAATTGAATGATATATTTTGATTACTAGCTATGTTACCACGTTTCTCCCGTCAAAAATCATGTGATGCCTTAACTACTCTCTCACAAAAGTAAAAGGTTGTGTTTGTTTGATGATATAATTTCGCTTTACCTATCAAATCATCGGTTCATAAATCATATATAAAAATGTAAAATAACCTGATGATTTATTAGTTCATAAATAATAAAAAGGAAAAATATTTTACACATATCAAATTAGCATGTACATTTTACTATTGTAGTTGTCTATTAAAACTTATCAAATCATTATTTTAGAAATCAAAATTGAAGGATAATTTAACTATAAAAATGTAAAACGAAAATGAAACAACTTGTTCATAAACTGTAACAAAATTTCTTTTTCTATAATAAATAATTAATCAATAAAACAATCTATTTATAAATTAGAGTTCCATAAAAAAAAATGAAACATTCACCAATCGATAAATATTAAAAAAAAAAATTGGAAATTAGAGGACCATAACAAGTTTTTTTCTAATCGATATGACAAATTTGTAACTATAAAATCGAAGCAAGATGAGAGACGTGCACATACAAGTATTAATGGATACATGATTCAAAGCCAATGAATATGGGAATGATAAAATCGGAATTTTCATAGAAATATATAATTGATCTAATAGTTTATAGGAGAAATTAGGATTTTTAAAGAAGATCGCGAGTGTAAGGAAAAGCTCATGAATTTGATGAATTTGGAATATTTTGTGAAAGAAGGACTACAACAAAAATCAAAATCTTCAAAGGTTATAATTTTTCGGTTTTAAACAAATGTTGAAACTTTTAAGGTTATAATACATGTTATTAAAATCAAATGTAAATCTTAAAATCGAGAAAAGTTTGGTACTTATGGGTATTTTTTGAATTTTATAGTGTTAAAACTATTTTGTTTTTATAGTTTTGACCCCCCAACATAAATAAATTATATTCTTCCCCCAAATGTGATATTCTAGATCCGTCCATGATCATATTAATATAATTGTAACTTACTTGGAATCCGAGAAAAACGAGTTGAACTTGATTTCATATTAAAAAATTGGATAGGACACATACTCATTTGACCTATCTTGTTTTTGTTCGTTAGCAAGGGTCACGTGGTAGCGTCCCTTACGGGGGTCTAGGTAGCAATACCTCCCCTTGTTGTGTCCTTTGTTGGGGTTTTAGGTGCCCCTCGCTCGCTAGGGTTGAAAGTAGGGATGAAAACAAGACGGATTTGGTACGGGTTTAGGTAATTCCGACCTCAACCCCGTTTACGAAACCGAGTCCCATACCCGATCCCAAACATGTCGGGTCCTCGTTAACAAAAATCTACCGGGTTTGTGGGTTTTCCCATTTATTTTTAGAAAAGAAAGAAAGTCCATATAAAAGCTAAAAAGTGGTTTAGAAAAAAAAAATACTAAATGCAAATTTATGTTTGTAAATAAAAACTTATACATTTGAGCATTATATAAAACGTAATAAAATTTGAGTTTGAAAATGAAAGTCTTATATGTTAATTGAAAAAGGTATCGGTAATACTGATATCGCATATTTATATAGTTATTTATATGCGATATTTGGTCATTTTCGTATTTAATCATGATGGATAGGATAGGATTTTTACATTTAATTGTGTGAAAAGTATTTTATTCAAGTGACAGGTTGAATATGATCGGAAAGTGGACATTTGGACGAAGAAATGCAAATAAATGAAAGATATGGAATTAATATTGAGACATGCACGTGGACAAAAGGAAATAAAAGAAAACCCAATTGTAACATGATAAGGAAAAGTCCACCGTCTATTTGAATCGATCATTATCCACAATCTAAAAAGTTTTGGAGTTCGACTCAAACACGAATTCTATCTAGTTTTTGCCTATAAATACAACCCCAAAACATTCAGATTTTTCATCAATTAATATTTTCAAGTTTCTGGAGCTGGAGTTTACGTTTGGAGGCAAGGATTGAAGCTAGGAATTCGTTATTCATAATATTCGGTCACGACATGTTTGAAGATTTCTTAGTTTGCTTTTCTTCCTTTTTAATACCTATTTTCCGGGATGTTTTCTACTATTTTATTTGCTGTTTTAGACTTAATAATGCGTAGGTAAACTCTTTTTACGCTTGTTTGATTAACGGATCTTGTTTGAAGTTAATTTTGCGTAATTGATTATTTATGTTTTTGTGTTTAATCGCTAATCCTTATTTGCTTAAGTTTTAACATATTATCATAAAGTTGTTTATATATAATTTAATTAGTCAACATTCTAGGTATTCGAGAGGAATCTAGATAGGTTAAATAATTTATATGAAGTAATCGGTCGGTCTATAATCGGTTTAAAATTACTAGGACTCGAGAGGACTTAGTAATAACGACTTAGGTAATTAAACTTAATTGAGTAAGTCTATTTGTTAAGATTCGGAAGAACTTAGTATTTAGAGGAGTTATTCGAGAGGAAACTCTATAAGATTAAATCACTAAAAACAGGCTTGTTACTTAATGCTTAACTATTAACAATTACAACTGTATTCGAGAGGAACGGTATAATTAGAAGTAGTTAAAGTTAATAAAAGATTCGAGAGGACTTTTATTATATTTTAGAAGTTTAATATTTAATCAATTTCGTAAATTTAAATGGAAAACAAGTGAAATGTCAAACAAGTGTATTTTCTCTATTATTTGATAATCTCAATTACTTTCTCAACTCGATTTTTACTAATCACTTTTATTAATTATTTTGCAACTTTTAATCAATCAATCTTTTTGTTACGATAAAAAACCCCCAAAAACAAATAGTATTATTAATTCGAAATCTATAAACAACATTAGTCCCTGCGAACGAACATTTACTTACTTAAAGCTATATTATATACGAATATGTCCACTGCCTATAAGTGTGTAATTAAGTCTACAAGTAGGTCGAGTTTATTAAACTAGATTTTACACATCAAATACTTTGCCAACCATAGTAATAAAAAATCGATAAATAGTTGTTGGGGATTATACAATACCCGTCCCTTTTCGCGAACCCGTCCAATTGCTTCGATTTTCAGGTTTCCCTGTCAATTTTGGGATTTTTTGTCATCCCTAGTTAAGAGAGAGTCGCCCATCGTAGAGTCAAAAGTAGCGCCCTGACTTGAATGATATATTTTGTTCACTAGCACGTCAAAAACTCATATGAAGCCTTAACTATTTTTTCACAAAAGTAAAAGGTTTTGTTTGTTTGATGATACAATTTCGGTTTTACTACCAAATCAATAGTTTATAAATCATTTATACAAATGAAAAACTACTTCTTTATAAATTAGATCAGAAATACACAAAAAATGAAAAGAAAAAAAATTATGCTCATAATAAATGAGCATGTACCTTTTACTTTTGTAGTTGCCCATTAAAACTTATTAAATTATAAGTTTAGAAATTAAAATCGAGGGATAAGCTAATTACAAAAATGTAAAACAAAAATAAAACACATTTGCATAAATTGTAACAAGTTTTCCTTTTTTATTATCAAATCATTAATCCATAAACAACTTTTTTAGAAATCAGAGATCAATAAACAATATGAAATATTTAAAAATCGATTAATTTATAAGAAAAAAAAAAATGGAAATCGGAGGTCCATAACGAGTTTTCTTTAATCGATCTAACAAATTTGTAATTATAAAATCAAAGCAAAATGAGAGACATGCACATTCAAGTATTGACGGATACGTGAATCAAAGCCAATGGACCCGAGAATGATAAAATCAGATTTTCATAGAATATATAATCGACCGAATAGTTTATAGGAGAAATTAGGATTTTTAAAGAATATCGTGTGTTTGAGGAAAAGCCCATGGATTTGGGAGTGATGAGTTTATGAAATGATTCAATGTGAGATATTTTTGTTGAATAAACACTCTAAACAAAATTTTGAAATTCGTAAGGTTATATCACATCTAATTTAAAATCAAATGTAAATCTAAAAAGTTTAGAAAAGTTCTCATAACTATAATTCCATTAGAACGGAAAAGTACCATAAAATCACAAATGATAGTAATAATGAAAAATGTAATTTAAATGTAATTATGTAATGTAAAATTTCAAAACTAAGATATAAAATGTTTTTCGAAAATATATCGAGTGTCAATTTTATTAAAAGTGGAAATAATTTAATTTGTAAAGGTGTAATTTTTTCGTTGTATACACAAATAATTTTTGAGATAATTAATTTAAAATAAAATACGTAGGAATGGATTTTAGAAAATAAAAAATTGTGAATGGTTCTTTATGTTTTAGATTTTTTTTTCATTTATACTCACATCTCAATCATATAACTATTTTCTATAAACTTTTTAACTGATACTAATGAATTGTTGCATTATCCCTTTACCCTTTACAAGCCAACCTGCTACACCAATATTTCTAAATAGAATTATGTAAATAGTTGTCGTTTGTTTTATAGGTATGTGTTTTTACCTTCACCTTTAAATTAATATATATATATAAAAAAGTCTATAAAAAATAATACAATTATAACATGTTGATTCCTACCAACAACAACAATGTTGGAGGCATTTCACCAATCAAGCATACATTGAGTACTATCTTGAGTACATACCCGCCTCAGATGAAGCATGGGCTCACGAATGTACGTAAAGAGTGTTAGTTCAAATTTTGTTCTCAATCATTTGTGGAGGATAATGGGTAAAGGTGCGGAACTCTATAATGACAATAAGCAACGTATTAAGATCAATTATGCTTTTATATGTGTCATTGTGTTAAGAATATGTCAGATAATATAACCATAAAATATATCATTTTGTGATGTATCAGGCCATCCCCATCGGACCTTTGTCGTGTCATCCGAGACCACCCCTGTGACACTACCACATAGCCACCAAACTGAGCCATAAAACGTGTTTTACCTTCATTTAGACACAACCGTAGTTTAGCCGAGACACACCTGATGTAGCCCATAACCAAGCCGAATTACAAACGAGCCAGTCAAAATCGAGCCACACACACAACCATTATTAGCCATTTGTGTAATTTAGTTGAGCACAACCAAATGTAGCTGATTCGAGGGAAAATAAATAAGTAAACAAATAATAAGTGAAGCTACTTCCCATCTTTCCTTCAACAAATTTTTAATGATAGTATATTTGGTCCTTTCATGTCTTTGCTCAAAGAAAAAAATTCCGTACATGTTTGTGAAGGTGATGGATTCCATATAATTGTTTCTCATATTAGTCTTAGCCAAGTATATTTGGTCCTTTCATGTCTTTGCTCAAAGAAACCGGCCTCAAAAGCATTCTTATCATACCCAATATCCAATGTAATTAAAAATCTTGTTTATATCCGTCAATTTACAACCGATATCAAATGTTCTAACAAGATTGATCCATATAACATCTTTGTAAAATACCTAAAACCTCGTCAACTCTTTGATGTGACACTACTAGTGACCTTCATACATTGTGTGTAGAGCATGTATAACGTTTTATCAAATGTAGAGAGAATAAAAAACTCAATATATTTTATGCATATAACTTGGAAAACATAGTAAGTTTTCATTTAACACCTCGCTTTTATGGTTAAGTTTCCATCACATTTCATTTTATCTTGATTTATGAACACCCATATGCCCAGTAACAGTCGTATTAAATATTGCACTTGTTCTAGATCATTTATCTCTTGCTTGTTTCAAATTTATCCATTTCGTCTATGCCCTATATATTATGATTCTTATATTTTCTTACGTATAACAACATTCACTTTAAGTACGTGTGAAATTCAAGCTTTGAGTGTGGTGATGGTGAGGGGAAAAGAAAATAATTATGAATTTATTCTTAATTAGTAATTAGTAAATTAAAAGTTTGTGTAACAACACATTATTAACCCAAAAATGAATTTGAAATAAAATTTAAGGGAAAATGCACCACATGACCATTGTACTTACCAAAATTATCCGTCTAAGTCATTGTACAAAGTTTATGTCTATTTACATCACTATACTCCATTTGACCGTTTAAATAAACGACTTTTTTTCACTTAACCGGTCAGAAACCGGTGACGTCACTCCCCACTAATTCTCTCTCTCCCTCTTTCATTTTTATAATACCAAATCTAATTGGGATCATAACTTTAATTTTTTATTAAACCCTAATCGAAATCGTCTTCCTGGATCATCGAACATCAATCAAAATTGGAAATCGTGGAGCATGCAATTATGATAACGATCAACTTTCATCGTGGTGGTAGGTTTGATAAAAATCCTTTTAGTTATGAGTATGATATGCTAACCGTTTTGAAGGATGTGGACATACATTCCATGAATTTCAGTAAGTTTAAATCTTTTTTAGAAGAATCATCATCTGCATTATGCAATTTTATCTTTTTCCTTGTTCCTGGTAAAGATTTAGAGTCTGGATTGAGGCATATGAAATCTGATAATGATGTAGTTAGTTTTATAAAATTTGCTGAAGACAATGGAGGTTTGATTGAGGTTTACATTGGCCACTCTGAGTGTGAGATAACTAGGGAACTGATAGGAAATGGTGGTGTAACTGATAGGATAGATAATGTTGAAGTAGATAGTGATAATGAAGATGAGGATGAAGATATGTATGATATGTACTCTTCGGATGAGAGTGAGACTGCATCTGTAGATCATCTTTCAGAAGGTGAGGATGAGGTTTTTGAAGTTAGGAGTACCAAAATTAGTATGCCTAAACCTAAGAAGAAAGTAGTTAAAATGTTTGATAAAACATTTTTGTCTAAGATTTATGGTGGTTTAGATACTGAAAAATGGTTTGAGAGGGAAGTTTGTGTTGAAAGTGAACATGTAGGAGATGAAAATGATGGATTGAGAGGGCCAGTGCATGATCCTAGCATTAAATGGAAGTACATGAGACCACAATTAGGTGAAAGGTATGAGAATCCACAGCAATTGAAAAGGTGTTTGGCTTTCTATGCTCTTGCTAATGGATACCAGTTGTATTACACAGTTAATGATGGTAAGAGGCTTTTAGCTAAATGTAGTAAAAATGTAGGTGATGGTCCCAAATGCACTTTTAGACTGTGGGCATCTTGGATGCAGAAGGAAAAGTCCTTTCAGATAAAGAGTTTACAAGATGAGCATAGATGTTCAAAGAGTTATGACTTTGGAAGCTTGATTACTTGCAACTGGATAGCTAGGAACTATGCTAAAAAAATCATGGCAAGACCTAATATCAAAGTTAAGGAGATACAGGAAGCTATGTTGAAGAAGTATAAGTGTAGAGTGACTTTTGGTCAGGCTAGAAGGGGGAAGAAAAAAGCATTGGAACAATATGAGACTTGTTTAGAAGATCATTATGGACAGTTGTGGTCCTATGCAGAAGAGATCATTACATCTAACCCAGGAAGTACTTGCTTAATGAGTGTTGAACCAATGCCAGATGGGAAAAATTACTTTAAAAGCTTTTATGTTTGTTTTAAGGGACTGAAAGATGGTTGGTTGGCAGGATGTAGGAAGGTTTTAGGGATTGATGGGTGTTTTTTGAAAACCATATGCAAAGGAGAATTGCTTGCAGCTGTAGGAAGAGATGGGAATAACCAGATGTTTCCAGTGGCTTGGGCAGTTGTGAGCATTGAGAACAAAGAGAACTGGAAATGGTTTATGGAATGTTTAGTGGCAGATTTGGAGTTAAACTTTGGTGAAGGTCTAACTATCATCTCAGATCAACACAAGGTAATGATATTTATCAGTTCTTAATGTAATTTTATGTCAATTAACTTTGTTATGCTTCATTTTTATTTAGGGTATTTCGGAAGCAGCCAAGGAGGTCATACCTTTAGCAGAACATAGACAGTGTGCAAGGCACATCTATGCAAATTTCATAAAGAAGTTTACAGGAGTATTGTACAGAAACATATTCTGGAAAGCATCAAAGGCCACCTTCCCTGCTAGATTTGAGAGATATATGGAGGACTTGAAAAGGTCAAGCAAAGAAGCAGAAAAACATCTAAGGGAAAGGCAACCAAGTAGCTGGAGCAAGGCTTTTTTTACTACAGATAGGGCATGTGATGCAGTGGAGAATGGAATAAGTGAATGCTTCAACTCTGTTATAGTGGATGCTAGAAGGAAACCAATTATAAACATGCTTGAGGATATCAGATTGTATATGATGGTAAGGATGCAGAAGATGAGAGATACTCATGAATCATGGAGTCATGAAATTTGCCCAAGCATTAGGAAGAAGATTGCAAAGATTCAGGACTTGCATAGGTATGATTTTCCCATTAAATTTATCTATATTTAAATGTTTTTTGGCTAATATTTCTTTTAATGTGTTGGCACTGGGAGGTTTTTCCATGTGGAAACAGCTTGTTTGAGGTAAGGAATGGTTACACTGCATTTAGAGTAGATGAAGCTAAGTGGACTTGTAGTTGTAGATTGTGGCAGTTGTCAGGTATTCCTTGTGAACATGGGTATGCAGTTATTTTTCATTTACACAAGAATCCAGACCATTATGTGTCACATTACTTCAAAAAACCCATGTTTGTAGCTACATATAACCATTTCATAAATCCCTTAAATGGTATTGAACAATGGCCACCATCTAATAACCAAAAACCATTACCCCCCATTGCTAGAAGAATGTCTGGTAGACCCAAACACAAAAGAAGGAGAGATGCCTTTGAGGGTGGTAATCAAGATAAGACTAAGGTTAGAAGGATTGGGAGGGTAATGCATTGTAAAAATTGTGGGGAAGAGGGACACAATAGGGCCACTTGCACAGTGGATAGAGATGGTGATGGTGAAGCTGTTAGAGGTGATGGTGAAGCTGTTAGAGGTGGTAGCAAGGCTGTTAGGGGTGATAGAGGTGGTAGCAAGGCTGTTAGGGGTGGTAGAGGTGGTGGTAGCAAGGCTGTTAGGGGTGGCAGAGGTGGTGGTGAAAAGGCTGTTAGGGGTGGTAGAGGTGGTGGTGAAAAGGCTGTTAGGGGTGGTAGAGGTGGGGGTAAGGCTGTTAGGGGTGGTAGAGGTGGTGGTAGCAAGGCTGTTAGGGGTGGTGGCAGGGGTGGTGGCAAGGCTGTTAGAGGTGGTGGCAGGGGTGGTAGAGGTGGTGGTGAAAAGGCTGTTAGGATTGAACAAAGGGAAGAGATTGTGGAAGAAGAATCCCTTAATGAACAAGAGGGAAGTTCAGAAGATAGGGAAGAACAAAGTGTTAGAAGGAGATTATTCACAAATGTGGAAGAAGAGATTACAATTAATGGGAAGGTGGTTAGAAAAAAAGGGCCAGGAGATGCTTTAGATGGTAATGCATATCCAGGTGGTATTAAACCAATTGGTTATGGCGTATCCTGGGATCCTATTGATGGAGAGCCAATGTTAGGGGTAAGTACTATTTATTGTTCTTTTTATTGTTCTTTTTAATCCTTCTTTTTATATATATAACAATATAATCTGTGTGTTGTAGAACAAGGATGGACTTCCAAGGTATGCTTGGCCACCAGGGATAACTGTAGAAGACTGCATACTAGAGGCTGGTCAAGATGTGAATGCCATTCTGCATCACTACAAAGATCAACAAGCTGAAGAAGCTGAGCAAATACCAGTTGTCACTCCTAAGAGGAGGTTCAAAAGGATTCTGAAGAGGCCACCACCAGTGTCTGAAGATGAGGTTCAAGAACATGAGGCAAATACTGAATTGGAAGTCAATAAAGAAGTGTCTCAGCCTCCTTTGGCAACTCAAGAAAGTGAGGGAAGTACTGAGGAAATTCCAGTGTCTCAGCCTCCTTTGGCAACTCAAGAAAGTGAGGGATATAGTGAAGCTGCAGTCACTCCCAAGCAAAGGAAGAAAAAGGTTAAGTTGCAAGTGAAGAGGAGGCCACCTTCAGAAAGGATCAAGATTGCTCATTTCAAGAAACCATTGAAACCAGGTCCTGGTTTAACTCCTGATGATTGTATATCACTTGATTAGGAATGTAGTATGTGTGATGATGATTGTATGTCAATGGAACTTAAGAATGTTGTCTTTTGGTAACTTTATGTTGGGTGTTAAGGTATGATGTAGTAGGAACTTATTAACTTTGTGCCACTCTATGTAAATTATGCCACTTTATGTTGGCTCTTTTGGTAAGTTATGGTAAAGAATGCATCTTTTGGTAATTTGGTTGTCATTTGGTTTGTTTTGTTTAGGTTGTTTAGGTTGGTTGTTATTTGGTAAGTTATGCAGTAAATGGGTTGTTTTTTGGTAAGTTATGGTAAAGAATGCCTCTTTTGGTAATTTGGTTGTCATTTGGTTTGTTTTGTTTAGTTTGTTTAGGTTGGTTGTCATTTGGTAAGTTATGCAGTAAATGGGTTGTTTTTTCACCAAATGGGTTGTTTTGGTTGGTTTTGTAAACAGCAGCCAAGGAGGAAAAATTGGTCATTGCCATAATACCATAAAACAGAATTACAAATACACAAAACAAAGTGTTACATAATACCATTACAATAGAAATAGAAAACAAAGTGTTACAAATCCTACAACAAACAACAATCTTAAATAAAACAATCGATTTGCAGCTTGTTTTTTCACCATCTCTAAATCAGCTTCCAACGACTTCACCTTCGAGTACAATTCAAACATCCTTGCATTATACCATCTGTTTGGTAGCTCCGGATCAAACCATTTAAAAAAGTTGCAATTTTTTGTTGGATCCTATTAAAGAGATATCGAGATGAAAAAAAACAGAAGATAATCGAGATGCACAAAAACAGAAGAAAATTTGGGACTTACAAGATAGTTTGGACAACCTAGAAATCGTCTTCCTGGATTGATTGATGTCCACGACGTCCAGCATCTAGCATTCACTCCACAATTACAAACTCGTAAATCCATCTTCCCCAATTGAACTCTGCAAAAATCCCAATTCATAAACCCTAATTTGTGGTTTATAACGTTCAAAATATAAAGTTTGAGAAAAAGGTGACGTGGCGGTTACCAAAGGGTTTCAGGTCACCAAAATGATTTATTTAAACGGTTTTTAAAAGTTAAGGTTGTTATTTAAACGGTCAAATGGAGTATAGTGATGTAAATAGACATAAACTTTGTACAATGACTTAGACGGATAATTTTGGTAAGTACAATGGTCATGTGGTGCATTTTCCCAAAATTTAATATCATCAAAGTTTTTGAAAGTTAAAGAACTTAGGAAAGAAAAAATTGTGTCCTAGGGTTTCACAAAAGAAAAGAGAGATTTGCAAAAAAAGGAATTCTAATTTTACTAGCGAAATAGTCATTAAATGGCTTACAACATGACGGTATGTGAACTGGTCTATCAATCAAGAGATTTTAGATTTTATGTCTCGTTAAAATAAGTGTGTTAATATTTGTGTTGTTTTTTAAAAGAGCCGGTGAAATAGGCATTTCTTGTTAGAGCGCTCCCAAACCCAAGCGTTATGTCCCGCGTTATGGGCGCATATAACGTCGCCATGGCTGGCAGGCCGCGTTATAGGCGGCGTCAGGGCGGTCGCGTTACATACGCAACGCGCTTTATGTGACGTAAAGGTTTTTCTTTTTTTTTTTGTTCTTTGTAACGTTATGTGACGAAGCGGTAGACCTCGACGAAGACGGTAACGAAGAAGAACCGGAGCTCTTTGGTCATGATGAAATTCCATGACCTTTAGGGAAGCCACGAGCACCTAAGGTCACACGGTCCTCCTCGTCCTCTGATGTATCTTCAAAGCAGGACGGGTTTAACGACGACGTTGTGAAAGAACTTCGCGAGCTTAGGATCGCTAAAACAATGGAGATCCAAGACAAACGCCGTTTTCGGAAAATGATATATCTCGTATGCCTACACATGATATGGAACCAGAGAATCGGGCAGAATTCAAGAGGATTAAGGTCGAAATACGCGCCGAATTTGCGGTCGAACGTAACAATTAGGTTTAGGTGGAAATAAGTAGTTTGTTTTTAATTATTGTAAACGTATTCTATTTTTAAGTATTATTGTATCGTTTTTTTTTTTTTAATGTTAATCTAAATTTATTTTTATTATTAATGTATTTTTATTATTAATAATGTATTAAAAATAATATGATAAAAAGAAAAAAATGAAAAATAAAATAATTGGTGGGTCCCAAAATTCTGAGTTATGGTTAAAAGTATTTTTGATGTTATGTTATGCGCTGAGTTATGCTGACGTGACATAACACCGAGTTTAGCGCTTAATGTAGAAGTGTATGGAAAAAGGTAATAATAGATTGTCTTGATAATGTTGAAAAACATATACCTATTGTTTACCGTACGTACACTATAATATATATATATATATATATATAGGTGGAGAGAACCTGAGTTTAAAGAGAAGGGGTCACAAGGCGTGTGCTTACCACAATTTTAATTTTATCTTCCCCCTAAATCACCAACTTACTCATTGATGGCAAGTATCACATCCATCAACAACTCCGACCATCCAATCATCCAACCCCATGTGGAAAACCAGACTCAAGATATCACTGAAAAGAGATTCGATTCTACGAGATCTCAATGGCTAAGAGCTGCTTTATTAGGGGCTAACGATGGTCTTTTATCCACAGCCTCGCTAATGATGGCTGTTGGTGCGGTCCGCGAAGATATAAAGACCATGCTTCTCACTGGGATTGCAGGGCTATTAGCCGGGGCATGTAGCATGGCCATTGGAGAATTCGTATCAGTTTACTCTCAATATGACATTGAAATGTCAAAGATTAAAAGAGAGTTCAAGATTGGTTTGAGTAATTATGACGAATTACAAGACATGAAAATTGGGCTACCAAGTCCAATAAAAGCTGCGGTCGCATCAGCATGTGCATTCGCAGTAGGGGCATCTATCCCCCTGCTAGCCGCAGCATTTATTAGTACGTACCATGTGAGGTTGGCTGTGGTGGTAAGTGTGGTTAGCATGACGCTAGTTGGATTTGGTGGGTTGAGTGCGGTTATAGGAAAGGCTCCCATGGTGAAACCGATACTTAGGATACTCGTTGGTGGTTGGGTTGCTATGGGTGTCACTTTTGGGTTGACCAAAGCCTTGGGTTCTACTGGTGTTATTAATACTTAACCAATCGATTATAATCATGATTAGTTATATATTTTGGGGTTTGTTTGCATAATTTGTGTGTCTTCTAGTTCTAAACCGTGGAGTTATTTGATATGATAACCAATTTTGTTGTGTTTTAAACTTATTCTCTACCGTTATTATTAACTTTACTTTATATATGAATACAATTTGATTTAAACCATTGAAATCATGAACATAAACAGATTTCAACTTTTAGAAATTGACGTAACAGTTTCTCAACTTTTAGAAATTGACAATAATGAAATCATGATGAGTACCGGATCATAAGAAATTACAAAGTGGCAGAAGGTAAGCGGGCAACAAGCTGCGCCAATAACCCTTTTTGGATTGTAAAGTCAATACGTTTAAAAACTATATCTGTTGATCTAGGTGTCATAACATTGTTATGCATAACCCGTTGAACTCGACTGAGTAACTCAACCGCCTCCGGTGCAAGGAAACCAAAGGTATCAAAGGCAAAGGGAATAAACAAGTGTTGATTTTCAATGCATGATTTCTCGTGTTTTGTCACTTTGCCTGAAACGGCCTTCAAAGAAGTCTGGCCCGCTGTAAAACTGCTACGACTTAACCTCACGAGAGGAGAAACCCCGGTCAGATCCACGCACGCATGTTTTCCTCCAACCCATCCGACGGGTCTGTTAAAGAGTTTACAGGTGCTTTTTTCTTGGCGGAGATCCCGACACGTCTACATATGTCAAAAAGGACGTCTCTAACCATATCGTGTCGGTATTTGAATCCCGAAAGCTCTTTACAATGAACCGCGTGTTCCCCAAAGTAATCCAAACATGCCTTACGACAAACAGGACATATATAAAGTAAAGGTAATAAACTTATTTCAAAAAGTAAAATTGACTACGTTTATTTTTGTTGCTTATTAACTCTGCCTATTTGTCACATTTTCATCATGGTTTTTAATTGTTCTTGCCATCTTTAATATCTTTATAAAGTTGAAAGATAATATACTTATTTCAGAAAGTAAAATCGTGAACAAATTTGTAATTTATGATGGCTATAACCAATATCAGGTTCAATATTTGATAAACACAATGATACATAACATTTTAGGTGATTTGACTTGTTTTTGGAGGTTTTTGATAATTGATTTCACTGATCTCGGTAGAAATTCAAAAGTGATAATTTGGTATCTGTTGGTTCCGGATTGGGCATTTCATTGATCTCGGTAGAAATTCAAGAATAGCGGAGTATCACGAAACAAAATATGAGTATTTAATATTTAATCAGTCAAAGTTTCATTAGTTAAGGTTGAATGAGTACAAGAAGGGAGATCCAGTTCAACATTGAAAGATAGAGCTTATACATCTTGTATGTGAAAATGAAAGTACAACACCCAACCATAGCCGTTACTCTTACATTTCTCAAACCGTATGATAAATATTTATAGGCCAAGTTTACATATTTGAGAAACATAAAATGGTCAACACCTTTCGTCACAAAATGATCTGGACTTCGTAATCTTTTCTACACCTTTCGTCCTTATGGAGTTGAAATGAGACCTATGTTCCAAACGTATCTAATAGGCATCATCTTTTCAATTAAGCTTTTATTTGAAACTAGAGGTAAGATAAAACAAAATTGTGAACTATGTTGAAAGCTCAGAGGATATTTATCTTCAGAGCTAGTACTTTTGACTCATCGGTGAGATCATTAAAACAACTTCAACTTCAAGATTTTCATTCACCAAAAAACTTTGGTTAGCAATTTTGACGTTTCCTAATGCTATTTCGTAAAATTAAAGTTGATTTTGTTCTCAGATGATTCCAAACTTCGTGAGTATGGGGTGTTTTAGTTGCAACTCCAATAAGCATGTGTATGATGTCTGCTTTCGTACCTACCCGACACAATTTGTAGTTGAGTAGCCGTTTCGTGATGAAAACCAACTGCTTATTTCATTTTCG
The DNA here is from genome assembly GCA_910822075.1 of Senecio squalidus. Lineage (NCBI taxonomy): Eukaryota > Viridiplantae > Streptophyta > Magnoliopsida > Asterales > Asteraceae > Senecio > Senecio squalidus. The sequence goes on along the minus strand of CAJVGC010000582.1, from coordinate 48,255,692 downwards.
CGGCGAAATCCAACTACTTCAATCTTTTAGCAAAGCTCATGAACTTGAATTCACAACATAATGATTTTTGCTAATATTTCTTTCTTTTACCAAAGTTTCGAACATATCATAATCTCTTCTGATGTTAGTGTAGGTATTTGAATAGCGTCGAATAAATATATAACTGTAAATGTGTGAGACTACGGGAGTGTACACATTAACATTTAGGCCCTGTTTGTGATCACCACAGACCACGGACCCGGACTCAGACCACGGACTCGGTCCGTGGTCTGCGTGTTTGATAAGGCAAAAATGTCACGGACTCGGTCCATATCACGGACTCAGATCGCGGACCCAGTATGTGTTGATTAACTGCAGACCAGTTTTAATTCCCATCGTGACCTTCTCTTGGATAACACAGCCGCTGTTGAAAATCAGCCCCTTCACCCAACCCGGACTCACACTACACGAACACCAATCAAAATGGCAAGACTAGTTTCAATGCTTCTATATATTAAGTAAAAGGGAAAACTGATTACAAACAATGACTGCTACATGACTTAAATAGGAAACCAAATAATTGAAACTTAAAACGTGGGAGGGAATAACCACTCCCACCACTCTTTACTCCTAAAGACTAGGAAGTCTTCTACATGCATGCATATGACCTATTCTTTCCACTAATCCATGTCATGCATTGCATTCGTGAATCCTCATATATAACCGATTAAACCCAACAATCACCCCCTTAATCGGTTATTTACACGTCCATTCACAACAACGTCGGTTCACCGTCAAGATCAAGTTGTCTTCATTGTCGTTGCTTTCATTCTCTTGATATTCCTGCTTTCATTCTCCTTCTTACTTACACAACAACGTACAAGGGACAAGCCTTGCTTTCTTGTGATCATCACACATGATCAACTTTGTCGGTCTTTTGTGAATCTTCGGTCATTTGATTCAACAATTCCGTCTTCAGCTTATAAAGCTTCGGTCTAGACAACCCGCCGGTCATGGTTATCTCTTTCGGTCTTCGGTCTTTTCTTTCTCGGTCTAGATGCCACCCGGTCCTTTTGCGGCTATCTCGGTCTTCTCGGTCTAGGTGCAAACCTCCGGTCTTGGTTTACCAGTTCTCGGTCTTTTCGGTCTTTGACGGAACACACTTTCCGGCCACAGTCTAGTTTGATGTAAGCTTCCGGTCTCTAGCTTACACGGTCTAGGTCTCTTTCTTTCTTTCTTTCTTGCAGTACCACTGGCTTCTTTCTTTCTTTCTTTTTTAGGCCTTCTTTCTTTCTTACGAAGCGACACCGGCCTCTTTCATTCTTTCTTTCTTTTGGTGACGCCTCTTCTTCCTTTCTTGCTGATCTTGATAAGCTTACTTTCTTGTTCTTTCTTTGTTGATTTGAATCAACACTTCTTTCTTCCACTTGACGTGATTTCCTAGGTTTGCAATCAGTCATCTCTTTCTTGATCCGAACCAGGTATGATCTCCCTTTCTTAACCATCTCTTAAACCCGATCGAACTAAGCTCTGATACCATGTTGAAAATCAGCCCCTTCACCCAACCCGGACTCACACTACACGAACACCAATCAAAATGGCAAGACTAGTTTCAATGCTTCTATATATTAAGTAAAAGGGAAAACTGATTACAAACAATGACTGCTACATGACTTAAATAGGAAACCAAATAATTGAAACTTAAAACGTGGGAGGGAATAACCACTCCCACCACTCTTTACTCCTAAAGACTAGGAAGTCTTCTACATGCATGCATATGACCTATTCTTTCCACTAATCCATGTCATGCATTGCATTCGTGAATCCTCATATATAACCGATTAAACCCAACAGCCGCTCCTCCTCCAGCCAGCCAAGCCACCGCCGCTGCCTCCTCCGCCTCTCCACAGACCACCGCCGTTGTCCCGTAAGTTTTGACGGAATAACCAGACTCCGTGAATAAGATGAAATATGGTATGATGGTGATGGTTTAATAGATTTTTAGGTAGATGCAAAGAATCGAATCTGTGTGGTACTGTTTGGCGTATGTTTGTATTGTGATTGGAATGTTTTTTTTTTCTTTTTTTTTATAATGTTTATTAATTAAACAAAAGTTTTTGTGGTTGGATAGATGCAGCCACCTTCGGTTGTTGTAATAGTTAGTAACATTGTAATGCTCCCTCAATCAATCACATTTTTTTTTATTGCCTCATATTGTAATACATATTGTAATACGAGGTATTGAATGTGAGATTTTCAATCTTAAAACAAATGGCTCATTTTTTTTGGAGTGCAAAGAGATGTGGTCATTGCTTGTTTTTGCGGTCCATAATTTTATAAGAAAGTGCAACATTCACGACGACATATTTTTGCAATTTGTAATCGAAAAGATTTATGTTTAATTTGGATTTTATAAGATATTTGGATTTTATAAGATATTTGGATTTATGTTTAATTTGGATTTATGGTTAATTTGGATTTTGTACCACATTCAATATAAAAATAAACAGAAGGGTAAAATAGTAATTTTCTTTCGGTCAGCATAGCCAGTCCGAGGCATAATCAAACACAACAAACTCAGTCTGCACCTAACTCAGTCTGAGCTCCAACTCAGTCTGCGCTCCAACTCAGTCTGCACTAACTCAGTCTGCAGCTATCAAACAGCCCCTTAGACACGACTACTAGTTTAAATATATTTATTAAATGTTACCTAATATGTTAAGTGTAATAGGAAACCTTGTAAGACTAAAAGATGAGAACGGAGTAGGAAACATTGTAAGACAAGTGAACAAAGTTTGTGTTAGAAACATCTAACAAATGTGAGAGAAAAGAGAAGAAAAGTGAAGAATAACTAATGAAAACTTACCGAAAAATGATCTGAGATGAGAGGAATGCTTGTAGGAGATGATTACACCAACTTGCTTGCTTGAATTTCACCTCAAGATGTTTGTAAGAGCTCTCAATTTCTCTGGAAATAATGAGAGAAAAGAGAGTATGTGTGATGAAGTGAAATTGTGAATGAAAAGAGAATATGAATTTGTGAGGTAAACTTGAAAATGTGGAAAGAGAAAGAGTATAGAAGGTACTTGAGATCTACAACTGAATCTAGCATACCCAAATGAGGCAATTTGCAGGACAAATCACGTGGTCAAAAGTTGGAGAATCTCAAGAATTTGATCAAAAAGTTGTTTTGGCAAGATCTGCCAGACCAACTACTGCGTCGCGGTCATGGAAGACTGCGGCGCAACGAGCTGCTTTTTAACTCCTTCCGTTAAGTCTCCTATATAGAACTGAATTTGTAACAGATTCCGTTAGTTCCCGTTAAAGGACTAACTTTTTAAAAGATTTAGTTAGAGGACTAACTTTGTAATAGATTTTATAATGTTAATTATAACCGACGATTACGGCATAAACACCCTAACTTAAAACACGAGAACAATAACTACTCGGCACTTAGGTAAACATAACGCTTACGCCATGAGGGATGAAGCAACAAAAAGACATACAACCCGATACATAAAATAAAGCGTGAATTAAAACAAAGCGAAATAAAAAGGGTCAAAACAATTACGAATAAAATAAAATATACGGTAACGATTAATACCTCAAAATGACGGGTTGTCACAAATATGAATATGAAACAAGTTGGCAACCTTAAGTAAAGATGGGGACATTAAGATACCCTAAAGTGATCCCGCCTCACCAAACACGTCTAAAGCAACCTATGAGCAAAAGACACGTTTTTGGAAAAGAGTATCAACTAAAGCTGGTGTGACAATAATTTATTTAGTAAACACTATAAAAAGTTTATTATAAATAAAGTTTGTCTTTACTATCCAAAAACATACCCGCAACCTCGTAAGCAGATATGATTAAAATAATCAACGTTACAATATATAAATGCATATGAAATTGATTCTCATCACATAATGAATTTCATACAACGCATATAACTTCTTACATTATACTAAGGTCCATCGTATGCCATAAGTATTCATCTTAGCTGGGTCCATCGTATGCCCAAGTAATTATAACAATATGGTCCATCTTATGCCCTAGGTTTACTACCCTATTCACTACTCACACATTTACTCATATTATTATAAGCATTGGGGCGTGACTCCTAATCTTTATAATAACCCGAAATGTAGCTTTCAACTCCATTGTTGTAGGTTTAGTAACCTCGACCAAACTCAATATAAAGCATGCCAAACAACTCTGAACGATTGAAAACATCATTATATACGTAAATAAAGAGTTACACCTTACGAAATCAACTCGGGTTCCGAATCGACTCGAAATGAACCACCACGAAACCAACTTTCGTGTATCGGTGTGTTCCTTACGACTCCAGGAGTGTTTTGGTATACTTCGTTTGTTTATCCGGGGAAAACTCACGTCCGAATCGATCGAAAATGAACTCAAGTTACGAAAAAACACACACACACACACACTAAAATAATTTGCTTCTTTCGGTTTCTTACTTCTTCTTAACGTTAGATATTAATATTTTATAAAAATTTACATAATAAACCCCCGAACTATGTCATATTGACACTTTTAACCCAAACTGAAAAATTCTTTAAAAAGATGGTCTTTTGACCAAAATCTTATTACAACTTTAATCCTTTCTATATTTTCGGGCCGTTACAATACTCGCCTACACACGCTTAGGCAGTGGACCTAATCATGAATAGTATAGTTCATATAAGTCAAGTTTGTTTTAAGAGAATGTATATTAAAGTTAAATGGAAAATTTGTGAAGCGGAAAGTTTAGGTTTTGTGACCGAATTGTCACTTTTCTTAAACTACTAAAATTGTTCAACATAGTGGTTTCAGAAAAATCGAGAGGAATTTTGTTTGATTTAAAAAGATGATTAAAAAGTCATACAGTTGGACTAGCTCACAGAAACTACAGTTGCTAATTAATAACTAACGATGTTCAGTTACTCATTAGGTATTTAACTTAAACTATCATTTCTCAAAACTTAAGTTATCTCATGTATAGTCACCACTCTCGTGTATAATTTCTACGTTTGACAACTAAACATTAAGCATCTAACTCGATTATATAATTTAACTTTAAAAGACTTCCTCTCGTATAGTAGGTGAATGAATTACATATATTCTTTGTTTTCTCGACTTTACTTTTTTTTTTCCTGGCTTTATATCCGCATCTTTTTACTAGTTCAAAAAGGTAAATTTTAAACTAATAATATTTATTATGCTTGAAAATCCAAAAAATATAAATAATTAAAAACAAATAGATAATCAATGTAAGTTATAAAAATAAAGCTCATAATTGTGAAAATTCTATGGTTATTAATAACGAAAAAAAAAATAATACTTCAAAAAAACGAAACATAAAGATACTGGATATTTAATCAAACTGGTTTTTCTTTTTTTATAAATGTTTTATGCGCTTGTACTTTACGGTTTAGTTACCTAAATTGCCATTTAATTTTGTCACATGTGGAATAACTTAAAATTTCATTTTAATTTTGTTTATTCCGAATGGAATAACTTAAAATTTCATATAATACTAGGTCATTAAAAGTTGGTTTAAATATTAACTTTATACATCTTGCAAACTTCAACATTCACAATTAACACGGTATTATCTTTTGACTCTTTTCTTTATATGTTGTATGTTATTTAGATACTTCTTTAAGATAGATGTAATCTTTGAGATAGCGTAGTCTTTAACTTTTAAGATAGACGTATGGTGGACGTTATATACTTTTGGATTATTTGACACTAAAAAAAGGTTTTTACTCACAAGTCAAATTTTATCACTAATATTATTTGTGACTAATAATAATATTAGTAACCAATTTTGAGTGATCACTTTTAGTCATTATTGGTTTGTCATCAATTTTATTAGAGACCAAATAAGGTATTTTGGTAACTAATTTTGTTTAGTGATCAAATTTAGTGACTATTTTGTTTATGATGACTAAATAAGTTTTTATTAAATACAAAAATATCCGTCATTAAAAAATTGTGTTTCTAAAACCTATTTTTCTTATAGTGTGACCGATGTTAGTGTTAAGATGTTTTTTTTGTTACAAATTCAAGTTGTTTAGTTTTATATGTCAAAATATGTGTTAAATTTTATACTATTATAAAACTAAAATATGTTAAGTTTCTTTAAAAAGTTGTTTTTTAAACTTATATGTTAAGTTTCTTTCAAAAGTAGGTTTACTAATTTAATCACTTTTTCTTTATCATCTTAACTTATAAATTTTAATCATAAATTGAATTGAAAACAAGGGAAACAGATTTCATAAAAGTAAAAAATTCGAGTAAGATTATAGTTTGACATTTGAACGTGAGCATATAGTTTTATTTAACGTGATTCATTTTTTCTAATTATGCTCCTGTTCTTTAAAATATTTATATGCCAATTGAATTTTTAAATTGTGTTATGAATAAGGTTATAATTTGACATTTAAAATTTTAAATGTTGAGTTGTTAAACAATTATTAAAAACTTATTGATGTAAGATAAAATATACTTCATAATTTTGTAAGAGATAATATGATGATAATATGTTTCACGTTGTTATATTTCGACTATCTAGTTTTTTTTCTTTGATGCGTGTGATATCCGTGTCTTTTTAACTAGTTAAAGATTAATGAAGTTGAATTTAATCAGAAACCGAAAAAACAAAAAACGGCGTTGTAATAACCGATGTAAATTATAAAAAACACCTAATTATGTACATTTGAGCTTTAGTTTGATCGTATAACCTGGAATTATTATTATTAGTGAAAAGCAATTTGTTTTTTATCTTTTCTTAGATAATAGAACTAAAAAAGACGTTATAAAACCGGTTTCTTTTATTTACTATTTATTGAGTAGACAAGGTAAAGGCATGAGTGTCTTTTGAGTTTAAGGCAATTGGTGTGTTTTACTATTCGAAAATACACTCTTTCATAGAAACCGATGCATATAATCATTTAACCGTCGGCTACTAGTGATCCAGCATTTGTCAAAACATCACCCCTTTTATAGAGGTAAAATATTAAATAATACTAATATGTTATCCGCACGATGTAACGGTGGATAAAAAATTATATTTTATAAAATTACATTAAGAAATATGACTTCGGAGTCTAAATACGTAGAATGATAAAAATAAAAAAAAACATGAAAAATAATTTAAACTACAATCATAATGGGAAAAATGAAAATACAAAATTCATTCAAACAAATAATATTAACTTTTGAAACACATGTAATTTATTAATTATGTAAACTTTTAAAGAGAAAACATGTGAAGAGTATAATCTGTCCCGTTTAGAATCTTTTACAACTTCACAAAATCATTTGTATTTCCACATAATATCTCTTTTGACAAAGCGACTTAGAGATGTTCCTCAGAAGATAGGTTACGTACCTATGTGTAATAATAAAGGGAACATTGTTCATGTTGTTTTAAACATTGTTGCTTATAGTATTATTTTTTGTGGTTGGGGCAAATGTTGCTTTGAGGTTTGTTTCTTGGGTAGTTTTGCGGCTTTGTGCATTGGTGTTATTGCTTTCAGAGTTTATTTTGAATTGCTCAATGTCTTGCTCACCAATATATTGAATTGTGCGCCAACAGAAAAATATTAATCCTAGAACTTGTTAATTCACAGCAAACCATACTATAAAAGTGTAACCGTTAACTTGGGCAAATTTAAAGTTGTAGTTAAAAAAAAAATATTAATGTTAAAGCTCGTGTTAACACCTTGACTTGATCATACCTCAACAACTCCCGCAAAACTAAAAGAGAATATTAATGAATAATTTCTTGTCTTGAAGTCTATGAGCAAATTGCACCTACATAATTTCTAAAAATATATTTTAGTAAACTCGTCAAACGGGTTAAAGAAATTAATTATTTGACAAATAAATTGTAAATAATAACGGATAAAAGGTGTTTGGATCAATTCATCGAACTTGTGTGGGTCTTTTAGAAAGAACAAAAAACTTGTTTTCAACTTGAATTGTTCTTGTTCCTACCTATAAGTTGAGAGTGCACATCCACGTTGACATTTACAAAACATAGTGAATATATGAACCTTTATACTTAGATCAATAGCTTTAAAAAGAAAATCAACAACTTGACATTGAAATACATATAACATTTTGTCAAGCTACTCACAAACTATCATGTTGAAAGTTTTTCTCAATTTGTAGAAACATGAGTTATTACAACCTTGGAATTTTCGAGAGACATCAATTGCGTGCAAGAAAAAGAGTGTAAAAGAAATGATCTTTTAACAATTAAACCAAAATCTACAAACTCATTAATCAAAATTGTATTTAAATTATATTATTATTATAAAAAGTTAAAAATAAACAAAACAAAATTAGGTATCATTTTCAAGTTGAACATTGTTCGAGCAAGAATCGACAGACTCAGTAACTTGGGTTAGATTGATCACTCTCTTGGCCTCCTGCTCAAGCAGTGCAAACCTAACAGACTCTTGGCGAGTCTAAGGTGGACAAAAGATTGATCGGAAAGGCTTGACGGAATATGGTTAAGTATTCCGGTCAGTGAGTATGTGAGGAATATGATGAAGCTGCCACTAAAACCTGAAGTGTTGGGTATAAGTGAAAAGGTAACGCTCTTGCAATGATATAATCTCATCAATGCCTTTGACGGTTACATCCAAGCATTAGGCTTGGATGTCCGACTGGCAGAATGTCAGGAGCATGATACCTTGAGATGAACTCCAAAGCATCAGTGTTGGTCTAGAGTAATGCAGACATATGTATACAAGTCCTTAGACATATCAGAGCATGAGTGTCGGACTGACCACGAGCGTCGGATGCCGGGGCAGATCTCCGGGCATGAGGCCAGCTAGGTGTCGGGGCGCAACTCCCGGACACGGACACGGGGTGGAGCTAGGTTTCGGGGCACAACTCCCATACACGGGGCGGCTAGGTGTCGGGGTCACGACTCCCGGACACGGGGCGAGCTAGGTGCCGGGGTCACGACTCCCGGACACGGGGCGGCTAGGTGTCGGGGTCACGACTCCCGGACACGGGGCGAGCTAGGTGCCGGGGTCCCGACTCCCGGACACGGGGCGCCTAGGTGTCGGGGCCACAATTCCCGGACACGGGGCCGGAGCCCAGGTGCCGGGGCCACGATTCCCCGACACGGGGCCTTACTCCCGGTGTCGGGGCCACAATTCCCGGACACGGGGCCGAAGCCCAGGTGTCGGGGCCACGATTCTCGGACACGGGGCCGGAGCCCAGGTGCTGGGGCCACGATTCCCGCACACGGGGCCTTACTCCCGGTGTCGGGGCCACAATTCCCCGACACGGGGCCGGAGCCCAGGTGCTGGGGCCACGATTCCCGGACACGGGGCCGGAGCCCAGGTGTCGGGGCCACGATTCCCGGACACGAGGCCTTACTCCCGGTGTCGGGGCCACAATTCCCGGACACGGGGCCGGAGCCCAGGTGTCGGGGCCACGATTCCCGGACACGGGGCCTTACTCCCGGTGTCGAGGCCACAATTCCCGGACACGGGGCCGGAGCCCAGGTGCCGGGGCCACGATTCCCAGACACCGGGCCTTACTCCCGGTGTCGGGGCTTCTGGGTGTCAGGCTCACGTTCCGGGTTCTGGTCCTTTTGCCAGATTGAGATTCAGTGGGCCGAACCCAAGTGTTAGGTTTGATAGGGTATAAGTATAAGCCATCACCTACTAACACTATCATGCCCCCCAGTTAGGTTTTAAAAATTAGGTTTTGAAGCCTAACTCTTCTGCTTTAGGCGATCGGTAAGTTTTTTTTTTTTTTTTTTTTTTTTTTTTTGCGACGTTCGGTTCCTGTCCGGTGGCCAGGCAAGTAGCCGGCATACAGCCGGCCTTTTTTTGCCGGCGACGTGGTGTCGTTAGCCGGCATATAGCCGGCCTTTTGTGCCGGCGACTTGGATTTCACAGCCGGCATACAGCCGGCTTTTTGTGCCGGCGAAATATATATATATATATATATATATATATATATATATATATATATATATATATATATATATATATATATATATATATTAACTAAGGCCCTCTCTTCTTTTTGTTTTTGGGAACAGGTGAGTTTACTCGTTCCAATCAAAAGCTTCGTCTTTTGCGGGTAAGTTATTGTTGTTTTCTCCATCCTTGCAGCTTGAGTCTTATATTTATCTTATCAGTATTCTTGAATTGTAGCAGTTTGTTATAATAGTTTCAAAAGCTGAAATGGTTTCCCGAAAAGAGAAAGAGAATGATAAACCCCTTTTCGAGAAAGAGGTTAATGGATGTGATGAGGTTAGTAGGGATTACCTATATTTATTGCTTAAAGCCTGATGCTACAAGCAAGCCCATTGAGCAAGACACGCATGTCAAGATTGTACAGCCTGTATGCCCATTGCCTGACAGGCGCCCGCCTGACCTCCTGACAGGCGCCCTCCTGACAGAGGAGGGCGACCTCCTGACAGAGGAGGCCCTCTCAAGATTGTACAGCCTGTATGCCATTGCCTGACAGGCGCCCGCCTGACCTCCTGACAGGCGCCCGCCTGACCTCCTGACAGGCGCCCTCCTGACAAAGGAGGGCGCCCTCCTGACAGAGGAGGGCGTCCTCCTGACAGAGGAGGGCGACCTCCTGACAGAGGAGGGCGCGCCATGACAGGCTGTCAATCGCCTGTCAGTTGCCTGACACGCTGTCATCGCCTGTCAGGTTGTGAGACGTCGCATGTCAACAATAATAAAGTAGAAGACGATTAGTATACCACTGATTGATTACTATGTCAGTTTAAGCATTCATGATCTTCATTGATTGATGGACGTTCCCTATGCTTGAAACGGGTAATATAAATACATAGTCTAATCAGGGTAGAACGTCACTTGAATCTCACTTCAACACACACACAAGCTAAAACAGAGTTCATATACTCTTGCTTCCACCCTCAACCTCTATCACCCTAGGTTCGTCAAGAACTTGCTGGGTTTGTACTGTGATCATCACAGGAGATCCAAGGTTGACATCATCTAATCCTCGTGTTTGACAATCGTTGCTCGAACATTGGCGCCATCCGTGGGACTCGTTTTTTAAACGGCATTTCATTTTTCCAATTTTTTTTTCTTTTTTCTCAGTAATCAACCGTTTCCATGGAGGCAACACATCCATCGCAGATCACTTCTTCAGCGCCAGAAATAACCACTACTGTGACTACCACTGCACCGGAAGCGGTGATAACTTCACCTGTTCATACCACAATGCCAGAATCATACGTGGATTCTGAGTGGACAGTGTCGGACCTAAGGTCGACACGGGGGTATCCCTCTTTAACCAGTCCCCTTTTCTCCACAAGGCTGGGAGGTAACAGTACGTTTACTTCACCACCGCCAGTGACAGCCATCCCTCCCTTCCAGCCTCTTTTGTCCCACGGGACAAGCTCTCAGGAGGATGGCACGGATCTTGTACGACAACCTGTTTCGATTGCTTCCCAGCCTGCTACTCAAGGGGTTCAGGAGGATCCCATTGTGGAACTGCTTAGAAGGTTGGCTCAGAGCACACATCCACCACCACCTCCACCACCACCTGCTTCGTCGGATCTGTTGTCACAGTTAGTGGAGGCATTGCGCCCAAGGCCTCAGCCTGCGCCTGTACAGCTAGTGGATCTGTTGTCACAACTCCTGGAGCGGCTAAGGCAACCAAGCACACACACCTCGCCAACACCTCTACCACATGACACATCTAAGGACATGCTCAGAGTGTTGCAAACCTTAGTGACAGCAGCAGTTCCACCCCGTGCAGCCACTATGCCTTTGTCAGTGGTTACTTCAAAGTTCTGTGACTGGGTTGCCAGATTCCCACTCCCAGATAAGCAAAAAGTCCCATCCGTTGTTGGTACTTACGACGGTACTCGAGATCCAGACGACCACCTTGCTCTGTTTGAACAGGCTATTATGACGGAGAAATGGTTAGACCCAGTCGCTTGCCACATGTTCCCTGGAACATTACAAGGTTTCGCTCGTGATTGGTTTGCTGACTTGCCTGAGAGGAGTATTCAAGATTTCGCAGATCTAAAAGCCAAGTTTGTGACTCAATTTGTACAACAAAAGAAGCAACATAGAACTCATATAGAGGCTCATTTGATACGACAAAAAGAAGGAGAGGGGTTGCGTGACTTTATCCAGCGATACACGCAAGAATGCCAGAAGATCGCCATGTTACCAGAGAGTCAACAAATTTCTGGATTTACTCTTTCCTTGCTCCCAGGACAACTGCAAGAGAAGTTGATCAAGCGAACTCCGGTTACTTTCAAAGAAGCCACGGACAGGGCATATGACTATCTAAGGTCAAAGGAAACTGTCTCCCTGACAAGAGAGGTAGGCGGCAAGTCATGGACCGACACTCGACGAGATGAAAGGAGCAATAGGAGGTTTGGCCCATACGATAAACATGCGTCTGAACCTGATCTTAGCAAAACACCAAAAGAAATCTTGATAACAGAGCAGGTGTGCGCTACCTTCACACCTCCACCCCAGATGGAGCATAGGTCAGGTACGAAAAACACGAATAAATACTGTGATTTCCATGAAGACCATGGACACGACACAAATGTTTGTAGAGAGCTCAAAAGGGAAATCAGGCGGGCTTTGGAAGAAGGCAAGCTAGAACACCTTGTCCCTGGCGCTAAGCAGCAAGCAAATAAAACTCCACCTAAGAAGAATTATGCATGGCAAAAGAAGGGGGAAGACACAGAACACCCCGGACCACCTGATGGCCATGTCTTCATGATACAGGAGGGAGCCAATATGAACTGACCTATCAAGGTGCAATAGTCTTTACTGTCATTTTTTCCTTTGTGTTTTCAATAAATGTTTCCAAGCACATGGAATGTCATGGTCACTATGAAATTTGCAATAATAGCATTTGGTCTGATCTTGTATCCCAATATTATCGCACAATATCATTTTTTCTATGACATTTGCATAAACAAATAAATATTGAAGTAAGGATTCAATACAAAAGGCATAAGGCCACAATAGACATCTCAGTCTAAAGCCAACCATGCACTTTCATTACATACAATCATATTCGTCTTTTAATCTACTTGATAAAAGATAAGCACTTCTCATTGGGAAGCGACAAACATAGTTCAATACAACATGTACGAAGCCAAGAAAGACAACCCTGTCTGGCCAAATAACATACAATCATATTCGTCTTTTAATCTACTGGATAAAAGATAAGCACTTCTCATTGGGAAGCGACAATCCTCGCGAGTAAACAAAGTAACGGTTAACCAACAAAAGTGCCATTGGCACAGTGTCACAGACACAATATGAAACATACATCAAAGATACCCAAATCTACCTATGTCATTGGCATGCAAAGGAACCATGGTCCCTCCAGAAAGTGTCATAAGCACAACCAAATATACACACTGTCATGCACACCCAAGATTGTGTCATGGACACAACATCCATAATAAAAAGATAAAAAACAAAAATGTGTTATTGGCTTGATCATCCAATAAAACATTATTTTTCAAAGCAAAGCAATGGACAAGCAAGTACGGGGTTAAATTAAAGCGTACAAAATAGTTTGCTCGTCAAGGGCGCGCCGGTCAAGGGCTAGCCCGACGATCAATTGAAACCGCCGGTCAAGGGCTAGCTACATAGATCGTGTGTCGCGTAAAATAAGACATCAAAACATTGTTATATCCTTCTAAAATGACGATATATGTCAAATGTTACCTTAGATTCTTAAAAGATATAATAAGTTATATCTTAAAATGGCTTCCTCTATATATATACCAAACATGTTGGTATTATATTCATATTAATATATAAGTGGGACAACTTTTAAAGGTGACAAAGAGCTAGCCTCAATTTACCCCTTTGTGACAAAGAACCAGCTGTTGATATATTAGCTAAATTAATGTAATGCTACATGGTAAAGTACATGGCACATGGGGTGGTGTTGTTCATACGCTTTTAGTGGTATGCCATATATATGATATACCTATATATTCTCGTACAACTGTGACAATATACTACTATAAACAATGGTAAATCATATACTTTAGGAAGTCCTGATATAAATATAAGATAATAACACATGCACAGGCCTTTATGGAACAGCCGGTCAAAAACTATAAATTGAAACCACCGGTACCCCCAAACCGCCGGTACCCCGCTAAAAGTCCCGGCACTTGGCTAAACTCCCGGTATACGCCGCCGGTACACGAAACCGCCTGTACTCGGGCAAAAACCCCCTGTACCCGGGCTTATACCGCCGGTACTAGGGCTTCAAAAGCCTACACTAGACCGCCGCTAGGTTATCGCTGATACACGGGCTACGAACAGCGGCTAAAACTCCCGGTACTTGGGCCTAAAACGCCAATACCCGGGCTTGCGTGTGAAGACCGCTGGTACCAGGCATGTACAGCCTGTACTTGGCTTCGGTCATGCGTCGTGGTGTGAAGACCGCCGGTACCAGGCTTGTACCGCCGGTACTCGGCTTCGGCCAGGCGTGCGTGGGATTTAAACCGCCGGTACCAGGCTATTACAGCCGGTACCAGGCTTCGACTCTCGGCCTTTCGGTTTGCCTCACTACCGCCGGTACCAGGCTATTACAGCCGGTACCCGGCTTCGACTCTCGGCCTTTCGGTTTGCCTTACTACCGCCGGTACCAGGCGTCGGTCCAGGGGCTACCGCCGGTCGCAGGTCCATTTGGTTAACATTGATTGTTTTTTACGTGATTCATTTGGTGACTACCGAACATTTCTCATTTCATATTGTCACACCCCGCATAGAAATGGCGGAACCGAGGTGCGCAGTGTATACGGTATCAGAGATTCAAAGGTTACATCAAACATAAATAAACCAAACATCATCAACATAGATAAAAGAGTTGGAATAAAATACTTATTACAGTCATCCGAATAGTATCAAAATACGACTACAGAGTTTTGGGAAACTAAGGAATTACAATAACAAAATAAATTCCTGCAAAAAGTCCCAAGTAGTCAAGCAAGCATAGCATCAAAAGAGGTAACCTCAAATCCCTGAAAAGCGTTAAAATACGACGTCAACATAAAGTTGGTGAATTATTCGCAATAGTAAATAAAAACATAATAGTTTAAAAGTTTTCAATAAGTTTTGACCCAAAAGATAAGATTTGAAGATAAGTCCTTTTGAAAAGATATTTCCAAATATATTTGAAGTATATAAAACCTTTCGATAAAAATATTCATATTTGTACCATACGGTACCTTCATATTTGTACCATACGGTACCATAATCATATTTGTACCATACGGTACCATAATCATTTCATAAAATAGCAGCTTTAGGAACATACAATACACCTGACCCTTAACAATAGATACTGGCAACTAACCCCACCTAGTGTCTCAAACTAGGTTGTCCTCGATAATAATACTCGGTCGTAAGATTGTTAACATGGACAGGGCACACCATATCCAAAATAGTGTTAACAATGAGGGTTTGTTAGACCCATATAGCGCTATATATACTTCCGACGGCACAAGCTAACAGGTGTGTATACGGGGCCTTGTACTACCACATAGGCGGTACAAGTTGGGAGAGATCATCTAAAGCATTCATATCCATGCATATACATGCCATAATACATACATAACATAAAATACCTTTGTTTAACGCTAATCATGCCCAAAAATATAAAAAGGTAAAAAGGGCAACTAATAACTCACTGATAGCAAAGCAATCCAAATCTTTATATGTCGGGAAATATTACAATACCGTCAAGCTTCAACGTCTAAGTGCCCTATACATCACGTAAATAAACATGTCTAAGTATCTCTAAGTCTAGTAGGGTTATGCCTTAATGATTAACGTTTTATACGGGTTTTGAAATGACCAAAAGGAATATCGATATAACGGAATTACAAATGTTTCGGAAAAAACAGCAGGCTAGTTACGTGACTAAGACCAATGGTACTTAGTTACGTGATCAGTTACGTGACTAAGACCAGTGGTCTTAGTTACGTGAGCAATTAGGACAATTACGTGATCAACAAGCCTAATTACGTGACATAGGGGTCAATTACGTGAACGTAACAAACTTGTTACGTGCGAAATAAGCATGTTACGTGCGAAATAGTCGAGTTACGTGACTAAGACCAATGGTCTTAGTTACGTGAACGTAACACAGTTACGTGACGTAAATGGGTTTTTACGAAAAATTACATTCGAAATGAGATTTCTGAGTGTTTTAGGTGTCCAAATGATCCATAAATGAAACCCTATGTCCAGAATATGTTTAGGAACAATAATCTTAAATAAAATTTGAGTTTTGATGGTGGAAAGTGGTATTTTCGGGTTTGAATCAAAATAACAAAGTTTAGAACTAAATCCGAGAAATACTTACCCGATCGTAACGAAAATTGGAGGATAGATGAAGGTGATAACGGTGATCAATAATCTGGTCTCGGATTTGGATTTCAACGGTCGGATCGCCGGAAAATGTAGAGAGAAGGAGGAGTGTTTGTAGGTGTTAATTCTAGAGAGAGAAGTGATAGGGATGAAATGTAGATAATGACAAAAAAAGGTAGGTGAAGTTGGTGTAGAATAAGACAAAGTTTGGTAGAGGACTAATATTGTAATAGAATTTCTCCCATAGGACTAGTTTTGTAATAAAATTTCCGAAAAGACTTAAAATGAAATACTTTTTAAACGTTAATCTTAATCATATAATTAAGGCATAATTCCCCTAAACTTATCATAAGAGCATACTAGACTTATACTAAAGGCACTTAAGACTATACGTTCCCGACATAAAGATTCAAATCACATACTATATACCCGATAACGTAAATACACATAAAATACAATTACGACACCCATAAAATACGAGAAAATACGAATACAATACTCATAAAATACGAATACGATAAATCATAAAAGAAATACAATAGGGTCAAAACACGAACATAAATAAATAAAACGAATACAAGACGATAGAATAATACCGTGAAATTCGCGAATGTCACAGTCTCCCCAAGTAAAAAGAATTTCGTCCTCGAAATTATCACTGGGTACTACTTCCGGGAGAAAGGTGAGGATACTTCCGCAGAATTTCATCTTCGCGTTCCCACGTGAACTCAGCACCAAAGCGGGAATTCCAGCGAACCTTGACAATCGGGATCTTACTTCGTCGCAGACGCTTAACATCACTAGCAACGATCTCGATCGGTTCTTCAACGAAATGAAGCTTGTCGTCAATCTGGAGTTGCTCAAGCGGAACTAATAATGTCTCATCAGCCAGGCACTTCTTCAACTGAGATACATGAAATACATTATGTACGCTGCTCAGTTCTGCCGGCAATTCTAGTCGATACGCAGTTGGGCCGATGCGGGCTAAGATCTTGAACGGACCCGTGTATCTCGGACTCAGCTTGCTGCGCTTCACAAATCGGACAACCCCTTTCCATGGAGATACCTTCAATAATACCATATCTCCAACACTGAACTCAAAAGGCTTCCTGCGCTTATCAGCATACTTCTTCTGTCGATCTCTGGCAGTAATTAATCGTTCCCAGTTGCGCCGCAACTGGGGAACAGATTACTCATATTAGTGTTTTATAGTCGTAAAAGACGTGAAATGAATTTCGGCAGCGCTTCCGCAACGTATTTTATTAGTCCAAAATTTTATACACTTTCCCGCTTAACAACAATTGCATTTTTAAACCTTTCTCATAATACATAATATGATATAAGTTAAATACGTTACTTATGATTAAATTCACATTTTAACGTCCTTTAGTCCAAAGTTGTCCAAATCCGAAATCATAACATGTGTTGGTCTAATATTTATTCCTAACCATTTTTCAAGGCTAAAACCGAACATATGAAAAAATGAGGAATTTGGAAGAAAGTCAATTCTTACCGATAGCAACCGCAATTTAGCAAATTAAGAACCCGAGACAAATCCTTTGATGGTGTGGTGATGAGATTTCTAACTCCAAAACACAATACACCATCCGTTAATACCAGTTCTTACGACAACAAGCTTACGGTTACGTTTAATAGTGAAACAAAACGAAAATGAGTGATCTGTTCCCCCAGTTGCGGCGCAACTGGGAGAGTTGCGGCGCAACTCATGTGCAGATTCCCACCGAAAATGTTTTTCGTGTTTAGTAAATCGGCTTTTGATGGTAGATTTGGACATGCAAGTCATAATATGTTCAAAAACACTTTCAAATAACCATTTTGTAAAGCTTTTATCATCATTTAATCAAGATCCATACACATTTTTATAAAAACTTGATTTTCATTCATATTTTACCATCAAACTCTTGTAAAAATCATTTTCTTTAGTTAGATGTTACATGCAATGAATAAAAGTTATAAAATACAGAAAGTTTAAGTTAATATACCCCAAAGAAAATGAAGATTTGAAGATCAAGCTAGATGTGATGAAGATCTTGATGTGAGACGGTGATTTCGACCCGAAAACGTAATAACCCAAGTAAATCTTCAAATGGATGATCAACTCTACTCCTCTTGATGAAAACGACAATTTATGGTGGTGAAAAATGTGGTTTAAGTTCTGGATTTACAGTCACAAGAAGAAAAGGGAGAAGAAATGTGTGTGTGTTTGTGTGTTTGTTCTTCAAAGAAAAGAGAGAGAGAAGTGTAAGATGTGTGTGTGAATTATGAAATGAAATGGGGGAACAATTGGGGGTGTTAGTGCCTTGTTACTGGACCCAAAAAGGCCTTTGGACTAGCAAAAATCCGTCACAAAAGTTTTAGGCCCGTTTAGGAGAAATTGCAAAAGTTTGAAAAACACAAGTTGCTGATCTGCACCCTCTTGCGGCGCAAGAGAATGAGTTGCGGAGCAACTAGGACTGCCAACAGCAAAATTACATTTTCCATTATAAGTTATGGTTTCGCACGTTCGTTGTTTAGAGTTCCCGATTGTTTTACATATGAACTTAGACAAGTTCATTATAGGTATTCTTGGTATTGTAATTCATTATATGATTCAATTTAAATTCCAAAATGGAAATACACACTTCTCGGTAATAACATAAGCACGAGCAAAGCACGATTTCTTTAGAGTAGGGATACGTTAACCGACAAATTTGGCATAAACCTCCTAACTTATTTCCATGAGCATACTAACTATAAGGCACTTAGATAAAAATCAACTTACGTCTCAAGGGACGAATCAAAATAATCACATAAAACCCGATTCTCAATAATAAACCGTGAGTAAAACAAGGCGAAATACAAGGGTCAAAACAATTGCGAATAATATTAAAATAATAACGGTAACATAAGTACTTCAAATTGACGGGAAACGCACGTAGTGGTCATTATAGCGGTTCCTTCTGATCCTAGAAAACGTCCGAAAAAACCTGCTACGGAACTACCGAGCATTCTCCCCGGGTTGAAAAGAATTTCGTCCCGAAATTTAGTTCGCCTCATCGGGAGGAAGAATCTCTAAACAGATGTGGATACTTCTGACGTATTTGGTCCTCACGTTCCTACGTGAATTCAGGACCACGTCGGGAATTCCACCGAACTTTGACAATGGAAATTTGACTCTGCTTGAGTTGTTTGACCTCTCGGTCAACAACCTCAAGTGGTCCTTCGATGTAACTGAACTTATTTCAGGTGAAAACCGCATTCTCTATCTTTGACTTAAATTCGAATTGATCTTATCTTACTGGTCTCGTACACTTGTGTGTGTCGGAATCGAAATCGGAATCACAAAATGAATCCTAATACCAAGAAAACACCTAGTGAACTTGTCTAAGTTCCTATTTAAAATAACCGGAAACTTTCAACTAACAAATATGCTTAACGTTAAAACGAACGAAAAACGAAAAAAGGGCGAAATCTGCCCTCCAGCGCGCCGCGGTGAGCCCAGTGCGCCGCGGTGGAGGGTGCAGACAGCCATTTTCGGGTAAACATTAAAACTTAATCAAACGAACCCAAACCCGAGCCCAACACTTTGGCTCCGGGTTAAACATATTAGAATCCGTTTTAGAGGTCCAATAAATTCCTTTTAACATATCCCAATCTCTATTTTCAAACACCAAACACAAACACACTTACACACATTTGTTCATCACTCTCTCTCTCACACCTCCAAGAACACTCTCTCAAACTCTTCTTATTTACAGCAATTAAACATAGAAAAATCACAGCAAAATCACCATCAAAACTCCACAAAATCGTCCTAATAATCAAGGGAAGCAAGAAAGGTTCGATCTTTGGATGCAAAAACGTTTTTCTCCATTTTGGAGCTTAAATCTCCAACAAAACATCATCAAAGCTTTTCTACCCGGTAAAGACTCTTACATTTACTATATACTACTAAAATACCGCATTGCATGTAAGATCTAATGCCTAAAAACTTGTTTTTATGGAGTTTCATAACCATGTATATACAAAAACGGGATTTTACAAATCATTCCATTGATCCTAGTTTTTATGGTTAAAAAGTGGATATAAACTGTTATTACAAAAGGTTTTACTAGTTTTAGCCATTGCATGTCGAAATCTAACTTAAAAACATCAAATTTCTTCAAAAACGAGCTTTACCACGAAACTGTCACCACGACCGCGGCGCGGTCAGGGTAAAAATCCCGGAATTTTGACCAAAGATGTAAAATGTAAAATGTAGCTTACTGTCAAAAATTGGGAACCTAACTCCTATTTTTCGATTTATTATGAATTTTACAGTATTTAATCTGATTTAATCTTGAATTTCGAGAAAACATACCAAACGAATTTATCAGCTTACAAAAATTTGACATAGTCTAGAATCTATCAAAATATGATTTTACAGATTTTACTGGAATTTATGGAATTAATCTACTATTATTTACTGTTTTTACGGTTAAAACGCGTTAAATACGTAAACGACTCTAACTTCTTCAAAAACTGTCGGATTGAGACGAATCCAGTTCCTATGACTTCGTATTCCAGAATGTGATTTTTATGTTATTTTTATAAAATATTAAAACATCAGAATCTGACGGTTTCATATTCGGTATAATTTAGGTTCACGCGATTCCGATTCCTATTCCGGTCACTCCACGCACACTCCTAGTACCATTCTCTCGCTTTAGCGTAAGTCCTTGTGATTCATTAGATTCATTTCACATATTCGAGTTCAGTTGTAAAGCGGGAAAGTGATTTGTTATTTTGGACATCCTTTATTTAGCGCGGAAGCTCTGCCGGATTTTAGTCAGAACCGACCCACCCTCGTCTGAGCTATCTTTTCACCGCCTAATTTTCACGTGAGTTACATCCCCACTCTTTTACTGTTTTTATACATCTTTTGGGGGAAACATGAGAACGAACTATTTATGAACTTACGAAATGTCTTACGAACTTATGAACCGATTTATGAAACTTATATGCGTATGCTTTTAATTGCCACACTCGGAACTATTGTAAACTAAACGATTGATTGCATGTCTTCTTACAATCAATAGACTTTATACGCATATATGTATTTACATTTTCAAATGGACGCTCGGTATACACTTGAACTTAAGTACACATTACTCGACCGTCTCTCGGAGTTCAACTAAGTACACATCATTCGACCGTGTCTCGGAGTTCAACTAAGTACACATCATTCGACCGTGTCTCGGAGTTCACCTAAGTACACTTTATCAACTCGTACAACATCTCGTATGATAATACGAGAGAAGGACCTCTCGGTCAACTCGTACAACTTCTCGTATGATAATACGAGAGAAGGACCTCTCGGTCAACTCGTTCAACATCTCGTATGATAATACGAGAGAAGGACCTCTCGGTCAACTCGTTCAACATCTCGTATGATAATACGAGAGAAGGACCTCTTGGTCAACTCGTTCAGCATCTCGTATGATAATACGAGAGAAGGACCTCTCGGTCAACTCGTTCAACATCTCGTATGATAATACGAGAGAAGGACCTCTCGGTCAACTCGTTCAACATCTCGTATGATAATACGAGAGAAGGATCTCAGGGTCAATACGTACAACATCTCGTATGAACTTTGATTGATCGTATAACTAACGTGACTCTTGAGGAATATAACTAACCATAAGTGTGAATACTTAAGTTATATTATGCCAAGTAGTCGTTATACATAATTTCAATCAATAGTTTACTTATCTTGCGCGTATATGGTTATACGATTTCCGCAACTATCTTTAAGCAACTTTCTTGGATCGAACTGTCTTTTGAGTAACTTTTGGATCGAGACTATTCTTTAAGTATTTTTCTACTTTTTAGAAACTTCTAAATATAGATTTACTTAACCTAAAACCTTTTTAGTCGAGGACTAGAAAACTGTAACTCGCTCACTACTTTTGTAGTTGACACTTTTTCTCATGTTTTCAGGGAACGCATTGTAAGGACGTTAAGTGCATACCTCTTGTGATGGGTCAAGAAGGTCACGTGATTAAGAATCGGGAAGACTTTATTTATTTACTTTGGGGAATGTCTTTTGAAGTTTTACATATGTAATCGTGGTTGTACTGTATTGTTAAATACTTGGTTATCTTTGAACTTTGTAAACGTTTTATGACTTCAATGACTTAAAAACCGTTGTATTTATTATATCTCGTGTAATGATATCTTTGCTCTTCACATCTCGTGTTTCCGCTTTAGCAGGGTGTGACAGAAGTTGGTATCAGAGCCACTCTTGTGACGTTTGGGATGGTGGGGCAAACCTCAACGAGGACGTTGAGTCCCAAGTGGGGGGGGGGGGGGGGTTTGTGACACCTTAGGCAAATCCCACATCCCCGTGCACAAGAGTGATGCTGGGTATATGAGTAAACCTTTAGCCTTTCATGACACAACGCGTTTTGGTGGCTACAGGCACTGCAGAGCTTAGAAACTCTGTAGTTAAGCGTGCTTGGGCCAGAGTAGTTCCAGGATGGGTGACCCCCTGGGAAGCTCAGCCAAAAACAAATCCGTGAGCCTTGATGTGGCAGAGCGGACAATGTCGTGGGTATGAAATGGCGGGGCGTTACAAGTGGTATCAGAGCCGGGGCCCGGACCGATGTACACAGCGAGGACGCTGTGTCTGTAAGGGGGGAGGATTGTAACATCCGTCCCACATCGGTTGGAGAGGAGAACGAATCCTTCCTTATAAGGGGGTTGATACCTCTTCTAGCATGACGCGTTTTGGCACGAGCTTCGTGTCAGAAACAAATCCGTGCGCCGGTGAGCAAAGCGGACAATATCATGCTACGGGTGTGCTTGGGCAGTTACAAATGGTATCAGAGCCACTCTTGTGACGTTTGGGATGGTGGGGCAAACCTCAACGAGGACGTTGAGTCCCAAGTGGGGGGGGGGGGGGGGGGGGGGGGGGTGTTTGTGACACCTTAGGCAAATCCCACATCCCCGTGCACAAGAGTGATGCTGGGTATATGAGTAAACCTTTAGCCTTTCATGACACAACGCGTTTTGGTGGCTACAGGCACTGCAGAGCTTAGAAAATCTGTAGTTAAGCGTGCTTGGGCCAGAGTAGTTCCAGGATGGGTGACCCCCTGGGAAGCTCAGCCAAAAACAAATCCGTGAGCCTTGATGTGGCAGAGCGGACAATGTCGTGGGTATGAAATGGCGGGGTGTTACACATATGTTTTTGATTCGAAAATAAATAAATAGTTTTCACGATTGGTAAGGATAGGGAGGTGGTACATATTTTGAGAGATGGGGCCATATTAACCTGCAGAATGAGCAGTGATTGGCCACTTTTACTCCATCATTGTTGTCAAGACTTTACTATTAGTCTACTACTATATCTATGTATTATGTAAGTATATACATGTACGTATGGTACCATGCCTCCTATCTTTTCTCCGCCGCTTTTACTACCAACCTTTTATATACAACCACGTTTTTAAAGAACGTCGGTACTCGATTATACCGCCGGTACCAGGCTAATGCCCTGGTACCCAACTCGTTACTCGGTAAAAAAAAAAAAAAAAAACAAAAAAAAAAAAAAAAAAAAAGAAAAAAAAAAGAAAGGGAAACGCAGACTTACGCGAGTAGAATAGTTACGACTTGAAAACTGTTGTTTTGACAAATCCTAACTCGGGGGCATGATGAGGTTAGTAGGGATTACCTATATTTATTTCTTAAAGCCTGAT
Source organism: Senecio squalidus (assembly GCA_910822075.1). Lineage (NCBI taxonomy): Eukaryota > Viridiplantae > Streptophyta > Magnoliopsida > Asterales > Asteraceae > Senecio > Senecio squalidus. The sequence continues at coordinate 48,231,577 of CAJVGC010000582.1, read as the reverse complement.
GCTACAAGCAAGCCCATTGAGCAAGACACGCATGTCAAGATTGTACAGCCTGTATGCCCATTGCCTGACAGGCGCCCGCCTGACCTCCTGACAGGCGCCCTCCTGACAGAGGAGGCCCTCTCAAGATTGTACAGCCTGTATGCCATTGCCTGACAGGCGCCCGCCTGACCTCCTGACAGGCGCCCTCCTGACAGAGGAGGGCGACCTCCTGAAAGAGGAGGCCCTCCTGACAGAGGAGGGCGCCCTCCTGACATAGGAGGGCGCGCCATGACAGGCTGTCAATCGCCTGTCAGTTGCCTGACAGGCTGTCATCGCCTGTCAGGTTGTGAGACGTCGCATGTCAACAATAATAAAGTAGAAGACGATTAGTATACCACTGATTGATTACTATGTCAGTTTAAGCATTCATGATCTTCATTGATTGATGGACGTTCCCTATGCTTGAAACGGGTAATATAAATACATGGTCTAATCAGGGTAGAACGTCACTTGAATCTCACCTCAACACACACAAGCTAAAACAGAGTTCATATACTCTTGCTTCCACCCTCAACCTTGATCACCATAGGTTCGTCAAGAACTTGCTGGGTTTGCACTGTGATCATCACAGGAGATCCAAGGTTGACATCATCTAATCCTCGTGTTTGACAATCGTTTCTCGAACAAGATGCAGTAGTGGCATCAATGATGTTAAGCTAGCGGATTTAATAACTAGGTTTCCATGCCTTAGTTCCTTCAATCCTGTAGCACCTACCATAGACCAACGTGCCACTGAGCCTCCTTCAGGAAAAATTACTTTATACACCAGCCTTCTTACCCATTCAAACCTTAGACTTCCATGTAGCTCCTTTTATATAAAAGTGCTAACTCATTACAAAATTGGATTTGCCCAAATGCATCCTGTAGGTGCTGCTAAGGTTATAATGTTTGAGATGTTGTTGGCTCGGATAAAAATTGCTTGTTCTGTAGATTTGTTTAGGCATTTTTATAAACTGTGTAAATCTAGAGACTGGTTTAGCCTAGAACAGAGAGAGAGAGAAGCAAAGAATGGAAGCTAGTTGAGGATCCTCCTGATAGCCTTAAGAACTGGCGGTTTGACTTTATTTTTGTGGATAGATCGTTTATTAAGTTTTGGTCAAGTGCCCTTTTTAGCTGGCCATCTAAGATACCCAACGGAGTAAATGAACTCCCCGAGCTTTCCGTTCCTAAGGCAGAGACATATGCACGCCTCCGCCGTATGTCTGTGAGGTATAAGATATGCCCCGAAGGGGTGTTGGCGATAGTGACCAAGGCTTTAGAAGTTGAGAGACAGGTAGTTGAGTCTCAGCGCTAGCAACTTGATGCTGCCTTTCAGGGTAGAAAAGACCTTCTTGCTGCTTTTCCTGAGTTGTTCAAGCTATTACTTGATCATCCTGATGTGATGAATTTGATGTTGGAAGTTAATCGGGCTACTTATGCATTTGGTAAACACATTGTAGGGACCAAGTTGCGATCCGTTGCTACCCTTTCTTGATCCTTTGGCGCAAAGTCAGATGCGAGCTGCTAATGCTTTGTTTGAAAAGAAAATTTTTCTTATCCTGGAGCGCATTGTCCAAGACTTGGACATTTCTATTGATGATCTTCTTGCTATTGTTACACCACCAGTTTCCATGCCACCAGTGTAGTTTTTGCTCTTTTTTTTTATATGTTTGAACATTTTCCCTTTCTGTTATGAATATCAGCTTTATAAGCTTTATGGTTTGGATATTTTGCTTGGCTCTATGAGTGGTTTCTTTTTAATAATAAATGTTTATCCGTTGGATATTTATCTTATGATTTGTTTGCTATTTAAGAATATTACATCAGTGATGCATTATTTGGTTAATCGTTTATTTGTATTACTCGCGAGGTATGTCGCTTCCCTATGAGAAGTGCTTATCTTTTCTCAAGTAGATGAAAAGACGTGTTCACATGTTTTGGCTTAGACATGAGTGTCTTATTTGGCCTTATGCTTGTGATGTTGAACAATGTTCATAAAAAGATAATGCAGTGCATAATTGGGATAATATCAGACCAAACATTTTATTATAAGGCATGGTATCCATGTCCTTGACAGAAAACAAGATTAAACTTTGACAAAAAAGAAAACATAGAATAAAAATTTATCAGACCTTGATCTAGGTTTAGTCTATGTATGTTTGATCTTCGATCATAAGGATGTGACCTTCTGGCGGTCCCGGTCGTTCAGTATTCTCCCCCCTCTTTTGCCATGCATACGTTTTCTGGGTTGGGGTCCTGTTGGTTTGTTGTCTTGCAGCTGGCACTAGGTGTTCTAACTTCCCTTCGTCCAGCGCCCTTCTTATCTCTCCTTTCAATTCCCGGCATGCATTGGTTTCATGTCCATGGTCCTCGTGAAATTCACAGTACTTGTTCATGTTTTTCTTACCAGACCTGTGTGCCATTTGTGGTGGAGGTTTAAAAGTGGAGCCTACACGCTCTGTCTGCAAGATCTCTTTCGGGGTCTTGTTGAGAAATGGCTCGGATGCAGTCTTGTCATAAGGGCTAAACCTTCTGTTGCCTCTGTCATTTCTCCTATCTTCCCGATGTTGGTCATGTCTACCTGACGCTGACCCACCGTTCCAAAGCTTGTCCTTCTTTCCAGCCACTCCTCTTGCCAAAGAGACAGTTTCCCTTGATCTTAAGAAGTCAAAGGCTCTATCTGTGGCTTCCTTGAAGGTGGCAGGAGTCCTCTTTGCAAGTTTTTCCTGCAACTGACCAGGCAAGAGGGAAAAGGTGAAACCTGAAATTTGTTGGCTTTCTGGCAAACCTGGGATCTTTTGGCATTCCTGCGTGTACCGCAGGATGAAGTGTCGCAAAGCTTCCCCTTCCTTTTGCCGGATTAGGTGGGCCTCCAGATGTGTTCTGCGTTGTTTCTTTTGCTGAAAGAATTGATACACAAACTTTTCCTTTAGATCAACAAAGTCCCTAATGCTCCTTTCTGGAAGGCCAGCAAACCAATCTCTTGCAAACCCTTGCAATGTTCCTGGAAACATTTTACAGGCTACCGGGTCTACCCATTTTTCTGTCATGATGGCCTGCTCAAACAAGGCCATATGGTCGTCTGGGTCTCTTGTGCCGTCATAAGTGCCTACAATGGAGGGGACCTTCTGCTTGTTTGGCATCGGATATCTTGACACCTAGTCACAAAATTTCGAACTTACTATTGATACAGGCATAATAGCTTCTCTTGGCATTTCTCCTTCTGCTAGTTGCTGCAACAGTCGTAATAATTCTTGATTGGGATTTTGAGGTGGCGCCGGTGTCGGCGTGTTCTGCGCCTCAGGAGATCCGCCAACTGTGTTAACAGGACACCTGTTTCGGATTGTTGGGGGATTACCTGTGGTGGTGCTGGCTGCAGGGATGCCAATAGTTGAGCCAGGAGGTGATTAGATGAGGTTGGTGTCGGGACTGATGCTGCTCCTTGGCTATTCTGAAATGTCCTTCTCTGCGTTCCCATGCTTGGGTCCTCTCCCGTTCCTTGAGTGCCGGGTTGGGATCCCGCCGAGGCAGGCTGCCTAGGGGATTCAAAGCCATGAAGTTCTGGGACAGCCTGCCTAGAGGCTTCAGCGGCTTCTTCGTGCAGTGTTGAGGTACCTGACGCTGACCCACCGTTCCAAAGCTTGTCCTTCTTTCCAACCACTCCTCTTGCCAAAGAGACAGTTTCCCTTGATCTTAAGAAGTCATAGGCTCTATCTGTGGCTTCCTTGAAGGTGGCAGGAGTCCTCTTTGCAAGTTTTTTCTGCAACTGACCAGGCAAGAGGGAAAAGGTGAAACCTGAAATTTGTTGGCTTTCTGGCAAACCTGGGATCTTTTGGCATTTCTGCGTGTACCGCAGGATGAAGTCTCGCAAAGCTTCCCCTTCCTTCTGCCGGATTAGGTGGGCCTCCAGATGTGTTCTGCGTTGTTTCTTTTGCTGAAAGAATTGATACACAAACTTTTCCTTTAGATCAACAAAGTCCCTAATGCTCCTTTCTGGAAGGCCAGCAAACCAATCTCTTGCAAACCCTTGCAATGTTCCTGGAAACATTTTACAGGCTACCGGGTCTACCCATTTTTCTGTCATGATGGCCTGCTCAAACAAGGCCATATGGTCGTCTGGGTCTCTTGTGCCGTCATAAGTGCCTACAATGGAGGGGACCTTCTGCTTGTTTGGCATCGGATATCTTGACACCTAGTCACAAAATTCCGAACTTACTATTGATATAGGCATAATAGCTTCTCTTGGCATTTCTCCTTCTGCTAGTTGCTGCAACACTCGTAATAATTCTTGATTGGGATTTTGAGGTGGCGCCGGTGTCGGCGTATTCTGCCTCAGGAGATCCGCCAACTGTGTTAACAGGACACCTGTTTCGGTTTGTTGGGGGATACCTGTGGTGGTGCTGGCTGCAGGGATGCCAATAGTTGAGCCAGGAGGTTGGTGCCGGGACTGATGTTGCTCCTTGGCTATTCTGAAATGTCCTTCTCTGCGTTCCCATGCTTGGGTCCTCTCCCGTTCCTTGAGTGCCGGGTTGGGATCTTGCCGTGGCAGGCTGCCTAGGGGCTTCAAAGCCATGAAGTTCTGGGACAGCCTGCCTAGAGGCTTCAGCGGCTTCTTCGTGCAGTGTTGAGGTACGAGACATGGGGATCTGAAAAATTGACACGTTTGGCGTTGGTATGGCAGATGCACTAGCTCCGGACACCCTTGTAGAATACAAAGGTCCAGTGGTTGTTGATCATTACAGACGGGCAGGACCTGAATCCCCTAGTGTCCAATCCTCCAAGGCGGAAAATCCGTGCCTGCTTGTCCTCCCCATAGGACCTCTCTCAAACACCATGTCTGTCTCCATGTCTGGTATGAATTGACTGGATGGAATAGGCAATGAAACAAATGCACGAGGTGACGAAACAGTTGTTGGTATCAAGGTGGTACTCCCTTCAACTTGGGATGTGGTCACAGCAGTCACTAGGGAAGGGGTTACAGTAGTCATTGGGGGTGGGGCTATAGCAGTCACTGAGGGTGGTGTAGTAGTTACTTCTGGGACTGAGGAAATTATTGGTGAAGATTTCATGTCTTCCATGATGAAAAAAGAAACGAATTAAAGAAAAAACTTGTGAAAATCTGGAAATGAAGATGAAACACCGTTGCTAAAAAACGTGTCCCACGGATGGCGCCAATGTTCGAGCAAGAATTGACAGGCTCAGTAACTTGGGTTAGATTGATCACTCCCTTGGCCTCCTGCTCAAGCAGTGCAAACCTAACAGACTCTTGGCGAGTCTAAGGTGGACAAGAGATTGATTGGAAAGGCTTGACGGAATATGGTTAAGTATTCCGGTCAGTGAGTATGTGAGGAAGATGATGAAGCTACCACTAAAACCTGAAGTGTTGGGTATTTATACCCTACATTGCCAGGTACCAACAACAGTCATGATGATCATTTATTGTTCATCAATAGGATTCCAACGGGTAACGCTCCTGCAATGATATAATCTCATCAATGCCTTTGACGGTTACATCCAAGCATTAGGCTTGGATGTCCGACTAGCAGAATGTCAGGAGCATGATACCTTGAGATGAACTCCAAAGCATCAGTGTTGGTCTAGAGTAATGTAGACATATGTATACAAGTCCTTAGACATGTCAGAGCATGAGTGTCGGACTGACCACGAGCGTCGGATGCCGGGGCAGATCTCCGGGCATGGGGCCAACTAGGTGTCGGGGCGCAACTCCCGGACACGGACACGGGGTGGAGCTAGGTGCCGGGGCACAACTCCCGGACACGGGGCGGCTAGGTGTCGGGGTCACGACTCCCGGACACGGGGCGAGCTAGGTGTCGGGGTCACGACTCCCGGACACGGGGCGGCCAGGTGCCGGGGTCACGACTCCCGGACACGGGGCGAGCTAGGTGCCGGGGTCACGACTCCCAGACACGGGGCGCCTAGGTGCCGGGGCCACAATTTTCGGACAAGGGGTCGGAGCCCAGGTGCCTGGGCCACGATTCCCGGACACGGGGCCTTACTCCCGGTGTCGGGGCCACAATTCCCGGACACGGGGCCGGAGCCCAGGTGCCGGGGCCACGATTCCCGGACACGGGGCCTTACTCCCGGCGTCGGGGCCACAATTCCCGGACACGGGGCCTTACTCCCGGTGTCGGGGCTTCTGGGTGTCGGGCTCACGTTCCGGGTTCTGGTCCTTTTGTCAGATTGAGATTCAGTGGGTCGAACCCAAGTGTTAGGTTTGATAGTCTATAAGTATAAGTCATCACCTACTAACACTATCAAACATATTTCAACTTTCCATACTCTATCAAGCTTAATTGATTTTTTTAGAGTTTGTAATCAAACTTTTTTATAAATTTGACCCAAACATTTGTCCCACTTTCTTTAAAAATAAATCCCGTTAACTATGACATTGACTCATATAAAAGTTTTAATTTCAAATCATAAATTCCTTAATCAATATATCAATATAGTTTTTAACAAAACATAAAAATAGTTTTATTATATGAAAAAAATAGCTAACAATTATTGAAATACTTTAGTTATTGTTATTGTGGTAATTAAATACATGCTAGTCTAGATGCTTAAAGCCTTAAACAATTATTTCTTTTCTTTTTATTAAATTTATATAATTGAAATTTTATTAACTAACATTAATTGTAATAAAATGTTTTAAGTGATGATATATTGTGAGAGGTATAAATATGGTAGATAAGTAATTTTTAATTATTTAAAATTTAAAGGATTAAAAGTATGACCGAAATGTTTTATAATATAGTAGAGATTTTAAGTGTTACTAAGAATGAAAAGAATAATAAAAGAGAAAATGTGTGAATAGGCCGACAGGGAAAAAAGAACATTTGCAAAAAGAAATATGACCAGAAGATTAGTGAAAGTAGTAGTAGTAGTATATTCGTGTCATAAAGTATCATTTGAAGGAAAGCATCAAGCAATGTTCACATTTTCAAATGAAAAAGAGAATTTGAAATTGGTGTATAAAAAGGGATTATAAGGCGTGTGTTCTCCACAATTCTATTCTCCTAACTGATACAACTTCATCTCCTTCCATTACCATCTTCTCTATCATGGCAAACCCCACAACAACGACTAATAACCCCGATCACCCAACTATCAAAGAAAACAACTTTGATGTCGAAAGCCAACAAACCATTCAAGTGACATTCGATTATGCCAAGAGAGCTCAATGGTTGAGAGCTGCTTTGTTAGGTGCTAATGACGGCCTCTTGTCCACCGCCTCAGTTATGATGGGCGTAGGAGCCATCCATGAAGACAAAACCACCATGATGCTTAGTGGGATCGCGGGGCTAGTAGCTGGAGCATGTAGCATGGGCATTGGAGAATTTGTGTCGGTTTACTCCCAATATGACATTGAAATGTCACAAATAAAACGAGAGATCAAGAATGGTTGGCGTAATCAAGATGAATTACAAGAAAAGAAAAATGGGTTACCGAGCCCCACAAAAGCAGCGCTTGCATCAGCCTCTGCATTTGCGGTGGGGGCTGTTGTGCCTCTTTTAGCCGCGTCGTTTATTAGTAGGTACCATGTCAGGCTAGCAGTGGTGGTGTCTGCTGTGAGCATGACGCTAGTAGGGTTTGGTGGGTTAAGTGCTGTGCTTGGAAGGGCTCCGATGGTGAAATCGACACTTAGGATACTGATTGGTGGGTGGCTTGCTATGGGTGTCACATTTGGGTTGACCAAAGCCGTAGGTTCTACTGGTTTGATTACTACTTAATTCAGTTTTAACTACGGGTTTATCTAATTAGTCATTTTTATCACTTCGTCTTATGGCGATATTTGTATAAAAATTTAAGAATGATTTCGGTTAAGTATGAATTCCGATATTCAAATTTGAAAACTTTATGTATTGATGATATTAACAAAAGATGTATGAGGCATATGGATTGTGTTGTTTTAGATTCTTATATATGTAGTTTTTAACACTGTTTATTGCTTGTTGATTCCACTTTCATATGAAAGCGGTGTTCATTAACTTCTTTCCAATTTCTTCATCTGCAGTCTTATTAAGAAATTAGGGTTAAAGTGAGATTTGAAGAGAAAAGTTGTTGTTTACTATAAGATGAATAAACGCAACATACATTGAAAACATTCATTTCAAACAAACGATTCTAATATTGTCATTTTAAAAAACGTACAAGTAATGCTCTTTAGAATCAAGAATGAATCTCACTTCTTTTATTATAATTATGATTATGATTAAATTCAGTTTTGCTTATTATATACTTTCTCGAACACTCAAACCTAGCTTGAATTTCCTTAAGAAAAGCTCAACTTAAAACAAAAAACGCGTTGATTCCACATATTATTAAAGCGGTGTCCATTTCTCTCCTATCACTTCATCTCATCATCTGTAGTTTCATTGAGAAATTATAGTAAAAGTGAGATTTGGAGAGAAAAGTTATTCTTTCTATATATATATGAATATATGCTACAAAAGTTAAATATATTGAAAACATTCATTTCTAACAAAATGTTCTAATGTTGTCATTGTTAAACGTACAAGTTATGCTCTTTGCCTCTTTGGAATCAAGAATCATAAATCTCAATTCCATTATTGAACATAATTATTATGTTTCGTTATATTTTTGCTTATTATATACTTTTTTGAACACTGCAAGCTAGCGAAAATTTCCATAAGTAGAACTAAACGCTAAGCTACAAGATTAATCTTGTCCATACGCTCATTTTTCATAAAACGACAATTAGTTCTATTTTATTTCGATTAATGTGTATCATTATTCTTATAAAATGGAAAACACACTAGTTTTGGATATTAATTATGCAATGTGCCGGGTGGGAATTGAATATATTTGTTTGTCATGTCAATAAACGAATTTGAAATGTCGTGAAAAAGGAATAAGATGTCTTTAAGACTTATAGTAAAGCAACAAATGGAATTTGTTTTAGATTGAACGCTTAATCCGTTGTATCCTATTAAAGCAAAAAAGTTGCGGAAAGTGTTAAACCGAAATAGTATGATGATTGCGTTGGATTTGCTTTTCTATATTTGATTGGTATCTAACAAGTAACGAGTCTAATGTGATGTTCATGTGATTTTTCAATAGCTTTTTGATGTGCTAGTACGATACCAGCAACAAAGGAAATGAGTTACGAAGGGTACAAAGATTCTTCAATTGTTTTCTAATATTAATTTAATAGATAATACAATATGAAAGGAGTCAAGTTGATAGAGAAAAAGTGCTGAAATGATAAAGTTATCAAAATTACAAATTTTATAACAGAAAAATAAGTCATAATTTTTTTGCGCAAACTACCAACGTGTGATTAAGATCATCATATGTCAAAACTATTAGACATTTAAAATCTATGAAAAAATAAGCGCTTAAATATATTTATATATTTTAAAGAAGATCATAGTCAAGTAGATCAATATTTGGAAAAAGACTAGTTGCGGAGTAGTCGCAGAAATAAGTATATGCGTAAATAAAGTTAACTATGATTAAAACATTGTATCAACCACTTGGCATAATATAACTGTAAGTATTCACACTAAACCGATTGTCTGATCGTGACAGCCCCAACCCCGCACTATCTACGAGGTACGTCTGACTTCAGTAATATGTACTTAGATTGCCATCTAAAGTAAGGAGCGATCCTCTCCTAAGTATCGATACCCATAATTACTATACGGCTAAGCAAGCTAATAGTGTGTAAACGTCTGAAAACGGGGCACTTATACAATTTTTGTCAAAATGATAGTAGTCACTTACATACATGTTATATTTTCATCAAGGGTCACGGAGGTGCCTAGTCAATGGCGAGGTCGTATAATACAATCAATCATAGTCTTTAGTCAAGTGCCGATCGGGGGCAAGCCATAATGTCAAAACGTCAAAATGTCAAAGAGTGTCGAATAGGGGAAATTTAAAATAGTTTTACGCATATAAGTTCAATAACGTCAAATAGTTCATAAAATGTTCAAAAGCATTTAGATCTCATGTTTCCCCAAAAGATTATTTAAAAGACAATAAATAAATGGGATGTAACTCACGGATTGCGAAGAGAAAGTCTCGAGTGAAAAGAAGAGTTGGGACACGTCGGTATCAAGGAGAACCTAAAACAACCAAGTCTCGTATAAGTATAACGATTTAAGTTATGTTAAAGTTCCATTTTAACAATTTGAGTATTAAATTTTTATACCTAAGTTCTGTCCAAAAAGTTTTAATTTAGAAACTTATGTGTTACGACATGTCATATTACGTTTTATTGTCCGTTTAGTCCGATTATGTCCAAAAAGGTCCGATGTTCAAAGTCAATAATGTTTAGTCATATTATTTATTCGTTACTGAAGTTTGAGTATATATTCCGAAGAAATTTGGGCAGCGCTTCCGCGCTATAAAAATTTAGTCCATTTTAAAATCTACTTTCCCGCTTAACAAACATATTCAACGACAAAGATACAAACAATGTAATAGTTTTAGTTATAAAAACTTAACCAAACATTTTATTTTTTCAAAACATGTACCCTGTCAACATATTATAATCTGTGAAAATTTATTAGTTCTCGAATCTTAACGTTTAAGTTGTAAAAACGAAGTTTTTGTTTACAGCGAGATTCAGACAGCGGCTGAAGATACTCAGCCGCCGGCTGGACCTCAGCCGCTGGCTGATTATCTTCAGCCGCCGGCTGGAGGCCTTCGGCCAGTTTGGTTATTTCGTTATTTTCACGATTTTTGAGCGTTTTTGTGATGGATTTCGACATGCAACAATTTATTAGTGTAGAATATCCATTTTAATGACTAAATCTCAATTTCTTTTTAGATCTTTAACACAAATATGTAGATTTATATGAAAAACCCGTTTTTGTAAGAAAAATGTTATAAATCTATATAAAAACAAGTTTTTAAACCATGGATCGTCCATGCAAGTGTTTATTTGTATAAAAGCAGTAAAGTAAAAGAGCTTTACCAGATGAAATGAATAGATGACGATTGAATGAGATTAGAGCTTCAAAAGTGGTGAAAAACTTCTTCAAAAGCCGTTTTTATGTTACCTTTTTGACACCCCTTGCTTTGTGGACGATTTGTGTAAGTTTTATGGATGATTTCAGTGTGTTTACTTGCTGTTTTTGTGGCTAAAATGACTGGATTTGATGTAGTTCTTGAGAGAGATTTGAGAGAAATTTAGAGAGAGAAATGAGAGTAATTTGAAAATGGAAGACAAGAGTGAGAGAGATGATGGGTTTACTGCTCTTGGGACTCAAAATGACCAGTATTTGGTCCAGTCCCCGAGCCTAACTCTGCCCCAATCAAGTTTCATGCAATTATGACTCATCAAGTCACTGGTCAGCAACTTTCAGCCGCCAGCTGGGCTTCAACCATCAGCTGGATGGCTTTCCCAGCTAGATGTCTTTTTAAGTTTTCGTTAAGGTTAAGCATTTTCTAGGGTTTTACGTTAGTTCTAGTTATAAACTTAGTCAAGTTCATAGTATAGTTTCTTGGTGTTAGAATTTATTTGTTGATTCCGACTTTGATTCCGACACAAACACGATCACGATAAAATACGACTAAGAATAGCATAGACATAACAAAGACATAATATATGAGAATCACCTGAATTTTGGACGGTTGTCACATTCTCCCCGGGTTGAAAGGAATTTCTTCCCGAAATCTAGTTCGTCCCGAAATTTAGTTCGTCCCATCAGAAAGAAGAGTCTTTGAACAGATATGGATACTTCTGACGGATTTGGTCCTCACGTTCCCACGTGAATTCATGACCACGTCGGGAATTCCACCGAACTTTGACAATGCGAACACGACTTTGCCTGAGTTGCTTGACCTCGCGATCCACAACCTCAAGCGGTTCGTCAATGAAATTGATCTTGTTATCGATCTGGACCTCGTCGAGCGGGATGACGATGGTCTCGTCCGATAAACACTTTTTCAAGTGCGAGACATGGAAAACATTATGAACGTTCCAAAGAGCCTGCGGAAGTTGGAGTCGATACGCAACCGGGCCAATTCGCTTTATCACCTCGAATGGACCGGTGTACCTCGGGCTTAGCTTGTCGCGCTTCCCGAAGCGAATTACCCCCTTCCATGGCGATATTTTGAGAAGCCCTATGTCTCCAACTTGGAACTCAAGGGGTTTCCTCCGATTTTCGGCGTAGCTCTTCTGTCGGGTACAGGATGTCTTCAGTCTTTCCCGGATGGTAATGATCTTGTCGATGGTTTCCTGGACGATATCGAGCCTCGTAAGTTGTCGATCGCCAGCTTCTAGCCAACAAAGCGGTGACCGAAACTTGCGTCCATATAAGGCCTCGAACGTTGCGCACTTGATGCTAGCGTGGTAGCTGTTGTTATATGAAAACTCTACCAAAGGAATGTGAGCGTCCCAACTTCCTCCGAAGTCAACTACCCACGCTCTTAGCATATCCTCAAGCGTTTGGATCGTCCGTTCACTCTGACCATCGGTCTGAGGATGGTAAGCGGTGCTAAGGTCTAGTCGCGTCCCGAGCGATTTCTGAAGCGCGTTCCAAAATCGGGACGTGAATCGACTATCCCTGTCGAAGATAATGGAGAGAGGTGTTCCGTGGCAAGAGACGATCTCGTTGATGTAGATTTGAGCGAGTGGTTTTCTCGTACTGGTAGGAAGTGAGCGGATTTCGTTAGCCGGTCCACAATGACCCATATCATGTCGTTACCCCTTCCCGTACGAGGTAGGTTGGTGATGAAGTCCATGGAGATTTGTTCCCATTTCCACATGGGAATATCCGGCTGTTGAAATAGACCTGAAGGCTTCTGATATTCCGCCTTGACCTTCGAGCAAGTAAGGTACTTAGCTACGTACAAGGAGATATCCTTCTTCATGCCCGGCCACCAGTAATATTCTCGGAGATCCTTATACAACTTGTCGGATCCCGGATGAATAGAGTATCTGGATTGGTGGCCCTCGTCCAAAATGAGTTTACGAAGATCTTCGGATCTCGGAATCCATGCTCGGCCCTTGAAGTAGTGGATTTCATCTGATTTGAGTTCGAATTCCTTCTTGTGATTGTGCAACGTTTCGTCCTTTATGTTCTCGGGTTTCAACGCTTCTCGCTGAGCTCTAGCGATTTGTGCTTGAATATTTTTCTGAATCTGAATTCCCAATGCTCTAACTCGAGATGGTTTTACCATTTCCTTCCGACTCAGGGCATTTGCCACTACGTTTGCCTTACCCGGGTGGTATTTGATCTCGCAATCTTAGTCGCTCAGAAGTTCAATCCATCTCTGCTGCCTCATGTTGAGCATTTTCTGATCAAGAATGTGCTGAAGGCTTTTATGATCCGTGAAAACCGTACACTTAGTGTCGTACAAGTAGTGTCTCCATATTTTTAGTGCGAACACAACGGCTCCCAGCTCTAAGTCGTGTGTCGTGTAGTTCTGCTCGTGCACCTTCAGCTGTCTCGAAGCATATGCGATGACTTTGTCCTTCTGCATAAGGACACACCCAATTCCTTGGTGAGACGCGTCATAAAACACTACGAAATTATTCGTGCCCTCCGGTAGGGACATAATCGGTGCGTGAGAAAGTTGGTGTTTGAGTCTCCGGAAGGATTCGTCCTGTTCTTTTCCCCAAATGAAGTCCTTGTCTTTCTGAGTGAGCTCGTTGAGAGGCTTAGCGATCTTTGAGAAATTCTCGATGAACCTTCAATAATAGCCAGCCAACCCTAGGAATTGTCGGATTTCCGTAGGAGTCGTTGGTGCTTGCCATTTCTCGATCGCTTCGATCTTTGTCGGGTCTACATGAATCCCCTCTTGGTTGGCCACATGACCAAGGAAATGTACCTCCCGAAGCCAGAATTCGCACTTCGAGAATTTGGCGTACAGTTTCTGATCTCTAAGGAGTTCTAAGATGAGCTTTAGATGTTTCGCATGATCTTCCTTGTTCCGTGAGTAGATAAGGATGTGGTCTATGAATACGATTACGAATATGTGTAGATATGGTCTACACACTCTGTTCATTAGGTCCATGAACACTGCTGGTGCGTTGGTCAGACCAAATGGCATGACGAGAAATTCGTAATGCCCGTATCGAGTCCAGAATGCGGTTTTAGGAATGTCGGTCTCACTGACACGAACCTGATGATAACCCGAACGGAGGTCGATCTTAGAGAAATAAGTCGCACCCTGCAACTGGTCGAATAGATCATCGATCCTCGAGAGTCGGTATCGGTTCTTGACGGTCAGCTTGTTTAGCTCTCGGTAGTCGATGCACATACGAAAGGATCCGTCTTTCTTTTTGACGAAGAGGATTGGGGCTCCCCAGGGGGACGAGCTTGGATGAATAAGACCATGGTCTAAAAGTTCCTGCAGGTGTTTTGACAGTTCTTGCATTTCGGGTGGTGCTAGACGATACGGTGTCTTGACAACCGGTGATGCGCCAGGAACGAGGTCTATTCGGAATTCCACTTTTCGATGTGGCGGTAGCCCAGGTAAATCCTCTGGAAAGACCTCTGGATGATCCTTGACTACGGGAATGTCTTGTACTCGGTTTCCTTTAGGTTTACGTTCAACGACGTGCGCTAGGAATGCATTGCAGTCCTTTTTGAGATACTTGCGCATTTTGACAATGGAAACGATACGAAGTTGTTGCCCAGGTTTGTTTCCTTGAAAAGAGGTATTCGAATGAGTTTTTCGAAAGAGACGATCTCCGCCCGAACGCGGGATAACCAGTCTATTCCGAAGATGACATCGAAGCTTTTCAGCTCGATAGGAATTAGGTCGATGGGAAAAATTTTGTCAGATAACCACATGGGACATCCTATGATCACATCCTTGATGTGTAAAATCTAGTCTTAATTTAAACCTACTATTTCACGCAATTACACACTTATAGGCAGTGGATCTATTCGTATGTAATATAGTTTTAAAAGCAAGTAAATGTTCGTTCGCAGGGACTAATATTGTTTTTAGATTTCGAATGAATAATACTATTTGTTTGTGGGGGTTTTTATCGTAATAAAAGATTGATTAAAATTGCAAGTAATGAGTAAAAAGTGATTAATTAAAATCGAGTACGAAAGTAATTGAGTTTATCAAATAATTAAGAGAATACACTTGTTTGACACTTCACTTGTTTTCCATTTAAATTTACGAAATCGATTAAATATTAAACTTCTAAAATATAGTAAAAGTCCTCTCGAATCTTTTATTAACTTTAACTACCTCTAATTACACCGTTCCTCTCGAATACAGTTATAATTATTAATAATTAAGGAATAAGTAACAAGCCTGTTTTTAGTGATTTAATCTTATAGAGTTTCCTCTCGGATAACTCCTCTAAATACTAAGTCCTTCTGAATCTTAACAAATAGACTTACTCAATTAAGTTTAATTACCTAAGTTGTTATTACTAAGACCTCACGAATCCTAGTAATTTTAAACCGATTATAGACCGACCGATTATTTCATATAAGTTATTTAATCTATCTAGATTCCTCTCGAATACCTAGAATGTTGATTAATTAAATTATATATAAACAACTTTATGATAATATGTTAAAACTTAAGCAAATAAGGATTAGCGATTAAACACAAAAACATAAATAATCGATTACGCAAAAGTAAACTTCAAACAAGATCCATTAATCAAACAAGCGTAAAAAGAGTTTAGTTGCTCATGATTGAAATAAAAACAGCAAATAAACAAGTAGAAAACATAATAGAAAAAGTCTTAAAAAGGAAACAAGAAACAAACTAAAAATTACAAACGTGTCGTGACCGACGTTGAACGAAACTCCTAGCTTGAAATCTCGCCTCAAAACTTGAACTCCAGCTCTAGACTTGAATAATGATGAATGGTATTGAATGGTATTGAATGGTATTTATAGGCAAAATCTTTAGAAATTCGTATTCGAAACGAATTAGGAAACTGCCAAAAATAACATTGGGTGCGCCGTTGTAATTGCTTAAGACGACGCAGCGTGTTAAATTCCTGATTACTGCTTCGTTGATTTCACTTGTGTGTCGTCCTTAAGACCTTATGCGCCGTTGTTGCTGTTTAGAACGTCGTTGTCTTCAAACATAAAAGTGACAGCGGCGTTGAAAAACTTTTGTGCGCCGTTGTCTTGCTTGTGTGCGTCGTTGTGATGGTTATTTCCCAATATTCAAAATTTATAAAATGTAGCTCTCTCTTTCTTCTTTATTCTCCAATTTGAATCACCTAAATCGAATATCGTATGAAGAAGTTATGATCAAAACGGTGGAAGTGCTACGACAACGTTCTCTTCGTCAGATTTCACTATTTTTCGTCTTTTAAACTCATTTCTTCCACCATTTCCACTTCCCAATCATATAAACCTAGAAAATAGACAAAATAACTTTTCCACACGATTAAATGCAAAAACCTATCCTATCCATCATGTTTAATATGAAATGTGACCAAATATCGCATATAAATAACTATATAAATATGCGATATCAATCCTTAGCCTCGAATTCTTGACCATTAGCGTATTCTACTATGAAGTTGTCCTTAAGAAATTTAGGTCCTAGGTTAATGAGGGGTCTAAATTCTAAGGACACAAAGCTTCTTTCAGCTCCTGAATCAAATAGTACGGAAGCAAATTGGTTGTTTATCGAGAACGTACTCGTGACTGCATTTGGGTCCCGACGTGCCTCCTCGGCTATGAGTGTGAAAGCGCGTCCTCGACCTTGCCCACCATGATTCTGTTGAGCAAGCTGGAGCTTAGGGCAGGTATTCCGAAGATGTTGGTCGCTTCCACACTCGTAGTACGTCGATTTCTGACCCTGGTTTACTGTTTTATCTTGGCAGTACTTAGTGAAGTGGCCCACCTTATGGAATTTGTGGCATGTCGGGCAGTTTCCGATGTGGTAGTAGTTGCACTTGTTACACTTAGGGTGCGGCCTAGTGTAAGGTCGGGGTCCTGTTGGTGGTGCGGGTGCGGGTGTAGCAGTCACAGCATAATTACGGGTGGTCTTGGCCTTCTTGTTCATGTCGCTTCGCCTCGGGGTCTGCTCGGGTTTCCTTTTCTCACCCGACTCTTTCTTGGAAGATGCAGGAGTGGTGAGAAGGTTGCTGGTGAGTCGGTGAGCTAAGATGATTGTGCTTTGAAGTGTCTGGGGCTCAACAGAAATAACCATGCCTCGGATATCCGGAACAAGACCGGAGATGTAAAGGTCGATCCGGTTCTCCTCGGGATTCACTAACCTTGGGACTAGTCGGGCGACCTCATGGAATTGGGTAGTGTACCCTTCGATGTCGTTTTCGACCATCTTGTGATCCCAAAGTTCCGCCTCGAGCTTCTTGATTTCCCCCTTGGGGCAGTATTCCTCGATAAGGAGGTTCTTGAAGGCGTTCCAGGTAAGAGCATAGGCAGTTTCACGCCCTCGGGTGCGGATCACACTGTTCCACCATGATAGGGCTCTGCCGTGGAACACGCAAGAGGCATACTCCACCTTGTCCGCTTCAGCACACCTGCTGATGTGCAGGACTGATTCGATGCTCTCGAACCATTGCAGTAGTCCTACGGCACCAGTTGTGCCGTGAAACTCATTTGGCTTACAGGCCATGAAGCTCTTATAGTTGCATAGGGGTACCCCATCTTCTATTACCACACATGTCACGTGGGCAACGACATTCACCTTCATGATTTAAGTGGTTCTTACACCTTTCGATAAACGCTTTAAGACCGGTTTGAAATTTGGGGGAAATACGATTTCTAATCTAAATCCAACTCTTGTCAATAGTCATTTCTCCGGATGTAAGA
>CAJVGC010000582.1:48128143-48213688 GCA_910822075.1 Senecio squalidus | reverse complement strand
GCTTTACCCACCAATGATGCGCGAGTCGTTGTTAATTTTTTGAAACAATTATTTTCCCGGTTTGGTACCCCTAAAGCTTAATTAGTGATAGGGGTACACATTTTTGTAACGCCCAACTTCAGAAAGGTGTTAAAAAGATATGGTGTAAACCATAAATTTTCAACAGCTTATCACCCCCAAACGAGCGGACAAGTCGAGGTTACTAACCGAGGCTTGAAGCGCATTTTGGAAAAGTCGGTCGGTGCAAATCGTAAGGATTGGTCCGATAAGTTAGACGATGCTCTTTGGGCGCATAGGACTGCATTTAAAACTCCTATTGGTTGTACTCCTTATCGTTTGATTTATGGTAAAGCATGTCACTTACCCCGTTGAAATTGAGCATAAAGCCTATGGGCTTTAAAAGCTGCCAATATGGAAATGATTCCTGCAGGGAAGAACAGGTTCCACCAGATCCAGGAGTTGGACGAGTTGCGCATGAACGCTTATGAGAACTCGTTATTTTACAAGGAACGGACCAAGAAATGGCACGATAAGCGTATCAAGACGGATAGGAACTTTATCGAAGGTGATATGGTTCTCCTATATAATTCCAGATTGAAGCTATTTCCGGGGAAATTACGGTCAAGGTGGTCGGGACCGTATATCGTGCTAGATGTATTCCCCTACGGTACGGTGGAGATTGCCAACGAAAAGGGCGAGAGTTTTAAAGTAAATGGGCATCGTTTAAAGAAATATTATGCCGATGGACGTGACAACCAGTTTGATCTATTTGGAGACGACGAGGAGCTCGATCTCCATGAAGGTGACGGTTAACAAACATGGTTTGAGTCGAGCTTAACGACTCGTCACTAAACAAATAGCGCTTACGGGAGACAACCCGCTTCTTTTCCCTTTCTGTTATTTTCATTTTGTTTAGAAAAATATAAGAAAATACAAAACATTAGAAAACAACGAAAAAACCAAAAATATAACAAAAATATATGTACACTACGCGTTTTTCTCTTTTAATTATTAATTTTTTGTTTCCATCATATGAGAGCTGCTAAACATGTCGGACCCCAGGTTAGATCGTGTTAAATCACCGACGAAAAAACATTTTTGGAACAGCCAAAATTAGCCGGCGGCTACATCCAGACGCCGACTAAAAATTTCCAGCCACTGGCTGAAAACCCAGGTTTTGAAAAAAATTATATAAATCGTTTTTTCTCATCCACATTCACACATACACTCTTATCTTCAATCGGCGGCTGAGAAAATAAACCCACCATTTTCGTTCGATTTTCTTCAATTGTTTCATTTCCTTCTCTAATTCAAACACCAAGGTATGATTTATTCAATCCTCTTTATTGTTTTTCTTTAATTTATCATGAAGAACACATTTGGGGGTTTTTCGATTTTGAAAATTTTATTGCTTGAATTTACAATTAATTGTTACGATTCGTTCCTTAGATGATTTGTATGCTTAGGCTTTGCTTAATTTTCAATTTCCATGGTTTAATTTTGCCTAGAGATTGTTGAAATAAATTTTTGGAACTTGGTATAATTGAATTTGTTAGTAGGTCTTATCCTTGCTACTGATTATTGATTATGTTGAGTTTTAATGTCGAATTCCTAAGTTCTAATTGACGAAAATGAATTGAAGGAGTAAGTGTAATGAAGGCTTAGACATGAATTCTTTGTTGAATTTAGTTGTGAATTGGATTGTAGATTAAGGTATGGTTTAACAGAATCAGCGAGATTTTTGTGTGCAAATTCGTGATTTGCATGTTATTTTGATAGGGTCTTTAAACGGCAGCTCGAACAGTTAACAGCGATGAATAACCTGAACTGGCAATTTAGCCGGCGGCTGAAATTAGCCAGCCGGCGGTTCCCTTTCAGCCGGCGGCTGAATTCAGCCAGCCGGCGGCTAAAACTTGCCGCTTTAATTTTTATTGCTTTCTGTTTCGGCTTGTTTTTGCGATCTCCTATTTTCTCGCACTGTTTATATGACTAATATGGTTGTTCTAACTTGGTTTATGCAGACTATAATCCCACCTCACATGCCCGTTTACGACCCCGACCACCTTTTCCTACAGGTGGGCGCAGGAAGGGGAGGCCTTGCTTATCACCAGAGGCAAGAGATTCTGACCAAGCTGACTACTATGCGACAATATCCAGTCTATGCCCCTAGCGGTATTGATTGGACCTTCTTAGCCGAGGTTCTCCCACACGATTCCCGTTATCCATCAGGAGCGGCTGAGATTTTGGAGATGTTGGAGTTTACCTATGAGGGATTTCTCTGTAGAGCGTGGGAGCGCTTGTTCTCTATACATGAGCCGGTCTACATCGAGGCCACGTATGAGTTCTATAGCTCCTTTACTTTCAACCACTCTGATCCCGACCCTACCCACAAGACCGTACAGTTTTTGCTAGGGGGTGAACTTAGGAAATTGACATTATCGGAGTTTGGGCAGAAACTGGGGTTATTTGACGCTGCTGATCTAGCACACCCAGATTTTGCTGGGTTCATGGTTGAGGGGGTTAAAACTCCGGACTATCGGGAAAATGCGGCAATTTGGTCCGCCATTGCTAGTGGAGATTTAGGCACTTCACGGCCCTCCTATACACAGATTCGGGACCCGAAGTTTCTGGCTATTTTTGCGATGGTATGTCTATTTGTCATTGGCAGGAAATCGGGCATTGAAAAATGCCATAAGGAGGAATTATTCTGGTTGGGGTGCATTGTTCAGAAGAGGCCCGTTAATGTTTCCTATGTCTTGGCTCGATGGATGACCAACATACTGAAGGGCGCACGACCCGGAAGTGTGATTCGAGGAGGTCACTTTGAGAGTGCGATTGGTAGACGTCTGACATTCCGGGGGACAGGATTTGACTCTTGTACCACTTTGACACCAGCGATGCGTCTTTTTGGGGCAACTTGGTTTAAGTCATCTGGTTTAGTGAACAAGTTTGTTTCTCCAGGGGGTTTTGTGACTTACAGATGGGTTCCCATTAGAGGGGCTGGGGGAGCGAGTACTAGTCATGGTGTTGAGGAGTCGGATGATGAGGAGCATCCGCCAGGTTACGAGGATGTTCCACCACCAGTTCAGGAGGAGGGCCCATCGGGTCAGGAGTTCGATTTTTCAGCTCAGATGGCTGCTTTGACATCTAGTATGGGGCAGATGTCATCACGGTTCGATTCATTTGCGGACCGCATGGAGGATCGTTACTACGATCTCAGCTCCAACATCAGCCATGTCAGCAACCAGGTCGGGCACTTACCGTCCGAGTTCGATAGCCGGAACCGTTATCAGGACGAGGTTTTATACCAGTACCACCAGCGTGCAGGTATTAGTTATCAGGCCTATGACGGATCTTATCACTCGTTTGGCAGTAGCACTCCGATGGATCAGGACCAGCCATCTTCCTCCGCCTATGATGATCGCCACCATCTGTGGTCTACCCAGCACTACCAGTACTATCCTCCTAACGAGGCTCAGAGACAGCAAGATGAGGAGGAACAGCGAGACATTCAGGCGCGCCAGGCGGCAGCTTGGACAGGCCGATGGCCTGACATGTGATGATGTGGTGTTATATTTTTAAGACTATTTTTATGTTTATTTATTTCGTATGGATTATTATTTGGGATTTTTGTATTTGGATTATGTTCTTCTTTTTACTATTTAATTGTGGTACTTAATATGTGTGCATGTGTTTCCCATTTTAGAATATCAACCATTTTAGTGGAAGTAATGCCAAAAATCCGAATTTTCAAAGGAAGCTATGCAGATTTTTTGAGGACGTTCAGCTTTTACAGCCATACATTCTTTCCACTGCTATTTTCTTTCACAGCATTCGACATCTAAATGGGGGAGTTCTATTTTCCTTTCTCTTTTTCTTTTTCCACTTATTCGCTGAATTTTTTTTTTTTACAATGAGGACATTGTATTGTTTAAGTGTGGGGAAGGGGTTAGGATTGAATCTATTTGTCCTTAGGAACAATTTGTGTGAAAATTTAAAAATTTTGACATATTTTTCGTAATTAGTTTTAACTAGTTGCATAACTAGGCACACCTACCCATTACAATTTTTGTGAGGATTTGAGCCATTATAGCATACATTTTATATGCTTTTATCTTCATTTGTTATGAGTGTGCCGGTGACTTGTAGACTTTAGAACTTGACACTGTATACGCTTCGAGGCTATGAATGAGCATAAGTTTTTACTTATTAGTAACTAGGAAAGAGGCAAAAGAATTAGGATTGTTAAACAGTTGATTGGCCTATTCGTTTCTTATAGTCAATAACTACACTGGTTATTTGACTCACACTACCTATCGAGCACTCGTTTTTAGTGTTTTTGACGTTTAGATACCATATTTGCGCCAAACCTTTTTCTTTTATCACCTTTCCAGATATATTCCATAAATTGAGCCTAATGTATAAGTCGTTTAATCCAGATATTTTTGTTGAAAATCCCCTCTTTCTTAACTTGATTGATTATTAGACGGAAAGTTATATATGATGGCGTGGAGTTGTTTAATTTACTTAAGTTCACGAAAGAAGTTACAGGTGGATATAAGTTAAGAATTATTCAGGATTTTGATGGACCTTTTGAGCGGTGTCTTTAATAT
Organism: Senecio squalidus; assembly: GCA_910822075.1. NCBI lineage: Eukaryota > Viridiplantae > Streptophyta > Magnoliopsida > Asterales > Asteraceae > Senecio > Senecio squalidus. The sequence continues at coordinate 48,209,075 of CAJVGC010000582.1, read as the reverse complement.
AAAAAAAAAAAACAGAAAAAAATATATTTATTAAAGCCCGTACTGGGTAGCCAATAATTGTTGAAGTTATTTAACGGAATTTGCGAGAAATAAAAATTCTCAATTGGAGCGTTGAAGAATTAAGACGAAGTTTGGTCTTAGAAGTTTCATCAGAGTGAGCCATTAAGGATAATCAATCGAGTTTAGAAAGTAATATGATTTTTGACTAAAATATTTGGATTTGTAGACTAATTAGAAGTTGATTGTTTCATATCGTTCATATTAATTCACCTTCATCCTATTTTCCATTATTTTACCCATCACCCATTGATATGACCATAAGCCCTCTGAACTAGTTACTTAGACTCTATTGGTGGAGAAGCGTATCGTTATCAAGCCTATGATAGAATACTTGTCATGACTGAGCTTTGAGCGATTTCACATATATATTACACTTAGATTAGCTTTTGAGTGATTGAGTGTTATACTTCCCAAATCGTGAGATGTTTAGTTATGCATTTAAATTTTGGCTTGGTAATTATTAAATTCATCTTCGTAAATAAATTTTTTGGGATTTACTCGATTCGTTGGGTATTTTATTTTTATTGAAGATGGTTGTTTTGTTCTAATTCTAACAGTTTACTTGAGGACAAGTAAGATTCAAGTGTGGGGAATTTGATGTGCCTGAAATAATCCATATTTTGTAGCCACATTTATCGTATTTAAGCTCATTTTCTGCAACTTTTATTATGATTTGGTATATTTTTAGTGAGAATTGCAGATTAGAGTTATATTTGGATCATGGAGCGAAAAGGAGCTGAAACCGGCTTGAAACGGAGACAAACGAGCAAGAAATGTGAAATTGGAGAAACAGCCGACGGCTGAAGATATTTACCCAACGGCTAAATTAAAACTTCCACACTTTTGTTCAAAACGTGCCGCGGAAGCAACTTTTTAGCCCGCGTGTTCCAGCCGCCGGCTGAATTCAGCCAGCCGACGGCTAAAATGGCGTATCCAGAATCTATATAATGGGCTTCTAGGGTTCGAGTTTTACATACCTTATTCATTATTCTCAACCTGCATCCACCCTGGAAAGCTGCAAGGAGAGTCCTAGAAGCCATTGATCACTTGGAAGCTTTTGGTTAATCTCTTTTAACCAACTTTGAAGTTAGCAATTGTTTGGTTTGCACTTTTATACATTATTATCTTGATACAATGTTTTGTTTGAAGACTATTATTGTTATTTGTTTACAATCCAACATGAGCTAAACTCATTAAGCGATTGCTTGGATTGTTGAACCTGGATTTATGTTTTAATCAAGTTTATGTTTGAACTAATTGATTTTTCCATTATTGTTTACGTTTAATCGAGATCCATATTTATTCGAAGTTATTAAATTTACTACTTAGCGTGATTGATAGATCTATAAAATAACTAGCGTTCTTATAAATCTATTAGTTATTTACAATTATATGATTTATTAGATAATTGTAGCTTGAGACTTAATTGAGATAGGCTAAGATATTAGTGATTTAATGAATTGAATGAACATGACAATTATATCAGGATTGAATAATTGAGACTTTTGTTAATTCGTAGTCGACAGATTAAATTGTAAACAATAGTGACACTAAAGGACAATTTAGAGTGGATAGCCTAAGATAGCTCTTGATGTACGATCATTCGTATGATCTTTCTCTAAAATTGTAGGATTAGATAACTCTAGCGGGAAATCTAGTTATCATAGGAATCACAGTTAAATCAATCAAACATATTCTTGTGAATCAAAATCCAGGTGAAACATAATTCCAAGTAATCGTTGCTTTCTAAATATTGATTAAATCTATAAGACTTTTCAAAACAGTTTTTCATCCATAAATTCACTTAGTTAATTAAATTGTTATTTTACTTTAATTATTTGTTTTCTGAATTATGTTCTCACAGAACTAAAACGTCCCCCATATTTACTTGCTTTAATTAGTTTAATTATATAATTTGAGATAACGGATATAAATACACGTTCCCTGAGTTCGATCCGGACTTACTGATTCTATATTTGCGTACGATCAGGTACACTGCCTGTATTGTGTGTTTATATACATTGGTATAATCCTTTTCTAAACTTTAAATAATTTTATGTTATAAAATACAGAACTCTTGATTGTCATTGGTTTTTACAAGATAAGCACAGACATTGTGTCCATCAAAGAATTGTAAGGCTGCCATTATCGATTTGGAATAAGGAAAAAGTGATTTAAGCAGTAATCAAGTCGATTGAAAAATTAATTAGGGTTTTCGAACAATTTGGGGATTTTTGAAAAAATTTGAATTTGAATTCGAAACGGTTTTATAGGTTAATTGAGCATACAAGTTGGACATATGGGGATTTGAGGTCAACATCTTTAAAAATAGGTCCAGTAATAAGTGGACACGTGGAAAAGTGAATGGCAAGTTGAATTTTGACTTGTCAACACAGTAGTAATAGAGTAATTTATAATTTAAATATTACCCAGCAGTACTAACCGTTGCAGTATTAACATATCGGGTCGTAAAAATCAGTTCAGCAGTAGTAATGAAACCACTTGTAGTACTAATGAATATAGCTTAATATAAAAATACTATTAATTTTGCAGCAGTAATATAGTGCAGTACTAACAAGTAAAACACTAATAAAACCGTAAGATTACTACTGCAGTACTAAAAATTGCCTTTGAAAATTTATGTTTGACAATTGAAAGTACAAAATTCAAAACTTATTCAATATTGAGCATGCCAATACTGCTAATCAAGAATGTAAATCTTTCCACATAAAATGCTTTTGTGAAAAGACCTGCAAACTGATTATCAGTATGAACTTTTTCAACATGAATTAATTTCTTCTCATTGCAATCATTGATGAAGTGGAATCGAATTTCAATGTGCTTGCTCTTCGAGTGCTTCACTGGATTGTTAATGATGTTGATTGTATTCTTGTTATCAATGTAGATAGGAGTATTGAGAAATGCATATCCATAGTCCATCATCTGATTTTGTATCCGTAACACCTGTGCACAGCAACTGGATGCTGCAACATACTCTACTTTGGTTGAGGAAGTTGACACACTTGTTTTCTTCTTGCACTGCCATGACACCAATCTTGAACCCAGAAATTGACATCCACTTTATGTTGATTTTCTGTCTAACCTTTCACCTCCATAGTCACTGTTTGTATACGCAATTAACTCAAATGGAGAATCTTTAGGATACCACAAACCTAAGGTAGGTTTTCCCTTCAAGTATCTGAATATTATCTTGATTGCATGAAGATGAAACATCTTTGGCCTAGTCTAATACTTGGCACATACATAAACTCCAAACATAATGTCAGGTCTAGATACTGTTAAATACATGAGAGACCCAATCATTGACCTATAGTTATGTATATCCACATCCTCCCCCTCAAGATCTGCAGTCAGATGTTTATGAGTTTCTACTAGAGTGCTTGATATCTTGGAATTTGAGAACCCAAACTTGTCTAATATATATTTCACATACTTTGATTGACTGATAAATATCCCATCTGTTTTCTGTTTCACTTGCAGTCCAAGGAAGAAATTTAATTTCTCCTATGGAACTCATCTTGAACTTGTTATGCATTAGTTGTTCAAACTTCTTACATAAAGAATCTTTGGTGGATCCAAAGATGAGACCATCCACATATATTTGAACCAATAGTATGTCAGTTTTAACTTGCTTGATGAAAAGAGTCATGTTATATGTGTCTCTCTGAAAGTTCTTCTTCAATAAGTAATCAGATAAGGTCTCATACCAAGCTCTAGGAGCCTGATGAAGACCATAAAGTGCCTTATCTAACTTTTAGACTAAGTGTGGATGCTTTACATAGATCTGATACACCTTGAATCCTTTGTAAGATGCAAAGGCAAGAAAGATCCTTATAGCTTCCATTATAGCTAAGGTGCAAAAACATCTTCATAATCAGTACCTTCTTTCTGTGTGTATCCTTGAGCCACCAGTCTTGCTTTGTTCTTGATGACTATGCCTCTTTCATCTTTCTTGTTTCTAAATATCCATTTAGTTCCAATAACTCTCTTTCCATTGGGTAATACAACCAGAGTCCAAACAGACTGTAATTTGAACTGCAGTAGTTCCTCTTTCATTGCTTAAATCTTGTTCAAAATATTTCTTGTTAATGTTAGAATATTCAAATCGGTTTTGACACTTATCCCCCTGTTTCCTTTTTGCATCCTCACAAGAATTTTTATGTAATTTTTCCTCATCCGAAGCATTTACAAAAACTAACATATCAATGTTTACTCCTAATTTGATAAAATCAAAATCATATAGTGAGAAACATTTAGATATGGCTCGTTTAAGAAAATTCGGATTCTCAACAAATGTATCTTCGTCAAAACGAAGACCATCTTTTTTATTTAAAATTTTAAATGTTTCGGTCGTGTTTAGATGAATTGTTTGATCCGATTGACCACGTTTTATAAATTCCAATTCCAAGTCTTTCAACTTTGAACATAAATCCAAATTTTCTTTGGAAATACGTTCAACTTCACTTTTGTGAAAGCTACTATCATTTATCAAACTTTAACATTTGATAGTTGATTCACACAAACTATCATTCATGGTTTTATCATATACTTTATGACTCAAAACTTCCTCCTCCAGTTGTTTAATTCTAAATTTCATGCTTGAAAATTCAGAAACATAATTTTGATTCTTTTCATGTAGTTTTGAAAATTTATCTTCAAGTTCTTTAATAGTTTCACGTTTAGTACGAAGTTTTGATTCTAAAAGTTTCATTTGAAAAATGCATGTTTCCATTCTAACAGGATCATAAACGTATTGATACACCTCATCTTCATCCGATTCTTCAAAATCGGCATCGGCCATGAGTGACATATGTGCAAAATGTGCAGAACCATGTTCTTCGTTATCCGAGTCGCTCATTCAATGTGCATCCTCTGTCAAAAACGCTTGACCTTTTTCACCTCCCATTTCCTTTTTCCTTTCCATTAGCATCTTCTTCCTATAGTACTCCGAATTCTTGACCACCTTAACCTTGCAATCCCTTGCGAAATGCCCATGTTCCATACACTTGTAACAAATCAACGAACTCATGTCTTTCATTGGTTCTTTGTTTGATTCATCTTGAGAATTCTTATCATGAAAAGATGTTGGTGTTGTTGTTCTAGTAGCTTGATTGTTGTTGAATGAAGATTGATTGTTGTATGATGAGCGATTCTTATTGAAATTTTAATTGTGGTTGTTGATAATGAAATTTCATTGAGATGATTGATATCATTGACCATTTGACCTTCCAAATTTTCTTTTTTGAACCATGTTTGAGAGAAACGCAATCATTTGAGAAATTCTTCTTCAGAATCTTCACCATCAAGGTTTGTGGTTTGATTGTGTTCAACTTCATCATTTGAGAATGACATTGAATATTTGGGAGATGGTTGGATTGTGTGAAGAAAAGCGTGTGAAGATGTGTCCGATGCCGATGTTTTCTTTCCCATTTCATCAATCTTATTCATCACAAGAGCCAAATGATCATTCTCTTTCTTTAACTTAAGTTTCAATTAATTTTGAATTTCCATAACTTCTTCTTTATTTTGCATAAAACACTCAAAGATATCATGAACCGGAGTAGTTTGAATGTTAATGTTTTGTTGATATTTGAAGTAAAACGTTTCCACGTAGGCTTGAGTGTATTCATGAACGTCACATTTGCTTCAAGATTAGTTTCTGAAAACCATTCTTTCTTATTTCATTGAGTAAACCACAAAATCGGTTGTATGTTTGTTCAAGCATTTCATCTTCAAGAGCTTTGAAGTCTTAAAATTTGTTCATTGAACTAATCATCTTGATACTTTGACCAACTTTACTTCCTTGTAATTTCTTTGTAATCTCATCAAACATCTCTTTTTCGGTTTTGTGACTATCAATGTTCATGAAGATGTCATTTGGTATGGCATTCATGATGTGTGATATTGATAGTCTATTTACTTTGTGTTATCTCTTTTCGTCATCGGTCATTTGTGAGAAAACCTTCAAAGTCGTTCCGTCAGTTTCAGTTCCATCTTCACTCATTATTTTCAGCACAATCTTCTTTGGACCATTTTCGATAACATCTTTCATTTCATCACCAAACTCTTGTCTTTCGATAATATCGAAAAATCTTGCTTTCCATTGTTCGTAATCACCTCAGAAAAGAACCGGATGTCGTGTCTCGGATCCAATCGACATTTGATCTCTTGACGACATGATTACTTGATTCTCTTGATCTTTTATGTTCGTTGTAAATCACTTATATTCAAAATTTTCGTATTCGTGTCACTTGATATTCAAGACTAACCAATACTACTTGTATTCGAATCAATGTGTATTCGAATCTAATCAACACCAACTTTATTCGTGTTCGAGTAGTTTCCACCAGCTTTGTTCGAATGATTAACTTGATTAGAATCTAATCAACACTTAACCAATTTCACAAATCATTCTTTCCAACATATTCTAATACATCTTATTTGAATTCAATCTGTTCGAATCAAACTTTATCAGAATCAAATCAACACTTAATCAATTTCTCAAATCATTCTTCCCAGCATATTCTAATACATCTTATTCGAATTCAACCTGTTCATATCAAACTTATTAGAATCAAATTTGAAGAATAACCTATTCAAATCAACACTTATTCGAATTACAACTTATCTACTTCGATGTAAGTCATATTCGTACAAGACACACTTTACACCACTTCAAATGAAATCCTATTCGAATCAGTACCTCTTAGAATGAAAATTACACTACTTAGAACCAAATTCCATTCTACCTAATACAAAAATCAGTCGAACTTATGTGATTTTCGAGCACCCTGCTGTAATACCAATTGTTAGGTACGAGAATCAGAATAAACAATGAGAATGAATCCAAAAGTTACATATTTTATATCTACCCTCACCTATATATAGGCAAGGGGTGTGCTTGTTGTTATTTAATATTTTCCTACCTTCTAGAAACAATATTGACATATTCTAACTCTTACATGAACATTGAAGAGTTTACTTAGGATGAAGAAAATCCAACGTGCAAAGTAATTGGGAAGCATCAGAAGTAAATCCGGATCAAGACTTAGTTGATTACGTGACTTGTAATTACTATTTTTTAATTGTATTCTCATTGTCTATAAATAGCGAGTAGGATAGGAGTTAGATGTGTACTTGAATATTGTTTTGTAACTGACTTTCACGCCAAACTAGTATGATATTAATGAGAATGAATATTTAGTGAATTGAGTGTTGATTACTTCTATACTTAGATTCATGTAAACGTGAGATTCCACATCACATTTGTAGATATTAATCATTGAATTAGTATATTGATCATAGGATAAAATCATGTCACTCTCTTTAACATATTTTTCGTAAGCGCGAACAAAAAGGATCATTAGTAATAAAAATGTGTACGAAAAAGGTTTTATTGAAAATATGTTGTGTCAAATCAATCATATTTGACGAGTTTTGAGTATGATGTATAAATACAGATATCCAATAGGCCCGAAATGAATATGAAATGTTATTTAATTTTAAAAACTTTTTGGAAATTATAAATACTAGAAATTTGTTTTGATTCTCAATTGTGAAAGATAGTCATGAAAATAGTTTTTATTTAAAAAGTTAGTTTTTTATGTTAAACATGGATTACCTCCCGAGAAGCGCTCTATTAAAGTCGGGAGCTCAAATTTGTTCTACTCAAGGAATGTTGAAGCGATCGGTCCTCTGGACTATGGATGTACTCCGGAACGGGTTCAAGTCAATCTCCTCCTCAGGAGTGGTTGGGACAGCTGCTCGAAATACAACAATCTCGGGAACGTCAAGGTCCATGTGAGTGAGTCCGTCTAAGAAATTCGGGAAAATAGAAAAAATTTCACATAGGGTAAAATAAATTGTGTTTATAAAATGGATAAATTTGCATTGCTCATGTTGGGACAAATTTAAGACCTTCTCCAACTATGTCCTCTGTTTTTAGAGTATCATAAAGTGATTTTTGGAATGTTTGTACTCTATAAAAAAAAAAACTTATCTCCAACCATATACTCTAAAAAGTCAAAATTAAATACTTCTATACTTATTGTATTTCTATAAAATAAGTTAGAGTTAAAAAAAAAAAAAAAGAGGAATATAAAAAACTTATTGAAAGATCCAAATTCTATTGGCAATCCATTGGTACATGAGGCTTTACGAGTGCTCAAATGAGAATTAATGCAAGAAAAGCTCAACAAGAAATTTCCCAAGCCGAATTAGGAACATCCAACGGTGGTTTTACCAAATATTTAATTTAAGAGGAGACATAGATGACCTTTAAAACTATTAATTCCTTTTATTAAATTGTAATGGTGTTTTTACTAATTTGTAATCGTTTGTCATTTTTCATTGTAATTTTTACTTACGAATTCTTGTATTAATATATGGTTAGTTTAATTAACCTTTTACTTATCTACAGTCTATTTGCATTCTTTTAATTACTTTTTAACTTCTTTTTTTTTATAAAATATAACAAATAACAAATATATAACATAAACATGTATTATTAATAGAATTAAAATATTTAAATATAATTTTAGATGAGTGAATTTAGAGAATAGTTGAAGAAAAGTTTCTTATACTTGGTACTTTAAAAATAGAAAAATGAATGTTTTAAAGTGTCATATGGAGAAAATTTAATAATTTTTATTAGAATAATTCTTTTAGGACAAAATTTTAAATAGTAACAAAAATCTAACTATATTTATATTACTTTTAAATTAAGTTAGGTTACACCCTTATTCCACATTTTAGATTATAGTTCATTGGAAAGGTAATCATGTTTATCCCTCAATATGTCGAATTTCGTATTTTATAATGAATTTCTTTTAAAACCTTTTTATATTTTAATTTATTAGTTCTATAATTTTTTTACTTCAAAAATTCATTCAATTTATTATTCGTAACGTAATAGTCAAAGTACAAAAATGTCACTTAAGAGTGCTTCCAACGGAGGCGTTTTGGGGCGCGTCCCCACCCCCACCCACACACACACACCATAACGTTGTTATGGCTGGGGGTGGCGTTTTGGTGAGGCGTTGCAACGGTGACTCCGCGTTTTTTTTTTTTTTTTTTTTTCCTTTTTGACCGTTAAGTAAAATAAAAAATTAATTAATTTTAAAAACTAGCCGTTGGCTAGAGTTTTTAAATATTTTTTTTTATTTTTTATAGCCGTTGCTTTTTGACCGTTAGTTTTTTTTAACCAACTCTATAAATACCCAACCACAAACACAAATTATTTACACCAAATCATCTTCTTTCTCTCAAAAAACCACAATCTATTATCCTATTTTATCTTAAAAATGGCTTTCAAAAGGAATTTGTCAAGTTCCGACTCTTCTGAAGTTGAAACAAGTTTCATGATGGCGGCGATGGCCGGAAAGACTTATTACGATGAAGAGGAAGCTATCGAAACCTCAAACGTTCGGGCTAAAAGAAGATTTATAAAAAGACATCTAATTGGGGCAAGCGAACGACTTATTGCAGACTATTTCAACGAATGTTGTATTTTCACACGGGAGGAGTTCACACGAAGATACCGGATGAGAAACCCGCTATTTCTTCGAATAGTCGACGGTATTCTTAACTATTCTCAAGTACTTCTTCCTAGTCATTTTAAGTATTTTATATCCCGGCTAGATGCTACGGGCAAACCAAGTTTTACCGTTATACAAAAATGTTCATCCGTCATGCGTCTTTTAGCATACGGAATCACTTCGGATGCATTTGATAAATATCTACACATGGCGGAATCTACATCAAACGAGGCTTTAGATAACTTTTGTAAATGTGTTATGGATTCATATAAAAACGTTTACTTAAGAAAGCCAACACAAGACGATATTCAAAGTATGTATGCAAAAAAGGAAGAAATACATGGTTCCCTGGGATGCTTGGGAGTATTGATTGTATGCATTGGGCATGAGATAACTGTCCAAACGCATGGAAGGGAAAATACACACGAGGTGATCATGGATACCCAATTGTAATGCTTGAAGCGGTTGCCTCATATGATTTGTGGATTTGGCATTCTTATTTTGGTGTCGCGGGCTTCAACAACGACATCTATGTTTTGAATGTCTTGCCTCTATTTAGGGAACTCCTCCACGACAACGCTCCACCTTCTAATTTCGTGGTAAAGAACACTGCCTATCAAAAAGGCTATTACCTCGCGAATGGAATCTATCTAGAGTGGGCGACGTTTGTCAAATCATTTTCTCATCCACCAGACGAAAAGCGAAAGAAGTTCAAATTTCAAGAAGCTGCAAGAAAGGATGTTGAAAGAGTATTTGGCGTACTACAAGGGCGATTTTGGGTGTTAAAAACTGTCGCAAGATACTACGAGGTAAACAAGTTAAAGTGAGTCATGTATACTTGCATCATATTGCATAATATGATTATCGAAGACAATGCATTTAATATCAGCGACTGCGATGAATACTATACTTCAATACCAAGAGAATAACGAACTTCACAGAAAAGGTGCCAACATCAAATCCGAGTAATGATATAGATACGAGATCGTGATACACACCATTGTGTTCGAAGCGATCCCGTTGAACACATTGCTAGACTTCCTGATGACTATCGTTACACACGCTGATTCTATTAATCTATTTAATTATGTATGTTTTAATTACGGTTTTTAAACTTTTAATTTAATCTTGTTAACTTTATTAATGTATTTTGTTTTAATGCATTAGTTATTTTTATTATTGAATGTATTAAAAATAATATGAGTAAAAAAAAAAAGTGAAAAATAGCAAAACTGATGGGTTTCAGATTTTGATCTTATTATTAAGATTTTTTTTTGATATTATGTTATGGATGATATTATGATAACGTGGTCATTTTGGATGTTATGAATGGAGCATCTCTTAACACTAGTAGGGAAATACTATAAAGTAAAAGGTTTATAATACTTTTTTGTTCCATTTGAGTTTCCCATGGTTGGTTTGTTGAGCTAGATTTAATGTTTGCTTTAAGTCCGGATGTGCGTTTTAGAGAGAGAAAAGAGTGTCTCTGAGTTATATATATTTATGATCTGCTTCTTCCTTTCCACTTATTTTAGAGAAAATTTGTCATTAAACCCATATCTAAGTCTTCAAGGGTTTTAAGATTTCCTTCTTTTTTCTTGCATCATATTTTAGTAAAGTCTTTTTATGTGAATCTTTTTCAGGATCTACTGCTTCATTTTCTTATATCACTTTGACTTAAAAAATTAAGTAATTTTAATTTTAAATTTTTTTTTTCTTGAATATTGACATTTTTTTTTTTTTTTTTTTGCAGATTTTGGTTGCAGCTTTTAAAAATGTCTGGAATCTTAGCTTTTAACCAACAGGTTTTTTTTAATTCTAATTTATATTTAGTTAGGAAGATGAGGAATCTATTGTAGATATGATTGAGGTGTGGGTATAAAGAACATGCTTATAATAGATGCTCATTTCCTAAAACAAGATTCAATAAAATAAGAAAAAGTAAAATTGGCTTTTTCATTGCAACACGAATTCCGTTGCCTATGTTTTAATTCTGTGGTGATCAGAACTAACTTTTGATTCGATACTTGACCTACCTTTGGTTTTGAACTTAAAATCGTCTCTAAAATGTCGAAAAACCTTTAAGTCTTTAAAGCCAGCATATGAGGCTAACTTTTTTAATCATTTCTTGTCTCTTTTTCTTTTTGCTTGTTTTTCAGCTGTCACAGTGAGAAGAAGAAGAAAAAAAGCATTTGTGTGTGTATATGAATGTCTTTCCGTAGCATACTTCGTGATGTGAGGGATGGATTTGGGAGTTTATCGAGGCGGGGTTTTGAAGTGAGGCTTTCGGGGAATCACAACAGAGGAAAGTCCGAGGGTTCGGTTAATGATTTGAGTGATATTAATGGGCCGGCTCTTGTGGTTCAGAACAGTCGGTGGGCTAACCTTCCTGCTGAGCTTCTTTTTGATGTAATTAAACGACTGGAAGAGAGTGAAAGTAGTTGGCCTTCTAGAAAACATGTTGTTGCGTGTGCTGCTGTTTGTAAATCTTGGAGGAGTATGTGTAAAGAGATTGTTACAAACCCTGAATCATGTGGGAAGATTACTTTTCCGGTCTCCCTGAAGCAGGTATATCATCTTCTTTTTTTATTATTTTTGCATTCCCAATTTTCTTTATCATAAAATTTATCTTTTTATTGTTTTAGCCGGGATCTCGGGATAGTACAATTCAATGTTTCATCAAGAGAGATAAATCCAACTTGACATACCATCTTTACCTTTGTCTTAGTCCAGGTGAGCACTGATGTGTACTATTTGGTTTTGTGTACGGAATATTTTTGTTTATGTTACTGTATGCACTTATTTTACAATCAATAGGGAACGTCTTATATGAAATGGCTTTTTTTGAATCCCTATGGTCTCTATTAGGTGTCCTGCCTTGACTTTAGATGTTAAATAATTTGCTTACGATTCTAGAATTGATTTGAAAATATGCACTTGACTTCCATTGATGAGAATGAACATCACGAAAAAGACGATATGTATTACAATCACATAAGGAATTGGTATCAAAACTGAGGAACAGATGATTGTTATGATTCTAGGACTAATACAGGATGAAGGGGATCATATAAGTTTAAAGCTGCTCAAGGTTCAAACATATGCACCATTTCTGCAGATTAGTTGAGTTACATTTAAAAACTTAGCTAAAGTTAAAACGGGTCGAATGGTTTAAATCAGTCAATAGTTGCCCAAATAATGAAATGCTTACAAGATATAGAATTGTTTTCTTAAAAGAAATCAGATTATTATTTCGTCGAATAGTTTTTGTAATTTTTCTTAACATATTAGTTATTTATAAGAGTCGAAGAAGACGGACCAAAAAAATATTGGCAGGATTAATGCCTACCTGTTTTGACTCACATTAAAGTTGCCCATTTTCAATGAAACCCGTTTTGACTGGTTTATATAACACACCCGTTTTGCCACCTCTGTCAATATGAGAGCCGCACCAAGTAAAATGAACAGCAATATACGCTTAACTATGTACAGTATATTGTTATACATATATCACACACACAGACGTATAAACAGACTGCAAAAAATGAAATCTGTATCCAAAACTCTTAGTTTTCTTATTCTTAATTCTCATAAATTTGAAAAAATTGCTATATGATATGAAGTATATTAAACACCACGAATCCTTATGTTGAAGTTTTGTTATGCAGCTGCTTTGCTTGTAGAAAACGGAAAATTCTTGCTCTCTGCAAAAAGAACACGAAGAACTACTTGCACCGAGTATGTTATATCCATGGATCCGGATAATATATCCAGATCAAGCAGCACTTTCATTGGAAAGCTAAGGTATGGTTTCAAGTAACTCCATAAATCGATTTCTTTTCCGTGAAATTAGTATGGTGATTCTTGAATTGAATATAACTATTTCATTACATTTATGTTTCAGATCAAATTTTCTTGGGACAAAATTTATAATATACGACACACAACCTCCACATTTCAGTACTCATATACCCCCACCACCACCAGGGAGATCAAGCCGAAGATTTCACTCCAAAAAAGTGTCCCCAAAAGTGCCAAGTGGTAGCTACAACATTGCCCACATCACCTACGAGCTTAACGTGCTTGGGACACGGGGCCCACGTAGGATGAACTGCGTCATGCAGTCAATCCCTGCCTCATCACTCGAGCCTGGTGGCTCAGTTCCAGGTCAACCAGAGCTCCTCCTTCCTTCCCACTCTCACTCTCTAGAAGACTCTTTCCGCAGCATTTCTTTCTCACAGTCCCTCGATCGCTCCACTGAATTCAGCAGCTCTAGATTTTCTGAGATCATGGGGGCCGCCATATCAAGTGACTTGCCCGAGAGTGAAAAGTCAAAGATGCCATTGGTCTTAAAAAACAAGGCACCTAGGTGGCATGAACAGTTGCAGTGTTGGTGTTTGAATTTCAAAGGACGGGTGACGATCGCGTCTGTCAAAAACTTCCAGCTGATCGCGGCCCAACAACCGGCAGCACCGCCACCTCCGCCACCACCACCACCTCCAGCAGCAGGAACATCTCAGTCAACCCAACCGGAGCATGATAAAGTCATCTTGCAGTTTGGCAAAGTTGGTAAAGACATGTTCACCATGGATTATCGGTATCCGTTGTCTGCATTTCAAGCTTTTGCTATTTGTTTAAGCAGCTTCGACACCAAACTAGCTTGTGAATAAAACTAGGAGAAAGAAAATAAACACAAAAAAGTTGTAACATTTTCGTTGTGTACCACTCTTTGCAAGCCAAATAGAGATGGTAAAAGTTTAAACGATAACTGTTGTCTGGACATGCTTATGTGAACTCAGTAGTTTAGATGTATCCGTTTGTTATCCAAATCTTGAAACTCTCTAGCCCTTTTGTTAGTTGCATTTTCTGGGCTGCATTTGTTGGTTCATGTCGTGGACAATGGTTTGATGATTTCTAAGAACGTTTGTTTTAGTATAATGCATCACATATGGAGCGGGTGGAGTCATATCCGCAATCCATATCCATCAAGTTTTTCTCCGTCCATATTCGATAAGTCAAGTCACGAGTTGATCTACAAACATGTACGTATATTGATACTTATGCATATGTACAATATACTTGTGTATATACGTATGTGTTTGAGCAACGATTGACGAGCTCAAGGGTTTGGGTGTGTTGGCTAATCGATACGAACTTCTGTTAGGACAGTGCAAACCTACCAAGATCTAGACGTGCCTAAGGTGTATGATTAGGGTTGACGCAAGAGAGTTGGAAAACATATCTTGAACGTGTGTATGTGTGCTAAGCAATGATTACATGGAATCATTCTGACAATGACCAAAGCGGTATTTATAGGTCAGGAAACTAGGGTTTTCGTTTATGGGTCGTGGGCCATGATTATATAACTCATAAATGGGTAAGTGACGCAAGCGTACGCGCCTATTACGTCTGGTCAACGTAAGTCAACAAGGATAACTAGCAGTTATCATTATTGTTTTGTCTAGGTTACAATATAATATGCTCGTGTCATGCAGGTTAAGAAGTTAACCGCGTAAGTTATCATATGTATCCTTACAAGTCCCTGAAAGGAGTCCGGGTAATGTAATCACAAACGGGGATTCCTTACTCGGATACGGGGCCTTGCATGTTACCGGGTAGGGGTTCGGGGCAGCGCTTACGGAGTAGGGGTTTTCTTATATATTAAACTTTATCACTTTTTCCCCGGTTACTCATTTTGTTCTTTCATTTTTGCGAAGCCCTTAAACGGTAGGGGTTCGGGGGCAGCGCCCCCGATAGCGGGGTCCAAAGGGCTGAGCCCGTGGATGGGTAGACATGTTTTCCGTAAGTGTTGTGTTGCTCGGTTACATGTTTTGCGTTGTCCAAGCAAGTTAATGGGTATAAGCAGTGCGATCCGGGTAGAAACCTTGGTTTGTCTGGGTAAGACTAGTTGAAGTCGGGTAGCTTGGTCCGGACACGGGGTTATTTGGTGTCCGGGTAGCTACCTTGTGGCGTCGGGTAGTATACTAGTGGGGTCTGGATAGGTTGTTCGAGGCGCATAAGGTGTATCAGACAAAGTATATATGTGTCCGGGTATCCCTTTGAGGCACCAGGCACGGGTGAATGGGGACGGGGCTCAAAGATCCTGGATAGGCCCTCAACCCGGACCAATGTTAAGTGTTTGTCGGGCAGAGTTGTATCCGAATACGAGGCTAAGGTTTGTCCGGGCGTCGAGTGGAAGGCACGAGTACAAAGTTGTGGTCCCAGATACGTTTTTCAGAATAAGGCACAAACCGTGCTCGGAGCGTTCCAAGACCAAGTTGCGGGTCATTTTAATTCGTGTCCGGGGCCAGACCAAGCCCGTGCTCGGGTGTAACGACCTGGTTTTCAAAAATCACGTTTAACAAAAACTTTTTATGTAATCGAAAGTAACACAACGGAAAACGTTACTAAAACATGATTAGTGGTTCCTAAAACTATTTCATTAATTAAACCATTCGTTACGTTAAAACTCACATTTTAAAAATGTTAAACATTAATCATTTGGCGATGATATACAGTTGGGGACATCAAGCTACCCCAAGTAATCCCGCCTCACCAAGCACGTCTAAAGCCACCTACGAGCAAAAGACACATTTGGAAAAAGAGTATTAGCTAAAGCTGGTGAGACAATAAATAGTAAAGATTATTAAAACATTTAATATAAACAAACTTCGTCTTTACAAAATCCTAAACTATACCCACAATCTCACAAGCAGATATAATTAATAATAATCAAGGAAATGATATACAATGCATACGAAATTAATTATCATCATAAAGTTAATTTCACATTTTAATGCACTTATCATTTTACTAGGGTCCATCTCAAGCCCTAAGTATTCAATCCAGTAGGGTCCCACATATGCCCTAGGGGCTATTACCCCGTTCGCTACTCGCACATTTCGCCTAATATTATAAATATTGGGGCGCGAATCCCAGTATTTATAATACCCCGAAATGCAGGCTTTCACTACTCCGACTTAGCATATAAATGCCTTGTCGTTAAGGAAAGGATCCGCAGTGCGTCAATGACCAACACCTCCCCATTCCCACTTGATGTTTGCAGTTGACCTGTTGGGATAAAGACATCACTCCAGCATGAGCCAACGCTCAGTACCACGTGTTGCCAAGGAGGTCTAGAATTCCCCGCAACTATCCCGATCCAACGATCAGAACATCACACAATGGCTAGCACTTATCACCTAGTCAATGGTAGTCAATGGTAGTAGGTCTCAACATAAATCTACAAGCAGCTACGACTACCCGTAATCAAGTCCCCTTATGCAAAACTAAGGCATACTCCTTATAATGCATAAATAACAACACAACAATTATATAATCATATTTAATTAAAGTATAGACGTCTACCTCATCGCATTGTACACCACTAACATGAGTAGTTCCCCTCATGTTTGAGGCCTTTACCAATCAAGTTGTCCATAAGGTTTATATGGAATTACCGTTATCGTCCCTAAGTTTGAAAAGTTGCATGGATGGTCCCAAAGTTTAGACTAATTACGGATTTCGTCCCTAATTTGGACGTCCGTTAATTTCACCGTTAGGGTTCCCTCACGTGTTAAACACGTGAGGGGTATTTTGGTCTTTTCGCCATTTTCATTTATATTAGGGACGATCTATGTAATTTACTCAAAAATTTATCATAAAAATATTTGTTTAAGTTTATAAAACAATAAAAATAAGAGTAAATTACATAGATCGTCCCTAAGGTTTATATGGAATTACGGTTATTGTCCCTAAGTTTGAAAAGTTGCATGGATTGTCCCAAAGTTTAGAGTAATTATGGATTTCGTCCCTATTTTAGACGTCCGTTAATTTCCACCGTTAGTCTGTCCCACGTGTTAAACACGTGAGGGGTATTTTAGTCATTTCCCAGTCTTCACCTACCTCCATTCCATAACCCTAAAAGTCAAAATAAAAATCAGATTACGAAAGTCAAAATCAAAAAAATCAAAATCAGATTCACATTACCTCCATATATCCAAATCCAATCCAAACCAAATCGAGTTCCTGCAAATCCAAACGAATTTGAACCCCTTTAAAAAGGTTGCTGGGATCTACGTTTAAGTACTCTACGCAGCGGCGAAGGCGAAATCAGGCAGCGGCGGTGGTGCAGGCCGCGGTGGTGGTGCAGGCAGCGGCTGCGGTGGTGGTCGGAATCGGAGCAGCAAATGGATGTTTTTGTTTGGCAGAAAATGAAGTCAATGGTGTCTACTAATGCTGCTATTGCTGCTGAAGATGGAGGTGCTCCTGTTAGTAATCCGTTAGCATTTAACAAATGGGTGCCTCATTTGTATGTCAACAATAGTGATTATATATGCTGCTATTACACTGCTATTACACAGAAACAAGAGGGAGTTGAAAACAATTGGGGAAGATGAAGTGTTAGTTTAAAAAAGGGTTAATATAATTGAAAATGGCGAAAAGACCAAAATACCCCTCACGTGTTTAACACGTGAGGGAACCCTAACGGTGAAATTAGACGGACGTCTAAAATAGGGACGAAATCCATAATTACTCTAAACTTTGGGACCATCCATGCAACTTTTCAAACTTAGGGACGATAACCGTAATTCCATATAAACCTTAGGGACGATCTATGTAATTTACTCTAAAAATAAGAGTTAATTACATAATTAGTCCCTGTGTTTGTCGCAAAACAACGGGTCCAGTCCCTGGGTCGCAATTCCTTCGGACCCAGTCCCTGGACCCTATCTTTGGTTGCACGTTTGGTCCCTCCCACTAACAATCGTTAATTTTTAACGTTAAATGAGTCACGTGCCAGACATGTGATGGGCAAAAAAGTAATTTCCCTCTTCTTTTCCCCTTTACCTTGCTCCATCTTCTTCTTCACCTTTCTTTTTCCCCTTTTATTTTATACACAGATTACCAGAAACACACCTTTCTTTTTCCCCTTTTATTTTATACACAGAATACCAGAAACATCATATTCCTCCAACTCAGAATATTTTCCTAAACTTTCTGGCAAGGAACCCGAAAAAGAGTTGTTAAAAAGCTTCAACTGAACAAGAAGCGGATTTATAGAAATATCCGGGATCTTACATCAATCTTACATCAAGAAGCGGATTTATAGAAATATCCGCGATTTAGCTAACACAAACACCTCTTGATATCTTACATCTTAAAACATCGAGACCAACAATGGCGGCGAAGAAATCAAGCAGCGAAGGTGTCCTATCTAGGGTTTCATCATCAATCTCCGATTCACCAATCGTCTACCGTGGCAAACGCGCCGCCTCAGACGCATCTTTCGTCGCCAAAAAGCTTCTCAAAAGCACAGGCAAGGCGGCATGGATCGCCGGAACAACTTTCTTAATCCTCGTTGTCCCTCTCATCATTGAAATGGATTGCGAGGCTCAATACTCAGATTCAGGTTCAGGTGCAACACGAGCATTCAATCAGCGCATTCAAATTTATGAATTGTGAACCATAATATGTGAAATTGAGACAATTTTGATGAAATTGGAGATGAGAGAGAGTGAATTCTGATCGTCTCTCTCGATCTCCGGGAGAGATTGATCGGATAATTGATGGTGGACTTTTTTAGGGTTTTGAAAAGGGGGAGAAATTTGGGGGTGATTGATTGGGTGTGACTGACTTTTTGAGACAAGGTTTTCCAAGGTAGGTAATTGGATTGAGTTTGGTAGGTAATTGGATTGAATTGGATTGAATTAAAAAATAAAAGAAAGGCGAAATTACCTTATTACCCATCATGTGCCAGGCATGTGATGTATTTAACGGGATTTTTTAACGATTGTTAGTGGGAGGGACCAAACGTGCAACCAAAGATAGGGTCTAGGGACTGGGTCCGAAGGAATTGCGACCCAGGGACTGGACCCGTTATTTTGGAACAAACACAGGGACCAGTTATGTAATTAACTCTAAAAATAATTTAAAATAAATGAGATCCAAACAGGGTTAAACCCTATTTTGTGTAACCCCCTTCTTCCCCTGCTATCTTCCTCACACACACAGTGTTACTGATTCCCGTAATTGAATCACCGGCTGCTGTAAAAATGGCAGCTGCGATATCGGAAACAGTGCAGCGATTCACCGCCACCCCCAATTCAGATCTGTGACCTGCAAATCACCACCACCGCTGCTCTACCCCATTCTCCACCGCCGAATGCCGGAAATCACCACCACCGTCGATCTCAATTGTTGTACTTCAAGTGTGTCGAGTTCCATGGAGGCTTCGAGCTCTTGTTTTGCCGCCGAGGCCTTCGTCTAGGTTACGGAAATCAATGGTACACGCCATTGATGAGGAAAAAATTAATCACAAAGTCTTACGCCATTGTTGATTGAATGGAGAAGGAATTGGGGTAGGTAGATTTGTTAAACAAGGAAAGATGAAATCTGGATTGGTGGAGGGATTATGAATCTGATTTTG
Source organism: Senecio squalidus (assembly GCA_910822075.1). NCBI lineage: Eukaryota > Viridiplantae > Streptophyta > Magnoliopsida > Asterales > Asteraceae > Senecio > Senecio squalidus. Next base: position 48,189,029 of record CAJVGC010000582.1, on the reverse strand, counting down.
ATTGTATACGCCATTGATGAATCTGATTATTTATTTGATTTTGACTTTTTGACTTATGAGGAAGGAGGGGTAAGGTAGAAAAGAAGACTGCGAAATGACGAAAATATCCCTCACGTGTTTAACACGTGAGGGAAGGCTAACGGTGGAAATTAACGGACATCCAAATTAGGGACGAAATCCGTAATTAGTCTAAACTTTGGGACCATCCATGCAATTTTTCAAACTTAGGGACGATAACCGTAATTCCATATAAACCTTCGGGACGATCTATGTAATTTACTCTTTATTTTACATGTCAAATAAATTATAATAACAATAAGGATACAACTAGTTAACTACTACATGTCATCCAAACATACAGGTAGCTACAACCACCCGTAATTATCATGTATGGGCAACCACGTGTTACCCATACTACGTAATTTCGTTATTCTGTTCTGGTTCATCTTTTAATGATTAAAACATCATTTTATACAAAACAACGTCGTACAATAACAACGTTACTTTCAAAACATCTTTGCACGTTTCAAATATCTTTTGAAACATTATATAACTTTTAAAACGTTACTTTTATCTTTATGCTCGGTTTTATAAATCATATTGTACTCACCTTAAGTTTCCAATCCATAAGCAACGTCCTCGCCACACTTGTAATGATCAACCTAGTTAGATCATAAGATGCCCATTAATAAGACCGTAACAACTCACAACGATCAGCGCTTAACTAGTTAAACGGTAAACTAAGAACGTCCTTCCGACTACTCAACCGCCGGCTAAGGAGCACCAGCCGGGACAGTAAATACGCAACTTGCGTAACACTAAACTAGCGCAACACCTCAACGAAACTGTCTTTTATAATGTATTTTGATGTCTCTATTATTACATAACGAAATCTACCACCAAAAGATGAAATTCCAACACGAAAATGATTTTTGACATACATGAGGAACTTATCACAGTTACGTTCTAGCGTAACTACAGTTACGTTCTAGTGCAACTACAGTTACGTTCTAGTGTAACTACACTTACACTCTAGTGTAACTACAGTTACGTTCTAATGTAACTACAACTACTCTTTAGCGTAACTACATCAACCGAATCATCTTCAACCTCAAACAACACCTCCATAGTTTTCATAACTTAACTAATCTCTACAAAACTCTTATAAAACACTAGCAAAACAATAACACATAATATATAAAGGAAAGAAACATGTTATAGCTCGATTATAATCCAGTTTTCGATACGGTCCGGAACAAAACTTCACGAAACCAACTTTCGATTATACCGAAATGATCCCATCGACACCAGGAGCACAAATATACTTTCCGTTTATTTATCTGACGAAAAATGAATACCGAATCGCCGTCGTAAAAATTAGCCGACTTTATTTCTATTGTTTTCTCTCTCTGCTCGAAGCCACACAAAAACACACATAAACATTTTTACTTTCTTTCCTTTCTTCAAACTAAAGTAAAGGAATTAATTTAAAATTTTCATATAAAACCCTATACTTTGTCATAATGACAACTTTGGCTCAAAATGCAACATCCTTACAAAATTAGTCCTTTTTGACCACAAACTTAACAACTTAAGTGCTTTTTACTTAAAACTTATTACAAATATAATCCTTTAAATATTTTCGGCTCGTTACAATTCTCCCCTCATTAAAGTGATTCCGTCCCGGAATCAATCTTGAAATAGACGGGAATAACGCGATCTCATAACACTTTGTCTACCAACACGTATCTAAATGCAAACAATTCTTTTGAGAAATTTTATCAGCTTAATTCGTCTCTTTCTAAGTTGTTTCTTCTCTCAAGTTATATCTCTATAGATTTTTCAATAACCTTATATCATCATTAAACCGTACTCATTCAACAACAACACAACTAAACTTCTTAAAATAATACTTTCGCAGATAACTGATCAAAATAAACCTCTGCCAACAATGATAGATTCATATGGTCCGATCGACAAAGGACCTAACTAGTCTCGAATAAAATCTAACAAACCTTTTTCACGGAGATCTTCGATACATGAAGCTTCTTTCTACACATTATTTCATAATCGCCACAACAATACTAAGAAGATGTTTCAATAATAGTTACAAAATTCAACTGTGCCTAGAACCCAACAGGTGAATCCTTATATAACTTTAAAATTTTCACAGATGCCTCGTTGCCCTATCAGATTACAAATGATATCTCACACTTATATATATATATATATATATATATATATATATATATATATATATATATATATATATATATATATATATATATCATACTTAATTCTTCTTGAAACTCCTTTCTTAAATCTGTGACAACCTACAATTTCATATCGAACAATAATCAGTAAGCTACTGAACCAAATCATTATTTTTAATCATACAAACTAATCAACTTCTTTACCAATCATATTCTCTTTAACAATTAGAGAATAAACGTTCTAATCCAAATGTTTAATATAACTCCAATCATATCCTCAACTTTGACCGTTCTCGGTAATTCAACAATAACTTAATAATAGTATTATCCCACATTTTACATTGGTGTCTAAGGTTGCTATTAATCAATACACAATTTTGGATACTCCGAATCAACTTAATGTCGATTACTTATCGAGACATAAACATCAACATTCTCAATTTCATCTTAAATTATTAGTATCACACTTCGTATCGAAATATTTCATGAAATTTTCTGATTGCTTAATTTTTCTTATATCTATACTGATCTCGCAAAATTTGTCTCTCTTAAAGACTTGAATCTTTTCACAAAATACTTTCAATTCATTCTTACTTTTTCCAGTTTAAATTAATACGAAAGTATAGCTTCACCTCTTAATTTATCTTAGCCAACACAATCATTACCTCAACAGGGTTAGATTCAAACCTCAATACTGACTTCCAGAATTTGATAAACAATCCTTTGCAATTTATCAATCAAATCTTACTAGATTTCCATTATTCATGTATCTCTACTGTTAATTATAATGTATCATCGAGATTAAAAACTTCAGCTTCTATTTCGTTTTTTTCCCGGCCACAATATTTCTAATACGTTCTAGTGTAACTACAGTTACTTTCTAGTGTAACTAAAGTTACACTCTAGTGTAACTACAGTTACGTTCTAGTGTAACTACAGTTACACTCTAGTGTAACTACAGTTACGTTCGAGTGTAACTACAGTGACACTCTAGTGTAACTACAGTTACCTTCTAGTGCACCTACAGTTAATCTGTAGCGTAACTACAACAACCGAATCATCTTCAACCTCAAACAACACCTCCATACTTGCAGGTTTTCATAACTTAACTAATCTCTACAAAACTCTTATAAAACACTAGCAAAACAATAACACATAATATATAAACGAAAGAAACACGTTATACCTTGATTATACTCCGGTTTTCGATACGGTCTGAAACAAAACTTCACGAAACCAACTTTCGATTATACCGAAATGATCCCCTCGACACCAGGAGCACAAATATAATTTTCCGTTTATTTATCCGACGAAAAATGAATACCGAATCGCCGTCGTAAAAATTAGCCGACTTTATTGCTATTGTTTTCTCTCTCTGCTCGAAGCCACGCAACAACACACATGAACATCTCTACTTTCTTTCCTTTCTTCAAACTAAAGTAAAGGAATTAATTTAAAATTTTCATATAAAACCCTATAATTTGTCATAATGACAACTTTGGCTCAAAATGCAACATCCTTACAAAATTAGTCCTTTTTGACCACAAACTTAACAACTTAAGTTCTTTTTACTTAAAACTTATTACAAATATAATCCCCTAAATATTTCCCGGTCGTTACACCGGGGTGGGTTTCTCGTGCCCGGGGCCATTCGAAGACTAACTGATCGGGGCTTCTTTACTCGGGTCATGCATGTAATTCCCTTTTCCTTTTTATTTTGTTTGCTAGCTAGGGCCACCGAGATGCCATGTATGTATTCCCCTTTGCTTTTTATTATCTAAGTGTTTAACTTTAATCGTAGGGAAAATTTTATTTGTTAGCAAATCCGTAGGGAAACTTTATTCGTAGGAGGAATTTTGCTTGTTAGCAACGCCGTAGGAAAACTTTATTCCTAGGAGGAACTTTCCTTGTTATCAATACTGGAGTAAAACTTTATTCCTAGGAGGAATTTTTCTTGTTAGCAACGCCATAGGGAAACTTTATTCCTAGAAAGATTTTTGTTTGTTAGCAACGACGTAGGAAAATTTCATTCGTAGGAGGAATTTTGCTTGTTAGCAATGTTGTAGGGTAACTTCATTCGTAGGAGGAATTTTGCTTGTTAGCAACGTTGTAGGGAAACTTTATTTCTAGGAGGAATTTTTCTTGTTAGCAACGTTGTAGGGAAACTTTATTCCTAGGAGGAATTTTGCTTGTTAGCAACGTCGTAGGAAAACTTTATTCCTAGGAGGAATTTTGCTTGTAAGCGACGTCGTAGTAAAATTTTATTCGTAGGAGGAATTCTGCTTGTTAGCATCGCGTAAGAAAAACTTTATTCCTAGGAGAAATTTTGCTTGTTAGCAACGCCGTAGGAAAACTTTATTCCTAGGAGGAATTTTGCTTGTTTGCAACGCCGTAGTAAAATTTTATTACTATGAGGAAATTTATTTGCTAGGAGCACCGTAGCTAACCTTTGTCCCCCTTAGGTGTCACCTTTATTCCTAGGAGGAATTTTACTTGTTCGCGACGCCGTAGTGAAATTTTATTCCCAGGAGGAATTTATTTGTTGTGAGCGTCGTAGCTAAACATTATTCCACCTAGGCATTATGGTATGGGATTTTCTCGGTAGGGTCCTCTCACGTGCCATTTTTTTCTTCTTTTTTGACCGAAGTGGAGGGCGGAATTTTCGAATTCCGGGTCATTTTTTGACAGAGGTGCGGGGCGGAATTTCCGGACTCGGGGCCCTAGTCGGGGCTAAATTGCTAACAAGGGGCGTTGCGACGAAGGCTCAACACTTCTTTACGAGGCATGCTCTTGAGCTCAATACTTCCAAGTTAGGTTTTCTAGTGTGTGTGGGTCTCACCTCAATACCGACCTAATCATGTTTTAGCCACGCAAATGAATAAGGTTTTTGTCATGCAAACGACTTAGGATTTATTAGCCATGGCAAATGCCTTAGGATGTTTTAGCCATGGTAAACATTTGTGTATGGAAAATGCCTTAGCATTTTTTATTTTATTTTTGTTGTTGTTCATGTCGGTGACATGAATGTGTAAATTGCATGATTGCATTTTCTGCATGTTGACACTATGTTCGGATGCTCGTGAAATAGTTGGGTACCCGTGGCCCTTTTTTAATTTTTATGTTGTGTCTATGACACTCTACCAATGACACTTCTTGTTGGTTAACCGTTTAATTAATTTTTTACTCGCGAGATTGTCGCTCCCCAATAGGGAGTGCTTATCTTTCCTCCAATAGATAAGAAACACAGAAAGTTGTGTTCAGCCCAACCTTGTATGGCTTTATGTGGCTAGTTACACTTAGGAAAATTTTCAAGTTGAATTTTTTTTAAGTAGCCATGAGTAGCTTGCTACCAAGTTGGTATTGAGTGGGGAAAGCATCATAGGAAAAAAGATGATTTTTATTAGCAACATAGATGAATACATAGATGTGCTACATCAAGCATTTTGTTCTATCTTAAACATCATATAGTTGAATACATGTTATTTCATGACCTTGTTAGGATTTTTGTAGTCTCTCATGACGGTGTAGATCTTTGGGTTGGTGGAAGTTGGTTTTTCTGTAGGGTGTTTGCAGGACTGGAGGACTAGAGTACATGTTCGTCTGGTTGTCTTGGGTCCTCCATGTGTGCTCCATTTTGCCATGCAAATGTCTTCTTGAGTGGGGGCTCCATCACTTGCTTTGCGCCCATAACCAGTGTTAAGCACTTCTGCTTCAGCGGTGTCGGTAGACTCGGGAGTGAAAGGATAGAGTCTAGTCCGAACACCAGATAGGTTTTCCTCGTTGATCCTTCGAGCGTTTCCCGCCTCAACTGTCGTGCCTGTGCCTTGGGAGTTTGGGGGAGTGGTGTTGATGTCCACTGAGGGAAGAGGTTCTTCTCTGCTCGACGGTGGATTCGTGAACGAGTTTGAATCCATGGAGAGTGAGGGATTGAGGAAAAACTTAGTGAAAACCGTTGTTCTAAAACGGTCCCACGGATGGCGCCAATGTTTGAGCAACGATTGACAAGCTCAAGGGTTTGGGTGTGTTGGATAATCGATACGAACTCCTTCTAGGGCAGTGCAAACCTACCAAGCTCTAGACGAGCCTAAGGTGACGTATGATTAAGGTTGATGACGTAAGAAAGTGGGAAAACCTCTCTTGAACGTGTGTATGTGTGCTAAGAAATGATTGAATGGAATCATTCTGACAATGACCAAATAGGTATTTATAGGCCAGGAAACTAGGGTTTCCGTTTATGGTCCGTAGGCCATGATTATGTTCATGGGCCGTCATTTATGACCCATAAATGGGTAAGTGACGTAAGCGTATGCGCCTATGACGTCTGGTCAACTTAAGTCAACAAGGATAACTAGCCGTTATTATTCTTGATTTGTCTAGGTTACAATATAACTTGGTGTTTATGCCCGTGTCACGCAGGTAACGAAGTTAATCGGGTAAGTTATCATATGTATCCGTACAAGGGGTTGAAAGGAGTCCGGGTAATGTAATTACAAACGGGGAGTCCTTACTCGAATACGAGGCCTTGCATGTTACCGAGTAGGTTTCGACTGGGTAAATATTAGGAGTACCGGATACGAGTGTACCGGGTAGCCAAGGGGGTTGTCTAGATAGCGACCAAGGACCAACCGGGTAGAGATTTTTCGAGAGCGGGGCTTAATTATGCCTGGGTAGCGAAATCAGCTGGGAATATTGTATCCGGACACGGGCTTAGGCGTACCCGGGTAGGCTATGAGGTTGTGTCGGGCAACACATGTAAGGGTGACAGTTAACATATGTAAGGGTGTCGGGTAACACATGTAAGGGTGTCGGGTATGCTATGTAGGTGTGTCGGGTAAGCTTATGCGGGTGTTACTAGGTAGGCTTTGTCCGGGTAGGGAGCTAGCGTCACCCGGGTAGCGTGGCTTGTGTCCCGAGTTCTTGTTCTAGTATGTGTCCAGTAACCAAGCCAACCGTGTAAGCCAGGCCAACCGGGTAAACCATGTATGGTAAAATCAGACATGAAAGCCATGGAGGAAAGCCATGCACAGAGTCAGGCAGGAAAGCCAAGTAGGAAGGGCAAGCATGAAAGCCAAGGAGGAAAACCTGGCAGAAAAACCGATGAGGAAAGCCGGGGAGGAAAGCCAAGGAGGAAAACTAGTCAGGAAAGCAAAGGAGGAAAGCCAGTCAGGAAAGCTAAGGAGGAAAACCAGACAGGAAAGTCAGTCCTGATGCATGAGTCGAGCCACTTATCAATTTATTTAACTTTTTTGGTTTAACTTGGTACCATACCTCACTACTAACCTAATTTGTATGTCTTTGAGATATATTTGAATTTGACTTGATGATGTGAGCCACCAAACTAATAATGGAAAGAAACGCTAAAAATGGAATCTGGAGTTAGCAGATTCAAAAAATAGAAAGATTGTCATGCAAATTCCAGAAATAGAAAGATTGTAAAATTAAGGAAGCGACATAAAACATCTCATAAATTCAGTTTTTGAATTTCATATTTCTTCTTTCATTCGACCCAAAACTCGAATTAGGTGTAAAATCTCAAAACCCGAACAACCATATTCGAATAACCTAAAACCTGGAACACCATTAATCTCATCTATATAAATATTAATACAAGTTTTTAAGTTGTGATAAACAGATTAAAATTGCAAACGTTTCCAATTATTGTGGATAAAATTTGATATTAATACAAGTTTTTTAAGTTTCCTTTTTACATAGTAATTTGAAACAAATAAAATAAAAAATAAGCTAATGTTACCGAAAAATTGTGGTTTTTACTTGGAGGTCCTTCGTTTAAAACCAAGTAAGTTATTTTTTTTTTTAAGATTTTAACATGTGACAAAAGTTGTCACCAAGTCCTTCCTTTACTCTTAATTTGTTATACATAATACTGTTCTCGAATCTAAAATTAAAGGAAAAAAAGTAATTTAAAGAAAAGTAAAGTAAAGGAAATGAAAGGAAAGTATTTGGTTTACCTTACGATCACCCCAAATACGACCGAATTATTTTATTGAATAAAAGTGTAAACTTTACATTTAAATCATTTCCTTTTCTTTACTTTATTCCTTAAAGAAAACTTTAGAACACGATAATTTATTTATTTCTTTTCCTTTACATTTCTTTACCCTAAAAATAAAACTTGAGAACACGGTTAAGAAAATTTCGTAATTTTGTTAATACCTGAAATCTACAAAATGAACAATTTCAATTAAATCTTTTAATAATTTATTTTACTAAAATTACATATTTTAAAAAATATGTGTTTATAACATATCCTAACTAACATGCTAGTCAATGATAGACAATAAACAGAACTTCTGGACTTGTGGTCCACTTGGATAAATATTAAATTGATATTATGAAATGTGCAATCCGGCTTGACAACAAAAAATTTCATTATAAAATAAGTTGGGCAAAGTCTGTAAATTATTCAGGTTAAAATATTATTAAAACAAAAGATATAAAATTTTAGTTACAACTTAGAAATTTGTAAAACACCTGAGAATCTTTTAAAACAACTATTGATTATGTTTCATTGTCAGTTAAATGTTTGAACTTTACCAACCGGAATTCCTTAGCAATGAAAATGTACCCCATCTCATAAAACTTTACCTGAATATACTAAATGAGCGTAGTTAGGATTTCGTTCGTCGGTGGGCCAAAATAACTTATCGACACTAAAAGGTGTTGAACAAAACTTAAATGATAATAGTTTAATATAAAGTTTATTCGTATCTTTTAGATTATACAATGCATTTTTCTATACGACAAGGATCATTAATATTTTTCTGATTATAATGAGAATGAAGGATAAAAATATGGTGATTCTAAATTGGTGACGGTTAGATGGTGTCGAAAGTAAATGTTTTTGTAACAATATGAAAACTAATAACTTAACTAGCAATTTATATAATAAAATTAAATTGGTTTTGGAGAACGTGCAGGCCAAAAGTAAGTGAATTGAAACTTTTAAAACCTATAATAAATGAATTGAAAATTTTAAAACCATAATACTAAGACATATATACATAGAAAAATATATGTGGGTGAGCTCCGCTCCTAATCAGATGCCTATTGTAAATATGTTAGTACTCCACTGATAACACAAGTTCAATTACTCGATAACATCAATTTGAAACGTTCTATCTCGTGACTGAATTCAAATTTTAATAATGTTAATAACACATTAATAAGATCGGGAAAGTACAAGGAAAAATGTAAACTTTACAAGTGTGAACTGAACAATCTAATATTCTTTGTTCCAAACTTTTCAAAACGAATGCTGTGTTTGATGTTTGATGGGTTATACTTACGTAATTATCATATACACATTATAAGGAAAAGAGTTAATTACATAATTAGTCTATGTGTTTGTTCCAAAACAACGGGTCCAGTCCCTGGGTCGCAATTCCTTCGGACCCAGTCCCTGGACCCTATCTTTGGTTGCACGTTTGGTCCCTCTTCCTAACGTTCGTTTATTTTAGTCGTTAAGTAAGTCACGTGCTTCTCACGTGAGGGGTATATAGACATTCTCTATTTTACACGGATCAATTATGTAATTAACTCTATTTTAATTTATTATTTCCTTTTCTTTTATGAATTCATAAGCAAACAAACATAAAAATCATTATTTAAAAAAAAAAAACAATCACCTTCATCATCATCATCATCATCTAAAAATCTCAAAAAAACCCCATTTTTTTCACTTTACTCTTTCTCTTCCCCATTCTCTCTCTCTCTCTTTCATCAATGGCTTCTCTTTTCAGTAGAGAAAGAATCCTCGGCCATTCCCGGCGAGACTCCACCGGCTCCTCCACCACCACCACCGTCACCTCCGCCGTCACCACCACCACTCTAGATCCACTCCCATCCCCATTCGGTGACCTCACCCCATCTCTCTCCCCCACCGACCTCCGTGAAACCGCCTACGAGATCTTCATAGCTACATGTCGTACTTCAACTGGGAAAGCATTATCTTACATTTCCAACAATACCCATGAACGATCTTCGAGGTTGACAACCAAGAGACCACACTTCTTTATTTTTGTTCACATCTTACTTTCATAGGAAACAGTGAGAACGGCGAGTGAGGTTGAGGAGATGGCGAATCGCCATTGTTAGGGTTTGAAGGTTTCAGGTGAAGAAATTGATTTTAGAGAGGATGAAGATGAAGAAGAAGAAATGGGGGAATATTTGTTTTAGTTTTTTGTTTTCTTATGAATTCATAAAAGAAAAGGAAATAATAAATTAAAATAGAGTTAATTACATAATTGATCCCTGTAAAATAGAGAATGTCTATATACCCCTCACGTGAGAAGCACGTGACTTACTTAACGACCAAAATAAACGAACGTTAGGAAGAGGGACCAAACGTGCAACCAAAGATAGGGTCCAGGGACTAGGTCCGAAAGAATTGCGACCCAGGGACTGGACCCGTTGTTTTGGAACAAACACATGGACCAATTATGTAATTAACTCTAAGGAAAATGACAAAAAAAAAAAAGAGACCCTAAGGTGGCAACCAAGCGAGGGTTTAATCAAATGGTGAGATCATGATATCGTCATCAAAGCATTCAACAACTACCAATATTATCATCAAAATTGACAAGAAAATCACGAATTTAATCACCCAATCTCTTAATATTTTGAAAATATTTATTTGATTCGCGATAACCTTCTCGCACTAATTTTGTTTGTTTGTTTGTTATAGTCGCAAAGATGAAAATTATATAAATAATTAGCCTCAAAGTGACCATGTTCTCGCAATTTATATGACGTATCAAATATGTTGAAATGAGTAGTTCTAAATTAACACGTTCTTGCACCGTCATTTTTTGTTCTCGCGCCGTCTTTAATATTTTTGCTCTGTACTTTTCATATGTGATTCTCGCGACAAAAAGATGGCACGAAAAGTTTTCGCGACTTTAGAGACTATTTTTAATATTTTGTTGTAACAGGAGAGTCGTTTGGTGATTTTCTCATTATTAGTTGATACTTATTAAGTTATTAGTAAAGAAAGATAGGTACTAATAAGTATACTGTAAAACAAAATACAAAATTATTAGATTACCCCATAATCTTAGCCTCGTGTTGATTTTGCACACAAATCTTACTAATATATTTAGTTATCAACCCACTTGAAAGTTTCAAGTTCTGCCCAAAAAGTATGAAAATTAGTTATAGATCATCATTCTGAAAAAACCCTTGATTCTAATCCGATCTCCATTAAAGGTTTCATCCAGGGTAACTGGTCAAAATAGGTCAACGGGTAAAATATGCCGTCTCGAAAAGCAGGTTGTGTCAAAAAGGGTTAATGTTAAAAACCGTGTAAGACATGTCGGTCAAAAACCAAGTCAGGTCGACCCGTTGCTTTAAAGTTTTTTTAGGGGTCTTTACAAGAAATTCCATCCTCACAACATCAAGGGACACTAGCTAGGGTGTGGTTCTAAGATCTTTACCGACCCATGCGACCAATAGTACAATTTTTAATGCGTAAACAACAATTCATAACATACTTATACTGATAAATGACAAATATTGTTGACCTACAAACTATATAAAATACAGCCTGGTGCATGACCATTGTCTACTCAAATCCACCATACTTCCAGCTATCGAAGCTAAGTAAGGGGGGACCAACAAAATATATCGTTGTCTATTATAGTATAACATAACCATGTCATTCATCTCTAACCAAAAGTCATGCCAACATGTTCCCACTTAAAATAATCTGACTTTCGTTCACGACAACGAAAATCTACTTCACCTATGCTGGTTGGCTTTTCACATTTGTTTTTAGCAAAACATAATAACTAGTAAGGGACTATACGAGTATGTATGCAAGTTCAATGCCTAACGACTACCCATAAATCCAATCATTCTCTCCAAACATGAGCCATTCCAGTTAAGCATAAACGAATCAAACGTATAACCACATACTAAAACCAAAAGCAGAAAGGAGAACAATCATTAATCATAAATCCAGTAACTTGTGTATAAATGTATATGATTTTGTATATATAAAAAAATGGTCATTTTGAAGTACCACGGTAGCTTTCAAAAAGAATAATCAAAGACATAACTGAACTAAGGAGCAGAAAAGAAACATAGAAAAAGATATAGCATATAAAAAAAAGATAGCGGGTTCTTTACATATAAAGTTTACTAGTAAATTATGACGATTACCTGGCCAAAAAATATATTTTTTGGTTCTTTTCAGTTCCCCCACCCCCTTTGCTTTTCACGAACATTAGATTTTCAAGATTGTTCACTGCTCAAAGCTCCAAGACCTTCAGTTCGACAATACATGATTTTGCGAAACACTTCTCTCAATTGGCGGTCTAATGTATCTAAACCGTTCTTACTTGAATTACAAATCAAAGATAACTCCTCAACTCCATCTTTCACTTCTTTCTGTTGCTCTTCTGTCACTGGAAACTGCTGAGCAGAATCGATCAAATCTGACATCAAGTTAATCGACTTCTCCATTTGGTGAATCTCTTTCAATAACCCAGGACTGTTCTTACGTTCACGCTTCTTCGATTCATCCAAAATACGAGTATGAAGCAAGAACAATGGAGAACTCCATGAATACTGCCTTGGTATGGAGAAATTAAACAAACCACGATCTTGACAAGGGATCGCAGCTACAACAGTCCATAACACAAACATTAGAACAAAACCCATTGTATAAACACAATTTGCAAGACCGAAATTTTGAGAAAAATCATTTGCCCGGGGCTGAACTAAGTTGTTTGACATTGATTGAAGCTGTTTACTGGCAGACCAAGAATTAGACACACTCCAAGAAAGAGATTTCGAATGTCCTTGCTTACGTTGATTATTGATCTCTTTTCCTTTATTCTGACGTCCAAACGATCTGTTCCTATTCGAAAAAACTGATCCAGAATCCTTATGATCATCAAGCATAACAATAGCTAAATCAGTCAATGCTTTTCTCGCCCTCCTAAACTGCCCTTCACCCATCACGTTCCTCTGTTTTGAATCAAAAGCACTCGACACAATATCCAAATGTTTACGCCAAAGCCGAACTTTCTCAATCCCGTCACGAACAGCATTACATATATCAAGAGCCTTAATACTCCTATCAAAAAACTCCATAAGCAACCTATCTAAAGGAGCATTCGAGAAACTTTCCCTATTTTTAACAAGAATAGTCATAAACTCGTCTTGACAAACAACAAACGCATCTAACAACTTAGACATCCAATCAATGGAAAGAAACTCATCAGCAGAAGACGCGGATAGTAAATGAAACCGACTACATACTTGATCTTGAAACCGCTCAAGTTCAAGGTCAAGTAAAGATTTAGACCCATCATTCTTCTTGACATCCTCAGAAAGAACATGAGTATGATCAGTTCCAAACCCCAAAATCGATCTCCGAAACGCACCGAAAGATGAACTAGAACTACTAGTAGACGGCATTTCTCACCTATAATATTATATCTCATGAAATAAAAATAAAAAAACTAGCAAATCATGATAGTTTAATTCAACCTGAAATTATAAAAAATTAAATCAAAATTAAAAGAAAATGATCATGCAAAACCCTAAATAATTCTTAAAATTGAGAAAATAATAGCAAAACCCTAAGTATTACATAATTCATGAAAAATGAAAGAGATCTAGAAAGAAATACCTTGGAATTGGAAGAAAAATATGAAGTAAAAAATATATAAATATAAATAAAGAAAGAAGGAATTAAGGAAGCGTAGCGAAGGAGCTTTGAAAGCCCCTCACGCCTTTTTCGAATGGAGTATTAAACAGACATAAATCCCAAGACAAAATATTAAGAGAGAGAGGATGTTTGCTTATATTCACAGAATCAAATCAATTTTTATTATTTTTTATATTTCGACAATATTTTATTATTCTCAAAAAAGTTAAACTTAATTTCGGAATTAATCACCTGAATAATCACCTATCAATTACAGTTTAAAATAATGATTACCTGATTCGCGACGAATTTCTCGCGACACTTTATCGTCGCGAGAAATATATAAAACAAAATCGACCAATAAAAATCACACACATCGTCGCGAAAATGAATATTGACGCGAGAAATGAATAGTGTCGCGACAACGGGTCGAATATTTATTGGTCTGATTAAAATCTTGTACTTTCTGTCACGAATTAGGTGATTATTTTTATAAAATGTAAGTGATAGGTGATTATTTTGGTAATTTGCTCTTAATTTCGATCAAGTAAACATGACTATATTAGTTTTTAATCAAAATCTTGCTTAATCGAGTCAACTAAATAGTTTATGGATGAATATATCCTTTGAAAAGAAAGTTAGAATATATTGGAACTTTATTATTTTTATTCTTTAAAATTTATTTTGAGTGTTAATAACATACCTTGAAGATGTGATTAACAGGTTATTATATGTATTAAAAATTTGTACATTAACTAAGACAATGGTGTTTTTAAAAATATAAAAGACGATTATTTGTAAAAATACAAATAATTAAAGAATGTCTTAAAGTCTTAAACACAATATTCAAAACTGTTATTATTAATTTTCATATATTTTTATTAGCACTATTGTCGATAATAATAATTCAAATCAAGCATGCTATTTGATATGGTGTATAAAGTGAAATATGTTAATGAAAAATGAAAGGCATGTGTCTTTATAATAGTAATATGGATGTGGATACTTTTTTGGTTTTAAATAATGTGCAATATATTTATTAGATTATTATAAAAATATATACAACATATTTTTACTTTTTTTTAATAAGATCTATTAAAGGAAATAAAAGTTATTTTTGATAATTTATTATTAGTTTAGATTTAGCTTAAGCTGTTAACTTAACGAGTAAGGTTTGAGACTTGTATGTCACATATCATGTTATGCTATAATTGATTATTATAACTTTATAACCATCCAGATATCCAACCATCAAGAATTGTTAAGTTGTCTAAAACATGGTTTAGTGTGATCAAACTCTTTGTGAGAGAAAGATTTAACATGTTCATGTTTACTATTATTAATTATCAACCAAATATTCTTTTAATCTAATAATATGTTTTTAGATGCAATTACAAATTTACTATTATAAAATTCATAAAGCAAAAAAGGAAACTCTTCCTACAAACGATCCAAACTCATACCAGTAAAAGGAATCGAAGGAAAACCAACCAAGACACACATAAATGTGACGAAAATTTGTTTCAGATTAAACAGTTTTTGCCACACTGACATATTATATAGTGACGTGGCGAAATGTAAGGATGGATGCTGGCGAAATGTAAGGACAAATGCTTAATAGATAATTCGGGTGCAAGATTGCTTGACGAAGGCACGGTTTTAGATGTATAATTAGAGGGATTCCTTAGATTGGATGTAGAAGCCTTAGATGATATGGCGATTGTTGATTATGGAGACATCACTACACTGGAGTTAGAGGAGATTTCACTTTAAGAACCCATCCAAATTCTAATTAGGACAAGAAACAATAAGGTGAAAAAAGAGGGACGAAGCATTCGACACCTAAAGCTGAGTTAGAAGAACATACCGTTGAAGGAATTGACGTTATACTTTGTTGGAAACATAAAGTTATGAATGGTATGTCCTATATTCTCACTGCTTTATTTTCTATTATAACATGTTTGAAAAATAGGTAAATTTTTGCAGGTTACAAAGGATGATAAAAATAAAGAGTCTTTGAATTTTAATGATGATACGTACGAGACACCAACTGGGAATTGTTTCCTGGGAAATGTGAGTGGGAATAAATATAACCACTTGAGAGGACGTGAGGATGGTTTGCTTAGTCGAGAAACACGTAAGTGGCATGATGCGTGGGTCAAGAATAGTGATGCTCTTGATGTTTCCAATCAAGTGTTTTTTTTTCGATGATCACGATTTTACAAGCATTGGAGGAGGATATGGTAAGCTACGGAGCTATGGGGAAAGAAGTCGGAGTAAACCTTGATTTCTACATTAGTATCGATTGAGTGTAAGGTGATTCTAGGCTAAGACTCAAAAAATAATTTAGCGCTTGCGGGAGGAAACCCGAGGTTAGTTGTTGTATTCGCATTTATATTTTATGTTATTGTTTTCTTTTTATCAAGTAAAAAAAATAACCATGAAAAATTTGGGCACTAGGCAATAACGCTCGTCACAGCTCGTTAAGTTTGAGACAAAAAGATTTTGGAGACGCCACCGGAATGGACGTTGATGGGGGAACGACGTCTGTTTGCTGATTAACGCCCGTCACAAATTAACGGCCGTTGGCCGAAGGTTTTCACGTTTAGGTTAGTTTTTCGTTTTAATGTATCTTTTGCCTTCGTGTTTAGTTAATGTATTTTCCCATTTTAGTTCATTTTCGTACAATGGGGATATTGTAAAACTCTAGTATGGGGATTGCGGAAATTTGACATAAATTGTATCCCCTTAGTTATCTGTCATGTTTAGTTTAGTTTCATGTTTGACTAAAATGAAAAATCAAAAAGAAATTAAAAAATTAAAAGGTTTTAAAAATAAAAAATAGAAGGTTTTTGAAGAAGGATGAAAGAATGATTTAGGATAATAGTAGTACTAATCATGGTTCAAATTATAGTGTTTTGTGGTTTTTCATTTATTCAAAGAATTGCAGTTGTAAATTGGGTAGATTTAATATTTTGTAGTTTTATTTGCCGGAATGTTCTTTGAAAACTTAGTTCAGATATAAACATCATATGTGTAGGTCTGAGTCTTAGAAATAAATTTTGAGATGAATTTCTTGTTACTAGTCATATGTTCCGCGTTTAGAGGGAAGATGTTTTTATTTGAATTTTAAAAAGTTAATTGGTGTTCTAAATAAATAAGCGTTTGATTTCACATATGTGACATTTGAAACTTGAGTCAGTTGTTCACCTAGTCACCTAAGGTCATCTGATTTAGAATCGGTTGGTAGAAAGCTTGCTATAGGGTTTCATAGAAAGCCACGAAATTCAAATATGCTGTAAATCTTGAAGAAGTTGAGTCATAGACTTGCACAAATAAACCAATGTTGATTCGAAAAGTTTTTAAATAAATTCGATAAAAGTTGTCCTTTCGTTAGTTTCATATGTTGCCCTTGTCTAGGTTGTTAACCATTTCATACCACTTGTAAATTGAAAATGATTAAATATATCTTGAACGGATAGGGTTTTCATTGAATAGGAAGTGAACCTAGAGTGTTGATACTTAATTGCCAAATAGAGGATTTATGTAATATACGACTTTTTAGTATTTTGGAAATGGAAAAGTTAAATTGCACAAACACACGAACATATGTTTGAGTCAATTATTATTACTATTGTTTTGAATTATTTGTTCATTTTAGGTCAAATATGATTTCTTGATTCTTCCGAATCCACTGTTTTAAGCAATTTTAAGTAGTTTAAATAATGTGACAACTCGGTCCTAAAATCCAAACTTTTTTTATTATAAATTCTTATTTAAGCTATTAATGGTTAGGTCCACCGTCTAAGTGAATGTAAGAAAGTATAAGGGTATTTCTTGTTTTAAAATAAGACTAGATTTTATATATCAATAACTACATTAAATTATTTATCAAATAGGTCGATGACATATGTAAATAAATATCTAAGTAAAAACCACTAATTTTTCGAAGAAAAAATTACATAAATTGTGAATTGGAGTACACTATCTCCAATTGAAGCCTACACAAATTAAAGCACTAATGCTTTTTTAACAATTCTTATTATAGAGTAATAACCACATGAAAAACCACTATTTTTTTGTTAACAATTCTCTTGATTCTTGACTAAGGAGTACATACTATAGTTTAAAAATAGATAAAGGAAAAGTTTGTTTGATCAAAAGATCATCAAACATAGAAAGGGTGATGTTTGGGTGATTCCAACCCTGGATCTTTTACCAAGACAATGCAAACCTAACAAGCTCTTAGAGAGCCTAAGGTGATCAAGGCTGGAAGGTGGTAGGATCTTGACGGTGATGGATTTGTAAGATGATGATGTATGTTATGTGAGCTAGAGCGTAAGAGTATAATACTACAAGCATGTGTGAGTGTGTGTGAGATAACCTGGAGTAGAGGATTATCATGTATGTATTTATATTCCTCAACATTCATACATACACATATTAACGTCTATTTAAGTCACCATTGATTAGGCTAATAATGGCCTAACATTCCCAACATTATTAAAACGTAATGTCGTAGTTATTTTAGGCGTTACAGATAACTTGAACTAAACGGTTTACGTGGACGGCCAGGAATTTGTGGTTTGTACATTGACAGCCGGTCAAGCTTGCTCAAAGAGTTGCGACATTCAACCACAACTGGATTTCTCACTTGGCTGTCGGCTGTGCCACGCTTGGCCGCCGGCTGAGCTTCGCTCGGATGTCGGCTGGGTCTTTCTAGGTCGTCGGTCGTGCCTTCTTGGTTGCTCGGACGCTTGGATGTGTGGAAGCATAGAAGCTTGGACGCTTGGACGTATGGAAGGGTGGACGCTTTAGACGCTTCCCAAGATCTGGGTGTTGGACATATCTCAAGCTTCCCAAGCTTTGGGTGTTGGACATATCCCAGGCTTTCCAAGATCAGGGTGTTGGACATATCTCAAGCTTCCCAAGCTCTGGGTGTTGGACATATCCCAAGCTTCCCAAGCTTTGGGTGTTGGGCATATCCCAAGCTTCCCAAGCTCTGGGTGTTGGACATATCCCAAGCTTCCTAAGCTCTAGGTGTCTCAAGCTTCCCAAGATTTGGGTGTTGGACTTTTATGTATTTCCAGGGTTTGGGTCTTATAAACATAGACCTAGACTCTACTAACACTATCAAAGTTGATTGTTTGTTTGAGTAGAAAAAGAAGTACAAATTATTATGTTCTCTTTGGGTGCTATGTTATAATAATATTTTTCTTTTTTTGTCATTTTCCTTGAACTGTGTATGTGAAAATTACGTAAATATAAGCCATCAAACATCAAACAAAACATTTTCTTCGAAAGGTTTGGAACAAAGAATATTAGATTGTTCAGTTCACACTTTAAGTGTTATTCTTCTAGATTTCAACGTAAGTGTGATTGACGCTTGCGTAGCAGTGTGCTAAGAAGGTCTGCTTAGCAGTGTTTAAGACATAAATTTTCCGTATATGTTAGTTATCTAAAAATACAACAATCAAAAGATTTTGAACTTATTATTGATCATGGTGGAATCGTAGAATAATTTTTCATGTTTTAACCAACAACAAGGCGAGACCTATATATACTCCAAAGTTATATAAAAAACTAGATCCAACGAATATAATATCTTCAATCCAAGCCTACACAAAGCCTTTAACAAAATTATTAAATTTCAATTTTGGTTTATAAGGATAGTTCCACTTTCTACGGGACAAAAGTTGTCAAACAATAAGGTAAGTTCCAACACTAAGTTCACCTTTTTCTCTGATGACCGAAAGTGAATTTATGTAATATTCATTTGAAGATATTACGATTGAAAAATTTGGCAGGAATGGACATCGGCATCGCCGGATTAGTATAAGTAGATGATGCCGATTTTTTTTTTTAAAGAAATGGTATAACCGGCGTTGGGAACGCAGACTTATACTACCTGTGCATCAACGTCACCCTCCACTCAACGCTTTGGTCTAGTCTTTCATCTCCTTTCCACGTCGGATTCCCACTCACCCATAAGCCGAAGGTGGGAGTCCTGGCTTATGATAAATTTTCTGCACCATGCACATGCAAGCTAAACGCCAAAATCCTCCAACCAGTAATATTGTGACACGTATAAGTCGGAGTTGGCACCTCCGACTTATGGTGTCTTTATAATCCGAAAGTTTTGCTTCATTCTATCACATAAACTTATATTTCCTCCACACATGTCACACCCCGCAAGTGCCGGAAACGCTGGGTGTGGTCGATTGGTGATCGTCATAACACAATAGTAAATAAAGATAGTCTATATGATATAAATAAAAATAGTATGTCATGACGTCGCCAAGTCCAAGGTAAAACCCCTTGGTACACAATTACGTCAATTACTACATAAAAGAATATTCCAATAATCCAATAATGAAACGAAGTACTTAGGCGTGCAAGACCGAAATAAAACAAGAATGTAATGTTTAAATACAAGCCACAATGCAAATGCAGTCCAAGTCTAGAGTCGAGTCCCAGCTAGATCCTATGCCTAATCATTACCTAAAAGTAAAACTTAAAAAGTCAACACAAAGGTTGAGCGAGTTTACTGAGTAGTAAGTTAAAATGTGGTAATAAGTTCAATTTACAAACATAACGGTAGTATATTGAAAAGCGTGCAACTAATGCATAAGTAGTAAGAAATAGTAAGTTTCAACCCATCAAAACATTAACACGCCTCGACAGTGTTCTGTGAGTGATAGGCCTCGGCAGTATCGGAAATAGTAACCATATCCCAACAAGACAGTGACACGCCTCGGCAGTACCCTGTAAGTGATACGCCCGTCGGAAATATCAAAACTGAATACCACCCTTGACGCGCCTCGACAACGTCAAGTCAGTATGACACGCATCGGCTGTGTCAGGTCCGAATGCTACCCTTAGTACGCCTCGACAGTACTAAGTTAGCTAGATCATATGTAAGTATTGAATGAATCCAACCATAACCCGTATCTCGTATAAGTTTTAAAAAATGCATTAGGTTTTGTTACACGTTTTATGAAATCCAGTTCATAGTAAGTTTTCGTAAATAGGAAGTTTTTAAAAATAGAAAGTTTCTATAAATAGAAAGTTTTATTTATAGTAAGTTTCTCATAAGTAGTAAATTTCCAAAAATGGAAAGTTTCCAAAATCAATAAGTTTTCATAAATAGAAATATCTATTTATGGTAAGTTTGAAAATGATATCCGTTTTCTCAAAAATGGTTTGAAAATGATATCCGTTTTCTCAAAAATGGTTTGGTTGAGTTTTACTTTCCCCCTATTTGTTTAAAGTAAGAAAAGCAGTAAAATATGGGGTAATGAACTCACCTTATCGAGCAAAGCGACACTACACCAGCAGTGTGAATATGTGTGTGTATATACAAGTAAGTAGGTCACAACCAATGTTCCGACTATACCTAGAGCTCCCCTTGATAAATTTCGTAATAATACGTAAGAATAAGGTCAACGCGATTCGGACTCGATCAACAATCGAGTTATAGTATTAGAAATAACAGCACATTATCAATGAGTACCTATGTTCGTTCAAACTGAAATATCTAGAGTTTTAGGAAGAGTTAGACGATGACTTTTATATATTTGAAAACTAGACTCAGAGTGTTATGTTTTAGACTAAGAGTTTGACCCAAGTGAGTTATACCGAGTTTAAAACATTCAACGAAGACACAAACGATCAAGAAACTTAATAATCATGATTTAGACCAGTTATGAAATTATGTAAATCAGTTTTAAATATATTTAAGTTTACTAAGCCGTTACACAAAATCAAATTTCCAAAACCTAACAATGTCGTTTAAACATTTCAGATTTGACCAACGTTCACAAATATGCAGTTTCTGTGAGTTCTATAAAGAATTAGAGGACGAGGTTTATATATTCAAAAAGTATATTTAGGGAGCTACAACGAGGAATCAAGATTCATCTAAAAAGAATCTGCTATGATCAAGATATGATCCGAACAAGTTAGACAAAAGCTTGCTGAACCGATAAGGACTTAGTGTACCGGAGTTTGTAAAAACGTTTTTAAAAAATATCAAACGATAGTGTAAATTAACCAGAACCTCCTAATCAAGCATTTGAAATATAAACAAGGGTTTCATGTTTTAAAATCTCCATTTATACTCTTTTAAGCCACACAACAAGTGAGCTCAAATTCGGATATTGAAACTCAGCTCAACACACAATTTAGACCCACGTTTACTAAAAACCAAATCCAAGGAGTTTAAAAAAGAATTAGAATACGAGCCTTACTGTTTTGAAAACTAGATTCTAAGGCCTATAGTATTAATTTAGATCACATACTTTAAATTAACACCAATACAGAGTTATAAGTTGAGATAAAAACACCAGTAAACAATTTCAGAATCTGCCAACAAGGTTTTATATACACGACTTAGGTGACGATCATTTAACTTAGCAAGATTTAAACAATTCAAAACGATCCACCAAAACCAAGCAAGTCACGAATTCAGAATATAACTATAAGCACTTATCAAAAGATGAATCGGTTAGGTTATACAAACACATACCACAATCGATTTGATGATGAACAAGAAGACAAGGACCTGACTAAGACCGAGTACAATCTGAAATGGGCCAAACACCCACGATCAGAATAGACAACGACAACATACAACAATTTGATCGATTAGAATATGAGCCAAACATAAATGTTACTACACAAACATAGAATAACCAGTCAAGGAAAGGAAATGAGCACCACGACTAACATTCCTAGATGAAACCTTGATGATATGTTGAATTAGAAGAGAAAATAAGGAGGGTGAGACCAAGACTCCAACGAAATCATTGTGTGGCTGCTAGCAAGAAGAAACCAACGAACCTCAAGATTAAACTAGGGTTTTCGGTTAGACTAGAAAACAAGCACCAAAAATACAATTACCTTTGCTTGAAATGAAATCTTCAAAGATGGAATTGTTGGCTGTAAATGACGAAGAATCGATGGCTGCAAGGGAGAGGAAAGAGGTCCACAGATTGGAGGGGAAAAATGGTGGTGATGGTTGTGAGGAAAAAATAAATGAGATTAGGGTTTGTTAGGGTTAAGCAAGTAAGTGTAAGTGACTGTTTAGCCAAATAAGTGAGTGTGTTAGGCTAGAGTTCGAGTAGGAGTAGGATAGGCTCGGTTTACTGCACTATGGTTCGTCCAAAACAAGTTAGACCTTGGTTCACACTTAAACAGCGAAACAGAAAATGTTGACCTGGGCTGTGACTGCGACGCACCAGGTATTTGATGTGGCGCACTCGGTGCAAAATTTCAAAGTTTTGATTCTCGCGTACAAGCAACGAACGTTTCTCAAACGCATAGATCATAAGATAAACGTAACCAGGAACTGAGATTTAAGTACATCATGTACAAGCATTGAACACGGACACTAAATTAATTAAACATCGTTTACGTAAAACAATGACAAGTTCACGAACACGGAAATATCTCGTTAAGTTATCTAGGAGATCGTCTAGTGGGAACTAACTACTTGTGCACCTAAATTATAATACCATATCATACAGGCAAACATATTTTAATCATATAACAACTGTAATAAGCAAGTTTCAAATTTTTTCAGTAAATTACGGTAATGATCTATAGGCATACTAGACTAACTAAAGACGGAGAGAGTGACGGTTGTCACAGTATCCCCCACTTACTGGAATTTCGTCCCGAAATTCAAGTGGTATCACTGTTGACAGAAGTATCATCGACATGGGTATGCAAGGGGGGGTTTCGTACATCAATTCCTCAAGATTCATTTACGAAATGTATCATGAACGCAGATACTGATTAGAATAGTTTGAGTTTACATCCGATACTGGAATAGATACGCGTTGCAATATATTTATAATTACGTCTAATTATAAACACATTTATTGTTTTCATAGGAAACACTTAATTGTTGAAACACATTCAACAATAGAAATCTCGGGTCACGGTTAACGAACAAAATCGTTGGTCACAAAATTTCACACGCTATCGATATAAGAGTTAAATAACTTCATAACTAATACGAAAGGGAGTTGGGAGCGAAATGCTACACGAAAGCTTGCAAATTAATATAGAGGTCGAAAAGGTTTTTTCAAATCGCGTATAACAATAAGTTTCCTCTTATGTTGATCAGACACAAGAGAATTCCTATCACTACCTGCGAGTGATCACCACTATATGTGAAACACCGAATTACAAACAAAATCAACAAAACGGAGATTGTAGAAAGGCGAAGTCATTAGTATGACTAATGGACTACCAAGGATTTCATAAATAGATAAATTGAATACCAATAAATGGTGAAGAAAACTTGTGTCAGGAATTATCTCAAGTCTGCATCACGAACCGAAAGTAATAAGAGTAGATTCGTTGAGAATCTTGCACCTAACAAGTTGCATTTGTATAATTGTTTTGTAGCGCGAAAATAGAATCAATTCCATAAGAGTTATATCAGCGTTTGGTGTCATCGTATGATTTCAGTAACATAACGGAGTGTAATAACAGAAAGTTTACATGTTCGATGCCTCTACATGATATCATAGATCAACAAGATCAAGTGACTAATAACAAGAATAAATATTGCCTCAAGTATTATTTACATCCAGATTTCTCCAAGTATCAATACTAGAATCCTTACGAAAGAATATGGCGAGAATTAATATTTCTTCTCAAATTTTGAAGCAATGAAGTAACCGATAGGATAGATACAATCTCTTAGAATTTAATTTAAACAATTTCTTGATATAGAAACGTGTATCGATTTTATAGTAACATAAGAATGAATGAAAAGAGTTCAAGAATGTTATGATCAAGATAAACGAGAAATATAGTACCGTCTTCAAAATAGGATAAGCGAGTCTTCAAATTCATACCTTCAGATCTGCACGAAAGTTCTTCCACGAGAGCGTCACGTACGGTGGAATATAATTCCGGAAGTAAGAAGATTGATAAATCGAAATGAAATTAAACAGAAATTTCGAGTAAGTAGCAGAATCACGCTTGAATGAAAAAATGATTCTAGTATGACAACTAGATGAGGGATCCGAAGAAAAAACATCGTCTCGAATACACATTTTCTCTCCAAATTCATAGTACAATGATATTTGTCTGAGTCTCTACTGTGGCACACTGAGAAAGTACTGCGGCGCAGTGAGTCCTCATATTTCAAACTCAGAATTTCCATTCAAACCAACAATGAGAATACGAAACAAAAACGTCACATGAAAATAATCGTATAGTAAACTCTTTCAGCGTCGTAAGTCGTTGCGGTTCTCTGTCTTCCTTAGGCAATAAAGTCGTTAAGTGCGAGTAGTGACACGTAATGAAATCAATGAAAAGATCCTAAAAGAATCTATATGAGAACTCCTAGTTATAGTCTAGGCCAAACCACCTAGTTCTCTATAACCATGTGCTCTGATACCAATCTCTCACACCCCGCCAGTGGCGGAAACGCAGGGTGTGGCCGATTGACGATCGTCATAAAACAGTAGTTAATAAAGATAGTCTATATGATATAAATAAAATAGTATGTCATGACTTAGCCAGGTCCAAGGTAAAATCCCTTGGTACACAATTACGTCAATCACTACATAAAAGAATATTCCAATAATCCAATAATGAAACGAAGTACTTAGGCGTGCAAGACCGAAATAAAACAAGAATGTGATGTTTAAATACAAGCCACAATGCAAATGCAGTCCAAGTCTAGAGTCCGGTCCCAGCTAGATCCTATGCCTAATCATTACCTGAAAGTAAAACTTAAAAAGTCAACACAAAGGTTGAGCGAGTTCACTGAGTAGTAAGTTAAAATGTGGTAATAAGTTCAATTCACAAACATAATAGTAGTATATTGAAAAGCGTACAACTAATGCATAAGTAGTAAGAAATAGTAAGTTTCAACCCATAAAAACATTAACACGTCTCGGCAGTGTTCTGTGAGTGATACGCTTCGGCAGTATCGGAAATAGTAACCATATCCCAACAAGACAGTGACACGCCTCGGTAGTGCCCTGTAAGTATACGCCCGTCGGCGATATCAAAACTGAATACTGCCCTTGACGCGCCTCGGCAACGTCAAGTCAGTATGACACGCATCGGCTGTGTCAGGTCCGAATGCTACCCTTAGTACGCCTCGGGCCCTCGGTAGTACTAAGTTAGCTAGATCATATGTAAGTATTGAATGAATCCAACCATAACACGTATCTCGTATAAGTTTAAAAAATGCATTAGGTTTTGTTACACGTTTTATGAAATCCATTTTATTGTAAGTTTCCGTATATATGAAGTTTCTAAATGTAGTAAGTTTCTATAAATAGAAAGTTCTATTTATAGTAAGTTTCTCATAAGTGGTAAATTTCAAAAAATGGTAAGATTCCAAAATTAGTAAGTTACCATAAATAGAAATATCTATTTATGGTATTATGGTAAGTTTAATGATATCCGTTTTCTCAAAAATGGTTTGGTTGATTTTTGCTTGACCCCGATTTGTTTAAAGTAAGAAAAGCAGTAAAATATGGGCCGATGAACTCACCTTATCGAGCAAAGCGGCACTACACCAACAGCGTGAATATGTGTGTGTATACAAGTAAGTAGGTCACAACCAATGTCCCAACTTGACCTAGAGCTCCCCTAGATAAAGGTAGTAATAATACGTAAGAATAAGGTCAATGCGATTCGGACTCGATCAACAATCGAGTTATATTTTTAGAAATAACGATACATTATCAACGAGTAACTATGTTCGTTCAAACTGAAAAATCTAGAGTTATAGGAAGAGCTAGAAGATGAATGTTATATATTTGAAAACTAGACTCAGAGGGCTACGCTTTAGACTTGAAGTTTGACCCAAGTGAGTTACTTATGAAAACGTTATGATTGAAACAAAACAGGTGATGTAATCTGTCCAAATGTCATTTTGATTAGTTTAAGTTTATACCGAGTTAAAAACATTCAACGAAGACACAAACGATCTCGACACTTAATAGTCATGATTTATACCAGTTATGAAATTATGTAAATCAATTTTAAATATATGTAATTTTACTAAGTCGTTACACAAATTCAAATTTCTAAAACCTAACAATGTCGTTTAAAAATCTCAGATTTGACCAACTTTCGCAAATTTGCAGTTTCGGGGAGTTCTATAAAGAATTAGAGAACGAGGTTTATAATTTCAAAAACTATATTCCGAGAGCTACAACGAGGAATCAAGATTCATCTAAAAACCATCTGCTATGACCAAGATATGATCCGAACAAGTTAGACAAAAGTTTGTTGAACCGTTCAGGACTTAGTGTACCAGAGTTTGTAAAAATGTTTTTAAATATCTAACGATAGCGTAAATTTACCAAAACCTCCAGATCAAGCATTTGAAATATAAACAAGGGTTTCATGTTTTAAAATCTCCATTTATACGATTTTATGCCACACAACAAATGATCTTAAATTCGGATATAGAAACTCAGTTCAACACACAGTTTAGACCCACGTTTACTAAAAACCAATTCTGAGGAGTTTGACAAAGAATTAGAATACGAGCCTTACCTTTTTGAAAACTAGATTCTAAGGCCTATAATATTTATTTCGATCACAGACTCTAAATCAACACCAATACAGAGTTATAAGCTGAGATAGACAGACCAGTAAATGATTTCAGAATCTGCCAACAAGGTTTTATATACGTTCAATATCTTAGGGTTTTCTATCGATTAAGATTACAAACATAAAGACACGACTTAGGTGACGATCACTTAACTTAGGACGAGTCAAAAACAGGTTCTAAAAAATTCAAAACGATTCACCAAAACCAAGCAAGTCACGAATTCAGAATATAACTATAAGCACTTATCAAAAGTTGAATCGGTTAGGTTATACAAACACATAACACAATAGATTTGATGAAGAACAAGAAGAAAAGGACCTGACTAAGACCGAGTACAATATGAAATGAGCCAAACACCCACGATCAGAATAGACAACAACAACATACAACATACAACAATTTGATCGATTAGAATATGAGCTGGAAAGAAATGTTACTACACAAACATAGAATAACCGGTCAAGGAATGGAAATGAGCACCACGATTAACATACCTAGATGAAATCTTGATGATATGTTGAATTCGAAGAGAAAATAAGGAGGGTGAGACCAAGACTCCAACCAAATCAGTGTGTGGCTGCTAGCAAGAAGAAACCAACGAAACTCAAGATTAAACTAGGGTTTCCGGTTAGACTAGAAAACAAGCACCAAAAATACAATTACCTTTGCTTGAAATGAAAGCTTCAAAGATGGAATTGTTGGCTGCAAATGATGAAGACTCGATAGCTGCAAGGGAGAGGAAAGAGGTCGACAGATTGGAGGGGGGAAATGGTGGTGACAGTTGTGAGGAAAAGAGAAATGAGATTAGGGTTTGTTAGGGTTAAGAAAGTAAGTGTAAGTGATTGTTTAGCCAAATTAGTGGGTGTGTTAGGCTAGAGTTCTAGTAGGAGTAGGCTAGGCTCGGTTTACTGCACTATGGGTTCGTCCAAAACAAGTTAGACCTCGGTTCACACTTAAACAGCGAAACAGAAAATGGCTGACCTGGGCCGCGACTGCGGCGCACCCGGTACTTAGTGCGGCGCACCAGGTACTTGGTCCGGCGCACCAGGTACATAGTGCGGTGCACTGGGTGCAAAATTTCAAATTTTTTATTTTCGCGTAAAAGCAACGAACGTTTCTCAAAAGCTTAGATCATAAGATGAACGTAATCAAGAACTAAGATATAAGTACATCATGTACAAGCATTGAACACGGACACTCAATTAATTAAACATCGTTTACGTAACACAATGACAAGTTCACGAACACGAAAATATCTCGTTAAGTTATCTAGGAGCTCGTCTAGTGGGAAATAACTACTTATGCACCTAAATTATAATACCATATCATACACGCAAACATATTTTAATCATATAATAACTGTAATAAGCAAGTTTTAAATTTTTTCAGTAAATTACAGTAATGATCTATAGGCATACTAGACTAACTAAAGACGGAGAGAGTGACAGTTATCACAGTATCTCCCACTTACTTGAGTTTCGTCCCGAAATTCATGTGGTATCACTGTTGACCGAAGTATCATCGAAATGGGTATGCAAGGGGGGGGGGGGGGGGGGGGTTTCGTACATAAATTCCTCAAGATTTATTTACGAAATGTATCATGAACACAGATACTGATTAGAATAGTTTGAGTTTACGTACGATACTGGAATAGATACGCGTTGCATTATATTTATAATTACGTCTAAATATAAACACATTTTACATGTATGTTCACATTATCATAACAAGTCGTGGGTAGTTTGTGTAAGCGCTTTAGATCAATCGTACAACAATGCACAAAGTTCAGTTCAACAGAGAGTATGAAATCCTGTAGATACTTGATAAACGATAAGTTCTCCATGTAGGATCGATATGATTACTTAGATCAAGATTTATCAAAGAAGTTCAGCAGCGGAGATGAACACTTTGATATTCACAAGTTTATGATAATCGAATATTGTATATAAAAGATCAATAAGAACAAACAATAATGATTACCATCAAGCCTCAATCTATTAATAAATTAACAGACGTGTTTCTTTACATACAAGGATCTATAAAAGACCTTGAGGCTAAACCTAGCTTTTCTAGGAAACATCTAACACAACCTCAATCTATTTGATCAGAATAGACGTGTTTCTTCTATCTTACAAGGATCAATTTGACCTTGAGGCTGAACAAAGGGGACACGATCTCAAGTGGTGAGATCGTTTGGTGTTTTCCTAAAGAATAAACATGATGAAAAACCACACCTTTACAATGTCTAGAGATCTCTTTATATATAGAGTCTCATATGACTTACATAAGGAAACTAGTTACATAAGGAAACCTAGTTATATTAGGAGACTAATTCTTTTAGATCTTTATCTTGAAATTCAAGTCTTCCATAACTGAGTTGCACGAGTAGTAACTTGCAGGAGTAGTAACTGATGTGGAGCAGTAGCAACTGAGCAGTAGTAACTGAGCAGTAGTAACTGAGCAGTAGTAACTGAGCAGTAGTAACTGAGCTGTAGTAACTGAGCAGTAGTAACTGAGCAGTATTAACTCAACAATTTAATCCTAACAATCTTCCCCTAAACTTATGCTTTCTACATGCAAAGCAATAAGTTTCTTCAATGTAAATTGTTGATGAGAATGCTATCACAACTAATATTTCAACTTTGTCTTCTCCATGTTTCCTTGATGTATATGCTCAGTTTATATTTTGTCTTTGATGATGATAAAACAAACACTAAACTGAGAATTTTAAAAACTTCCCCTTCAACTGAGATCTCTTGTGAACAAGTTGATACTTCTTCTACCGTTGATATTTCTATCAAAACACGCCACTTTTTTTTTTAAGTAGACTTTCGATATTTTGAAGCCTTCAAATCTTGTTCCATGTCACCACACTTTATATCTTCCCCTTTTTGTTATCATCCATTAGGGGAACATCTCTTTACGAACTATGAACCATATTAAACTCCCAATCTAAGCTTTCAAATGTATCAAATTACCATCCATGACGCACAATACTAATAATGAATTCGAAAACAGTAGAAGCTCAAACTAGTTGTAATAAAGTTAAAGTAGTATACCTTCTTCTTTGAATCAGGAGTTGTTCTTCTTATAAGAAGTTAAATAACTCTACATAAGTGAACTCTTCTCCCTCAAGTGGTGCATGTATACGATCACATCTAAATGTTCCAATCCCCATATCCACTTTTGGAACATATTCTTCCCCTTAAACCAATATTCTCGGCTTGCTCACCAACATAGGAGTAGTACTAATTTCATCATCGTATAGAAAAATGTGTATTGTAATACTAACAACGTCGCAGTAGCATTAACAATAAGAGCAACACTAGGTAAAATTTGCAGCAGATTAAAAAATTAAATAAGTTCCCCTTGACAAATCCGATCATGCTCAAATTTTTACACTTAGTAGGTCTGTGTCTCTCGAACCACATATTCAAAACTCAAGACAATCCAACGGTTAACGAATACACAATAACCTTTTTACCACAGCTGCGCTCTGTAAACAATAAACATTCAACTTCCAACTTTGAAATTCTACATATCCTTGAGAATACCTCTGATAACGATCAAATTTTAACACAGCATAGATCCATATTCCTTGAATCACATATCCAAAAATCACGAAGATCCAGTGTGTAACGAATAAACAACGATCGTTTCAGTATAGATAAACACAATAAATTTAACCTTTCAGCAGCAGATTTCGAAAATTAATATCTCACGGATAAAAGTTCAGATCGAAAATTCCTTCGGTCAGATTGTGCGTTTATATCTGAAGAATCTACAGTCAAAATTTCGTCCAAATCCGACGGCTAACGAATGAGTTATGCCCTTTTTACTACGGCTGCCCAGATTATGACGAACATAAACCCTAATTTGCAAATTTGTAGATCTTCTTTCTTCTTCTTGTAAACTTGTGGATCTTTGATCTAGAGCACCTCCTGTGCTCTGATACCACTTGTAGGATCGATATGATTACTTAGATCAAGATTTATCAAAGAAGTTCAGCAGCGGAGATGAACACTTTGATATTCACAAGTTTATGATAATCGAATATTGTATATAAAAGATCAATAAGAACAAACAATAATGATTACCATCAAGCCTCAATCTATTAATAAATTAACAGACGTGTTTCTTTACATACAAGGATCTATAAAAGACCTTGAGGCTAAACCTAGCTTTTCTAGGAAACATCTAACACAACCTCAATCTATTTGATCAGAATAGACGTGTTTCTTCTATCTTACAAGGATCAATTTGACCTTGAGGCTGAACAAAGGGGACACGATCTCAAGTGGTGAGATCGTTTGGTGTTTTCCTAAAGAATAAACATGATGAAAAACCACACCTTTACAATGTCTAGAGATCTCTTTATATATAGAGTCTCATATGACTTACATAAGGAAACTAGTTACATAAGGAAACCTAGTTATATTAGGAGACTAATTCTTTTAGATCTTTATCTTGAAATTCAAGTCTTCCATAACTGAGTTGCACGAGTAGTAACTTGCAGGAGTAGTAACTGATGTGGAGCAGTAGCAACTGAGCAGTAGTAACTGAGCAGTAGTAACTGAGCAGTAGTAACTGAGCAGTAGTAACTGAGCTGTAGTAACTGAGCAGTAGTAACTGAGCAGTATTAACTCAACAATTTAATCCTAACAATCTTCCCCTAAACTTATGCTTTCTACATGCAAAGCAATAAGTTTCTTCAATGTAAATTGTTGATGAGAATGCTATCACAACTAATATTTCAACTTTGTCTTCTCCATGTTTCCTTGATGTATATGCTCAGTTTATATTTTGTCTTTGATGATGATAAAACAAACACTAAACTGAGAATTTTAAAAACTTCCCCTTCAACTGAGATCTCTTGTGAACAAGTTGATACTTCTTCTACCGTTGATATTTCTATCAAAACACGCCACTTTTTTTTTTAAGTAGACTTTCGATATTTTGAAGCCTTCAAATCTTGTTCCATGTCACCACACTTTATATCTTCCCCTTTTTGTTATCATCCATTAGGGGAACATCTCTTTACGAACTATGAACCATATTAAACTCCCAATCTAAGCTTTCAAATGTATCAAATTACCATCCATGACGCACAATACTAATAATGAATTCGAAAACAGTAGAAGCTCAAACTAGTTGTAATAAAGTTAAAGTAGTATACCTTCTTCTTTGAATCAGGAGTTGTTCTTCTTATAAGAAGTTAAATAACTCTACATAAGTGAACTCTTCTCCCTCAAGTGGTGCATGTATACGATCACATCTAAATGTTCCAATCCCCATATCCACTTTTGGAACATATTCTTCCCCTTAAACCAATATTCTCGGCTTGCTCACCAACATAGGAGTAGTACTAATTTCATCATCGTATAGAAAAATGTGTATTGTAATACTAACAACGTCGCAAGTAGCATTAACAATAAGAGCAACACTAGGTAAAATTTGCAGCAGATTAAAAAATTAAATAAGTTCCCCTTGACAAATCCGATCATGCTCAAATTTTTACACTTAGTAGGTCTGTGTCTCTCGAACCACATATTCAAAACTCAAGACAATCCAACGGTTAACGAATACACAATAACCTTTTTACCACAGCTGCGCTCTGTAAACAATAAACATTCAACTTCCAACTTTGAAATTCTACATATCCTTGAGAATACCTCTGATAACGATCAAATTTTAACACAGCATAGATCCATATTCCTTGAATCACATATCCAAAAATCACGAAGATCCAGTGTGTAACGAATAAACAACGATCGTTTCAGTATAGATAAACACAATAAATTTAACCTTTCAGCAGCAGATTTCGAAAATTAATATCTCACGGATAAAAGTTCAGATCGAAAATTCCTTCGGTCAGATTGTGCGTTTATATCTGAAGAATCTACAGTCAAAATTTCGTCCAAATCCGACGGCTAACGAATGAGTTATGCCCTTTTTACTACGGCTGCCCAGATTATGACGAACATAAACCCTAATTTGCAAATTTGTAGATCTTCTTTCTTCTTCTTGTAAACTTGTGGATCTTTGATCTAGAGCACCTCCTGTGCTCTGATACCACTTGTAGGATCGATATGATTACTTAGATCAAGATTTATCAAAGAACTTCAGCAGCGGAGATGAACACTTTGATATTCACAAGTTTATGATAATCGAATATTGTATATAAAAGATCAATAAGAACAAACAATAATGATTACCATCAAGCCTCAATCTATTAATAAATTAACAGACGTGTTTCTTTACATACAAGGATCTATAAAAGACCTTGAGGCTAAACCTAGCTTTTCTAGGAAACATCTAAAACAGCCTCAATCTATTTGATCAGAATAGACGTGTTTCTTCTATCTTACAAGGATCAATTTGACCTTGAGGCTGAGCAAAGGGGAAACGATCTCAAGTGGTGAGATCGTTTGGTGTTTTCCTAAAGAATAAACATGATGAAAAACCACACCTTTACAATGTCTAGAGATCTCTTTATATATAGAGTCTCATATGACTTACATAAGGAAACTAGTTACATAAGGAAACCTAGTTATATTAGGAGACTAATTCTTTTAGATCTTTATCTTGAAATTCAAGTCTTCCATAACTGAGTTGCAGGAGTAGTAACTTGCAGGAGTAGTAACTGATGTGGAGCAGTAGTAACTGAGCAGTAGTAACTGAGCAGTAGTAACTGAGCAGTAGTAACTGAGCAGTAGTAACTGAGCTGTAGTAACTGAGCAGTAGTAACTGAGCAGTATTAACTCAACAATTTAATCCTAACAATCTTCCCCTAAACTTATGCTTTCTACATGCAAAGCAATAAGTTTCTTCAATGTAAATTGTTGATGAGAATGCTATCACAACTAATATTTCAACTTTGTCTTCTCCATGTTTCCTTGATGTATATGCTCAGTTTATATTTTGTCTTTGATGATGATAAAACAAACACTAAACTGAGAATTTTAAAAACTTCCCCTTCAACTGAGATCTCTTGTGAACAAGTTGATACTTCTTCTACCGTTGATATTTCTATCAAAACACGCCACTTTTTTTTTTTAAGTAGACTTTCGATATTTTGAAGCCTTCAAATCTTGTTCCATGTCACCACACTTTATATCTTCCCCTTTTTGTTATCATCCATTAGGGGAACATCTCTTTACGAACTATGAACCATATTAAACTCCCAATCTAAGCTTTCAAATGTATCAAATTACCATCCATGACGCACAATACTAATAATGAATTCGAAAACAGTAGAAGCTCAAACTAGTTGTAATAAAGTTAAAGTAGTATACCTTCTTCTTTGAATCA
Organism: Senecio squalidus; assembly: GCA_910822075.1. NCBI lineage: Eukaryota > Viridiplantae > Streptophyta > Magnoliopsida > Asterales > Asteraceae > Senecio > Senecio squalidus. The sequence continues at coordinate 48,154,231 of CAJVGC010000582.1, read as the reverse complement.
GGAGTTGTTCTTCTTATAAGAAGTTAAATAACTCTACATAAGTGAACTCTTCTCCCTCAAGTGGTGCATGTATACGATCACATCTAAATGTTCCAATCCCCATATCCACTTTTGGAACATATTCTTCCCCTTAAACCAATATTCTCGGCTTGCTCACCAACATAGGAGTAGTACTAATTTCATCATCGTATAGAAAAATGTGTATTGTAATACTAACAACGTCGCAGTAGCATTAACAATAAGAGCAACACTAGGTAAAATTTGCAGCAGATTAAAAAATTAAATAAGTTCCCCTTGACAAATCCGATCATGCTCAAATTTTTACACTTAGTAGGTCTGTGTCTCTCGAACCACATATTCAAAACTCAAGACAATCCAACGGTTAACGAATACACAATAACCTTTTTACCACAGCTGCGCTCTGTAAACAATAAACATTCAACTTCCAACTTTGAAATTCTACATATCCTGAGAATACCTCTGATAACGATCAAATTTTAACACAGCATAGATCCATATTCCTTGAAGCACATATCCAAAAATCACGAAGATCCAGTGTGTAACGAATAAACAGCGATCGTTTCAGTATAGATAAACACAATAAATTTAACCTTTCAGCAGCAGATTTCGAAAATTAATATCTCACGGATAAAAGTTCAGATCGAAAATCCCTTCGGTCAGATTGTGCGTTTATATCTGAAGAATCTACAGTCAAAATTTCGTCCAAATCCGACGGCTAACGAATGAGTTATGCCCTTTTTACTACGGCTGCCCAGATTATGACGAACATAAACCCTAATTCGCAAATTTGTAGATATTCATCTTTCTTCTTCTTGTAAACTTGTGGATCTTTGATCTAGAGCACCTCATGTGCTCTGATACCACTTGTAGGATCGATATTATTACTTAGATCAAGATTTATCAAAGAAGTTCAGCAGCGGAGATGAACACTTTGATATTCACAAGTTTATGATAATCGAATATTGTATATAAAAGATCAATAAGAACAAACAATAATGATTACCATCAAGCCTCAATCTATTAATAAATTAACAGACGTGTTTCTTTACATACAAGGATCTATAAAAGACCTTGAGGCTAAACCTAGCTTTTCTAGGAAACATCTAACACAACCTCAATCTATTTGATCAGAATAGACGTGTTTCTTCTATCTTACAAGGATCAATTTGACCTTGAGGCTGAACAAAGGGGACACGATCTCAAGTGGTGAGATCGTTTGGTGTTTTCCTAAAGAATAAACATGATGAAAAATCACACCTTTACAATGTCTAGAGATCTCTTTATATATAGAGTCTCATATGACTTACATAAGGAAACTAGTTACATAATGAAACCTAGTTATATTAGGAGACTAATTCTTTTAGATCTTTATCTTCAAATTCAAGTCTTCCATAACTGAGTTGCACGAGTAGTAACTTGCAGGAGTAGTAACTGATGTGGAGCAGTAGCAACTGAGCAGTAGTAACTGAGCAGTAGTAACTGAGCAGTAGTAACTGAGCTGTAGTAACTAAGCAGTATTAACTCAACAATCTAATCCTAACACTCCATTATGTTGGCCAGACATAACTTAAAACTCATCATTAAGTATTATTTATAGTTTTCGATAGGTAACACTTAATTGCTGAAACACATTCAACAATAGAACTCTCGGGTCATGGTTAAAGAACAAAATCGTTGGTCACAAAATATCACACGTATCGATATAAGAGTTAAATAACTTCATAACTAATACAAAGGGGATTTGGGAGCGAAATGCTTCACGGAAGCTTGCAAATTAATATAGATGTCGAAAAGGTTTTATCAAATTGCGTATAACAAGAAGTTTCCTCTTATGTTGATCAGACACAAGAGAATTCCTATCATTACCTGCGAGTGATCACCACTAAATTTGAAACACCAAATTGCAAACAAAATCAACAAAGCAGAGATTGTAGAAAGGCCAAGTCATTAGTACGACTGATGGACTACCAAGGAGTTCATAAATAGATAAATTGAATACCAATAAATGGTGAAGAAAACTTGCACCAGGATTTATCTCAAGTCAGCATCACAAACAGAAAGTAATAAGAGTAGATTCGTTGAGAATCTTGCACCAAACGAGTTGCATTTGTATAACTGTTGTGTAGCGCGTAAATCGAATCAATTCCACAAGTTCTTTTGGGTGGCCACCTTTTTAGCGATTCAAGGTTCAATGATGCTTCGCTAAACTTGCTTAAAAACATAGAAAAACTCTCTAAACCTCGTAGATTGAGTTGGGGCAGTGCAGTTTTGGCATTTTTGTATCAACAACTATGTAATGCGGCCGAGAAGAAGAACATGAAAGCTATTCAGAGCAGGTTAATTTTGCTACAGAGTTGGGCCTGGGAGAGAATACCACAGATTGCTCCGGGTATTTTACTAGGGAATGTACCTATTCAATACCAACACTGCTATGGCAGCATGTAATACTTATACCATTCTATTTTTACTATTATGAGTATTATTTTGAATATTTTAGATTACGAATATTACAATTAAAATTTTATTATTATGATTATTATTTTGAATATTTTAGATTACGAATATTACAATTAAATTTATGAGTATTATTTTGAATATTAGGTGGAATCAACACTTTAGTCACACTGCGACACCGACTCATGTGTTGGTTACATATCGTGCGGCTTTCACCGCCTTACAAGAGGGGAAATTCATATGGTGTCCTTATAGCGCGGTCTTGGGGTCACTTCCGGATGATTGCACCAATCATCGCGCGTATGGGCATAGTGTGGGTGGCTCGTCTATTGGAATGTTGGCGAACCCCATGTACCTAACAAAGTATCCAGACAGTTTGGATACGTACAAGGGCTTCCCGAGGAGTTGTATTTATTCACAGTTCGATAACATAAGAAAAACCACGAAGATAAGCTTACGGGTGAATGTGGTACGAAATGGTTAGAAAAGAAAGTCGTGGAAGTAGCGTATTGGAATAGTAGACATTCAAATGTCTATCAATTTTCTAGACTAGAAGGAGGCGGGGTTCTACCGGGCTATATGCGGTGGTTCTACGAACAAACTGTATTACTTATCACGTATCCGACTGCACAAAACGCTCCAAACGTGTATCAAGAATGGGGTGGTGTTCAACAAACTCAAGTAATATTTATATACTTATTTTATATTATATATTATATTATATTTATATTTTTATAATATATTCATATATTTATATATATATATATATATATATATATATATATATATATATATATATATATATATATATATATATATATATATATATATATATATATATATATATATATATTATTTTTATATTATATTCATATATTTATATTTAATCTGTAGAACGAAGCACTGAGGCAAATCCACGATCGCGCACAAGGTGCAATCGAGAGTGTGTGGGGAATAGAGAGATGTGGCAGGATTTTGTTCCTGTCAAGGTATCGAATATGGACATAACTTAGAGCGGATGAATTACGGGTCCCAATAATATACGTTCCCCCAACCTGCTTATGTTCCACGTCCTCCAAGTCCTCAAAGGGGCGGTGGCGGGTACACTGGGTCTCAACCCTAGTACGGACATCCGTTGCAGGCTAGTGGCAGTGGTTCCCAATATCACTAAAAGGTTGGAGGAAGTAGTGCCCATAATCAGGAAAGTGTAGACATGATTGAAAAATTACTTCAAACACCGTCGTGGCTTTCATTGTCACCGAATATGCAATGCGATCCGAGTAACTAGGTACAACCAAATTATCAAAGAGACCCAAATACTAATGTGGTTGTACGCCGGTCATCTTATACTGATAATAGCCCGGTTCAAATTCAAAGTTTTGGTGATTTTGGGTTAGATATCTACCAGCCACCCAAAGAAGAAAACGACGTCGATGGTCAAGAAGGACGTAGAAGACCGGCCACGAATTCAAGACCAACATTTTGTGGAGTGGGCGGTCATCTTGTACCACAAACCCCCCGTCGTCGCTAGAGAATGTTATGTTTTATTGTTTGTATTTTAATGTTTTATGTGTTTTTAATAAAAAGTTATATTGTTTGTGTTTAAAAATTTGTTTCGTTTTTTAATATCTGTTTGTATTTAATTCATAATTTAAGGAAACATATGTAGTACATAATATATAAAAACATACATACATAATACATCGATAGATAGATAGATAACGTAATATAGATAGATAACGAAAAAATCTAAGAAATTACGATAACGAATATGAAATAGCCACATGTAAAGTGGAATGGATAAAAAGCATACAAACATAATATATAATTTATAAGTACATACATACATAATCATTATCAGTTCTATGAAAGTTCACGTGAAGAAGAAAACAAAAGTTGCAGATTTTATTAGACCCACGTGATATCAAAGAAAAGTAACCAGCATGAATCAACCACGTGTAAAGTGGAATCCGGATAGATAGATAACGTAATATAGATGGATAACAAAAAAATCTAAGAAATTACAATAACGAATAGAAATCAGATACGTGTAAAGTGGAACGGATAAAAAGCATACATACATAATATATAATTTATAAGTACATACAGACATAATCATTATCAATTCTATGACAACTCACGTGAAGTAAGAAAACAAAATTTACAAAGTTTATTAGACCCACGTGATATCGCATAAAATAACCAGTAGGAATCATCCACGTGTAAAGTGGAATCCGGGTATATAGATAACGTAATATAGATAGATAACAAAAAAAGTCTAAGAAATTACGATAACGAATAGGAATAAGCCACGTGTAATGTGAAACGGATAAAAAGCCATATGCCGGAGGTGGAAACTCCGGCTTATGACAAAGTTGACCATGGAGCCTTTTTGACCACCGAGAGCCAAGGATTGCGCGCCACATCATAAGCCGGAACTGCCACCTCCGGCTTTTGGCTTTTTATCCATACCACTTTCCACGTGGCCTGTTGCTATTCGTTATCGTAATTTCTTAAATTTTCTCGTTATCTTTTTATATTACGTTATCTATCCATCCGGATTCCACTTTACACGTGGATGCTTCCCATTGGTTATCGTAAATTGTTAGATTTTTTCTTTATCTAAATATCCGAATTTTATCTGTATTATATATATATATATATATATATATATATATATATATATATATATATATATATATATATATATATATATATATATATATATATATATATATATATATATATATGTTATGCTTGTTCGTTGTAAATACATAACAACCCAAAATTTACCCAAATTTAACACTATGGGAAAAAACCTAAAGACTGCTCCTCGTAAAATTCAGTGGGGGCTCGATCAAGAAACCTGGTTAGCAGAATGGTAGGTGGCTATGGCTGGAGATGGAACGATTCCATACGATGAGGCCTTTTGGGCTCGGGTCCTGAAGAAATGGAATGATGAGGAAAACGGGTACCCATTCCCGTTAAATGATTTCTTGCATAAATGGATATCCTTTTGCGACATAATTCCAGTGTTTCAGAAACATTGGGTGGAAGCTAATAGGTCTTATGGAGGCCACAAAAATTAAGTCGTAGATGGTGTAACCTTTATGGCTCAAATCATGTTCCATCAAGAATAGAAATACCACTTTGCATATCTTGGTGCCTGGCAAAGTTTGAAAAGGAATACGACTTTTCTATACTATCTGCAGAACGCAACTTCCACGTCCTTTGTTTAGCTATCTTCAATATCATTGTGTTTTATGTTTTAGTAAATGTTTTTTATGGTTTAATAAATATATTAAGTATTTTGTTGAAATTTTGTTATGTTTTTAATGAATGTTGTTTGTTAAATCAAATTTGTTACGTTGTGATTAGAGATTTTAAATAAAATATTATATATTTAAAAAATAAAACATTAACTATTTATTAATTAAAAATAAAATATTTGAATAAAAAATATTATATATTTAAATAAAAACATTCAATATTTAAATAAAAACGTTCAATATTTTAAATAAAACGTTACATAATATAATAGCACATTAAATATTTAAACTAAAACCTAAATTGTACGTTTAGCAAAAGTACAATAGCTATCTGTAACGACCCAATATTGTAAAAAGGACTAAAGATGTAATAAGTTTTGGCTTAGGACTACTTTTGTAATGAATTTGGTGATTTGGGTTAAAAGCGTTATTATGGCAAAGTTCAGGGTGTAATTTGTAAATGTTTTTTCTAAAATCTGAATTATTCTATATAAATATTGTGATGGAAACAATCAGAAGCAAAAACAAAGTCGGTGTGTGTGTGTGTGTTTTTCAGTGTGAACGAGAAGAAAAAAAAAGAAATGAAACCGTAAAGTGTATTCGATCGATTTACTAAGCTTTTAAACACTGAATAATCAAACCAATATAGCGTTGGACTCTTGAGTTTGTGACGATCATTTTGGTATACTCGAAATTTGATTTCGTGAAGATTGGTTTCGGACCGTATCGAAACCCAGATTAAAACGAGAGGTATAACGTGTTTCTTACGTTAATATGTTGTGTTTATATCGTTTGTTATTGTTTAAAAGTGTTTTGTTGAGGTTGGTTAAGCTGGGTAAAACCGGCAAGTATGGATGTTTTAGCTTAAGGAAGAAAATGAATCAGTTGGTCCAGCCGACGGTTGGGGTGTGTTACGTAACATTTTTGTTTCGTTGTTCTGTTGCGCTATCGTGTTACACATCTCTGTTTCGTGGAAGTATTACGCAACATTCTTGTTTCGTTAAATGTGTTGCGCAAGTTGTTACATTAGGGTTGTTACGCTAGTGTTGCGCTGGTTTTAAGTGTTGTGCAAGTTTTGTGGTTGTTGCGTTGGTTACGTAACAGTCACCCAACCGACGGTGGGTGCTTCTCAACTGGCTGTTGAGAGGTCTGAAGGGAATTTTGTTAATTACCGTGAAGCTAGTAAGCGTCAATCATTGTGAGATGTTACGACTTTATTAATGGGTATTTTATGATCAGGTTGATCGTGTTTGTATCGCTAGGGCGATTGCATTTGTCGAGGACTGAGGTGAGTACAATATGATTTGCAAAACCTAGCATTAAGACAAATAACGTTTGAAAAGTAAAGAAAAGTTTTAAAGGGATAATTTGATCAAATGTGATAAACCCAAAACAGGATAACTCGTTTACATTTATATAGAGTAGTTGTAGCTACTCGTGTTTGGTTTGTGTACTTTGCGTCAGAGTACACATCTATTTTAATTATATACGTTAATATAATTATTATTGTTATTATTTCATTTATGCATTATAAGGAGTGCGCCTTAGTTTTGCATTAGAAGCCTTGCTTTGATTACGGGTAGTGTAAGTGCTCGTAGATATGTGTTGACGAGACCTAGTACCATTAACTAGGTGTCAAGTGCTAGCAGTTAAATATGGTTGTGAGGAATTCTAGACCTCATTGGCAACACGAGGTATTGAGTGTTGGCTCATACTGGAGTGATGTTTTGACTCGTTGTGTCAATGGAAACCATCACGTGGGAGTTGGGAGTTGTGGTCATTGACGCACTGCGGATCCTCTCCTTAACGACAAGGCATTGATATGCTAAGTCGGAGTAGTGAAAGCCTGCATTTCGGGTTATTATAAAGATTGGGAGTCGCGCCCCAATGCTTATAATAATATGCGAAATGTGCGAGTAGCGAATGGAGTAGTAGCCCTATGGAATATGAAAGATGATAAATGCATTAAATGGGAAATTTACTTTATGTTGATAATTAATGTCATATGCATTGTTTATCATATCTTTGATTATTATTAATCATATCTTCTTGTGAGGTTGAAGGTATGGTTTGGGAATTTGTAAAGATGAACGTTGATTATATTAAATATTTTAGTTTGTACTATTTATTGTCTCGCCAGCTTTATGTTGATACTCTTTTTCCAAACCTGACTTTTGCTCGTAGGTCGCTTAGATACTTGGTGAGCTGGGATGATTTGGGGTAGCTTTTGTTTCCCTTTATCTTTTGGAAAACTACCAGCTTGTATAATATTTGTATTATATTGTAAATATTGACGTAACGAACAGTTGTTGTTATTTAGAATCATGTGAACCGCTAAATATGTTTTAAATCACGATATATCCGCTATATAACTCTGAATACTTGAAAAGTTTTTGAAAAACGTGATTTTTAAAACCATGTCGTTACACCATCCTTTTTCTGAAATCCACGAGTTGTTCATCAGATACATCAGCTGTAACTACATTTTCGGGTTCACCAGTGACCACGTAGTGAATAAACATACATACAAACAAAGAAGAGTTCGCCTTACTACCCGGATATTGTTTGACATTTTTCAAATAAATCAGCGGCCCAGACCCCGAAGGTGGACATGGCTCGGCCATTGCTCTAGTATTTTTTATATAGTTACAAAACCATAGTATGTTTTTTTGGTAAAATGATTTTAAGTTTCGCATATAAACGGCCGGAGTAGCAGATTTATCACGGTCATAAATGATCAACTCATTTTCAGCAAGTTTATATTGAATACGAAACCAATAACTATTTGGACAAAAATTTGGAATAAGGACCGAATCAAAGTTCTTCCAATGTATATATGGTTTTATATATCCAAGCGTAGATCAAAGTTTTTGTCCCAATTATGATGATCGAAAAAATCTTCATGAAACGATGTAGGCACAACTGCATACCTGGTTCTTATGCGAACTGTTTCCTTTCCTATTAAATGTCTATGAACCAGTTATGACCGCCTTATCCATGCATCTATATGCTGATATAACGAAAAAAATTAATAATATACAAAATAAAATAAAAAAAACTTTAAATTAGAAAGATCACAAGCTTACAATTTGCCACGATGCATTGTCTTGCATAAATCCTAACAAAACACCCCAAAACGTTCTACAACATTTGACGTCGTCTTGTAAAAAAGCAATTTTACAATATTGGTCGTCTTCATTCCTTCCTTTGTCTTCGTGAAGGAAAAATCTCTCAGCACTTTAAGCGGGTATGATAGGTTGTTCGTTGTTTTCGAAGATGTTGACTGCATGTAGACCTTCTTTACGTTGCAATTTCTATCTATAAGCTACTGTTTCTCTTCAATTTGAAGATCAATCCGAATAAGCAACTCAGTACATCTTGACGTATTTTCCTAATCTTCCATGCACTGAAGACGAAGGAGGTTTAGATAATCTTGTTCTAAAAATGATAGGTGGGGGTTATCTTGAAGTGATTGTATGAGTTGGGTTTTTTCATTGTCACCTTTATAGAAACTTTTGATAAGGAAATTTAGTTTTTCGTAACGCTTCTTATCTTCTTCTATATGTTGGAAAACGGTGTCCAGGATATTAGAGGTGTCTGCAAATGAATTGCTGGAAGAAGCCATGGTAATGAGATTGAATTTGTTGCCAGATTGTATAGGTCGGGTTTGGGAATAGAAGTTCTGTGATACACCTATGTGTAACATCCTAGTTCCGGAAATAGAATATTATATAATTATATATTATGTTTTAGTCTTTAATAGAAATTAGAAATGGAAAAGGACTAGATTGGTAAGAAAAGTAGTTAACTTTGGTTAGAAATGATTTAAATTGTTAACTATGTTAGTTAAGTAAGTAAGTTAAGCAAGCCTTGAGAGTTGAAGGACTAAAGTGTAATTCTGGAATTATGTATATGAGGTGGATGAGAGGTGTTAATTCCAGATATTTGTATATGTATGTGTGTGTTTTTGAGAGAAACACAAGAAGAGAGAAAGTGTAATTATCTAAAATTGAAGCTTATTGGCATTAAATTTCATCAATTAAAGTGAAGATTAAAGGTTTAAGAACCCTACCTTTGGTTCTTGCGGAATAAATAGAGGGTATGATTATATACTTTAGGTTATTTGATGAAATTGAGCTTGTATTATGTGTTCTAACATAATTTAGATGTTTAATTGAAAGGTAGAAATGCTTAATTTGGTTAAAATTAGATATTTGATTATTTGGGGAAAATCATGAAAGTTGAAGAATTTTTAGAGTTAAGATTTGTGTATATGTTATTTTGATGTTAATAATATATCTAAAGGCTTGAAAGATTGAAAGATTAACTTATATAGATTTTGAAAGATTTCATATTTTAGCTAATAAGGGTGAAAAGATGAATAGTTAAGTAGAAGTGTTTATTATTGTGAGAATGTTTTAGAATGAAAGAATTATGTTAAGAATGATTACTATCATGTTTATGATTATTAAAGATAAGATAAGTATACTCAATATTGTGTTTGGATGAAATGGTGTTAAGTATGTTACACTAGTTTCCAAACGGGTCATGTGACCCGTGGAAAGATGGCAAATGGGTAAGAAATGATTAGAGGGAAGAAAACATTACTTTCAATGTGTTATTTATGATTGGTGTATTGTGTGTAAAGGGTTAAAATGCTTGTTTGTGCATTAGAAAGTTGAATGGGTCAAAAGACCCAAAAGATGGCAAGTTAGGTAGAAGTTGTCAAACATGTATAGATTAAGAGTTAGAAAGAGTTAGAAGGAGTTAAAAAGAGTTGTAATGAAGTTAATACATGTGTTTATATGTATGTAAGATATATTGAAAGGAAAAGTTATGCTTGGTTGTAAAAACGCAGATTTGGAGAAAAAGAGTAAAAGGGAAAGGGCTTTGTATATTGTAGACGTAATTCGACTTCTAGGTGAGTATATGAAGATTTTATATAATGTTTTATATGTTAATATAATATACATTATAATCTTTGAAAGGTTGGTAAGATAACTGTTTAATGTATGAAGGGTTAACAGAAAGAAGGGTAAGAAGTGCTAGACGAAAGTTGAAAGTGCAGGAAGTTGCAAAGGAAATAAAAACGACCCATATGGGTCCCCACTGCGCCGCAGTGGCAAGGCACTACGTGGCAGTGGGAGACCAGTGGGTTTTGTTTTGGTTGCAATATTTTCCAATGTGTCGTAGTTGTTGCCCAATGTGTCGTAGTAATGCCCCGACCAGTTTTTAGTTGTTTTTAATATTGTTTTGTATGTATAAATTTTATCCTAAATTGTTCGTAAGTTAAAGAAGAGTTAGACATGACCATTAATTTTCGGGAAAGAAAGATAAGAATTGAGTAAGATACGGATTTAACTAGTCGGGAAAGAAAGATAAGAAAAGAGTAAGATACGACTTTAATTAGTCGTGAAAGAAAGATAAGAAAAGAGTAAGACACAACTTTGTATAGTCGAGAAAGAAAGAAAAGACTTTAAAGTAGTCTTCTAAGATTTAATTAACATAATTGTAAGATATTCTCAGTAGCTTAACGCTAATATACTATGTTAATTGTATGTTTTGTAGGTAAACCGGATTTAGGGCAAGGCAAGCTAAAGAAAAGGGTTGGGACCGTAGTGTAAAGTTAAATGTTAAAAAAAAATTCGTAAGAGCTTCCGCTCAAGTTTGTAAAATAAGATGTTAACGGTTATTTATCGTTAACTAATGTAATGAAGTAGTAACACTTTTGGAACGTTAGTTAAATGTTTTGTAAAATATATTTAAAAAAATGGTGTGTATTTGGTTCCGGGTGTTACAAGTTGGTATCAGAGCCTTGACTTGTGTGAGTCGAGTATGTAAGTTGATACTTGAACCCAAGCTGAGGCTTTGTAAGGAAAGACCATTGGAGAAGAAGCTTGCCTTGCGGAAAAGATAAGAGTAAGTAAACTTATAAGCGTAACTAAGATTAATTGTTAGTAATTGGTAAAATGCCTTAGTCTAAGATATGCATTGTTAAGTATTGAGTGTACAAGAGTTAATGTGTTTAAAATTAACGTCTGGCCAACAATAACTTTGAGCATGTTATACAACAGTATATCCGATATGGTCGATGGATGTTAAAGACGAATGGAAAGTAAGGTTAGAAAGTATGTGCAAGAAGTATATATTTATACTTGTGTATATTATAGTATTATATGTAATTAATACAATTGCGTATATTATAATATTATATGTTATTAACTATATGTTTTTTTTAATTAGTAGAATTGGAAAGGGGAGAAAATAGTCGTCATAAGGAAGGTGAGAAAGAAATGGATGTTTAGCGATAGTGGCTAATGAAATTAGCCAAGCTTTTGAAAATGTAATGTTGTTTATTATTAAGCGGATTAGAGAAGATGTGGTAGAAGTTTCTCCACGGAAGGGGGTAATATGATTTAGAAAGAGAGTAAAATAAAGTCCAATGTTAATGGACCGTTTAGAAATTTTGTTTTTAAGAATCAGGAAAGTTTCTTATTGGTAAGAGTTATCCGGAATTTTATATGATATAGAAATTGATGAAAAGTAGAATTACGTTGAAAAAAGCGATAGTTATTTTGACCGAAAAGTGAACAAACTTTAGAATAAGCAAATCAATGTGGTTAAGGTTCATTGGAAATAGAAAAGGATCGGATTTCACTTAGGATCTGGAGAGTGAAAGGAATAAGTTTTATCCTTAATTGTTCGAAGAGTATATTTCGGGAACGAAATCGTTAGAAGAAGAGAAGATTTGTAACATCCTAGTTCCGGAAATAGAATATTTTATAAGTATATGTTATGTTTTAGTCTTTAATATAAATTTGAAATGGAAAAGGACTAGTGTGACGTCCCGTCAATTTGGAGTACTTGAGTTACCGTTATTATTTTAATATTATTCGCAATTGTTTTGACCCTTGTATTTCGCTTTGTTTTACTCACGATTTATTATTGAGAATCGGGTTTTATGTGAGTATTTTGATTAGTCCCTTGAGACGTAAGTTGATTTTATCTAAGTGCCTTATAGTTAGTATGCTCATGGAAATAAGTTAGGAGGTTTATGCAAAATTTGTCGGTTAACGTATCCCTATTCTTAAGAAATCGTGCTTTGCTCGTGTTTATGTTTTTTTACCGAGAAGTATGTATTTCCATTTTGAAATTTAATTTGCCTCATATAATGAATTACAATACCAAGAATACCTATAATGAACTTGCCTAAGTTCATATGAAAAACAATCGGGAACTCTAAACAACGATCGTGCGTAACCATAACTTATAACAAAAAATGAAAATTTGCTGTTTGGAGGCCTAGGTGCGCCGCAACTGATTCTCTTGCGCCGCAAGAGGGTGCAGATCAGCAACTTGTGTTTTTCAAACTTTTGCAATTTCTCCTAAACGGGCCTAAATCTTTTGTGACGGGTTTGTGCTGGTCCAAAGGCCTTTTTGGGTCCAGAAATGAGACACTAACACCCCCCTTTGATCCTCATTCCACTTCACATTTCACACACACACAACTCATCACTTCTCTCTCTTTTCTTTGAAGAACACACACACAAACACTCTCTCCTTCCATTTCTTTTCTTGTGGCTGTGATTCCAGAATATCCCACGAATTCCTTCACTAAAAATAGTCGTTTTCATCAAGAGGAGTAGAGTTTGTTCATCCATTGGAGGTTACCTTGGGTTACATCATTTTCGGGTCGAAATCACCGTCTCACACCAAGGATCTTCATCACATCTAGCTTGATCTTCACATCTTCACTTTCTTTGGGGTATATTAACTTAAGCTTTCTGTATTTTATAAGTTTTATTCAATGCATGTAAGATCTAACTAAAGAAAATGAGTTTTAACAAAGTTTGATGGGTAATAATCTATGAAAATCAAGTTTTTATGAAAATGTGTATGGATCTTGCTTAAATGATGTTAAAAGCTTTATAAAATGGTTATTTGAAAGTGTTTTTGTTAGTGCAAGAAATGAAGTGACTGGATGTTCTATTATGTTTTGATTACTTAGTTTTGTATTAGACTATGTATAGATAGCTTAGTGGGCTGCTCACGGACTTGCATGTCTGTGAGGCCCAATAGAGCCCAAGCCCAAACTGGCTGGACATGTTACTCTATAAATAGAGGTGTTCAGATCAGTTTTGGGTTGTTGGTTTTGATAGAGAATTCGTGTTAGGCTTTTGGATTGTAACATCGATTGTTAATCAGAAGCTTCAGAATTCGGTAATTGTGTTCTTACGTTTTATTACTTGCGATTATAACCTGTGCGTTTATTGATTACGAGTTTCCGCCTCGTATTTAGTATAGTTTAATCCTGTAGATCGGACCACTGGGACCTATAATTGGTATCAGAGCGAACGCTTTGTTTGCTCTTATCGAGATTTGGTTCAGGGTTAAATTCAGGTTTTACTCGATTCTGGAAATTTAGGGTTCTTAGCAATTTTGAGTTTATTAGGGTTTATGGACATCTTCGGCGGCGATTAGGGTTTCTGGACTTCTTCGTGGATTTAACATCTTCGTGGGCTTAGTTCGTGGATTTGCCAAGTGACCTAGTTCGTGGATCTTCGTGAGTACTTCTTCGTGGATTTTCGTAGTTACTTCTTCGTGGATCTTCGTGGTTACTTCTTCGTGGATTCTCGTGGGTACTTCTAAGTGGATCTTCGTGGATACTTCTTCGTGAACATCTTCGTGAGTGAGACTCACCTTCGACGAACAACATCTTCGTGACCCTTCTTCGACGAACAACATCTTCGTGATCCATCCTCGCCGAACAACATCTTCGTGGTTGAGACCCTTCCTCAACGATCAACATCTTCGTTGAACATCATCTTCGTGACCCATCTTCGTATGACATCTTCGTGATTCATCGTCGAACAAACATCTTCGTTGATTCATCTTCGTGACCCATCTTCGTATAACATCTTCGTATAACATCTACGCGCACTTCTTCGCTGAAATGGATTCTAAACAATCCGTTAACATACCTCCAAGGTTACTTAACTCATCGCAATATTTTGAATGGGCTGAACTATTTGAACAATTCTGTCGTTACAATGATGTGCAAATGTGGGTATGCATTCAAGAAGTCTATGACATCCGCGTCAAACTATAGACAATGTAACTGCAAAAATTCTCGTGAATAAAATGTCACCTGAATATCGACGAGAATATGATTCTGAAAACAGAGCAATAGCTAGTCTAAAGATGGCTCTGCCAGTTGACATGCAACATCTTTTCAAGAATTTGGAGGCTGCTAAGAAAACTTCCCATGATTTCTGGAAAGCAATTGAAAAACAATATGCCGGAACCCCGGCTCAGCAAAAGAGTCGAGCGAATATACTTAAACGACAATTCAATACTTTCAGATCAGGAGTTAATGAACCTTTTGAGGATACTGTTACCAGATACTTCAATCTTCTTGCAGAACTCGCTAGATATAAGATCGATGTAGCTAGTGAAAAGGTTGAGCGGTTCTTGGATGCATTGCCTAAGCGTTGGGAGATTTACGTAAACCTCATAAAAGATGAAATCGACAAAAACACTGACGAAGTTTTAACTTTAGAAGCACTGCTGGAACGATTCAGAGGCTATGAATTGACCCGCTTCACAACAAACATGATCACAGATCAAACACCCTACGGGCAAACCTCAGAATCAAACACCTCCGAAAACGCAACTGCTTTCTTTACGGATAAGGATCCACCGTCCTCAGAGACACCTTCTGGCACTCGACCAACCACTGCAACACCAGCTGTTCCAGCCACACATCAGAAAATGCCAATGAGTGTCAAATCTGCAGAGGAAAGTCTCGAAATTTTGTCTTGCTTTTTGACTGCATATGGAAATCAGGTACAAGGAAAAATTGCCGATCCAGGGCTATGGGATGAGGATTTCAGCCAAGTTGATCAGGATGATCTTGAAGAAATGGATTTACAATGGCAAACCGCTATGATTACTAATAGAATAAAGAGATTCATGGCAAGAACAGGACGAAGTTTAAGAACAGGAAAGGCCGGCTTTGACAAATCTAAGGTGCGGTGTTACAATTGTCAACAACCTGGTCATTTCGCAAGAGAGTGTCAACAGCCTAAAGTTGAACGTACTTCAAATCAAGACAAAAGCGGTCCTTCACAAGCCTCACAACCACAACGCAACTTAGCTTCACAGGAAATGATCGTCCAACACGACGATCACACATACGACTGGACAATCTGTGCCAATCAAGCACTCATGGCTTCTGTTGAAGAGATTCACAGTGAAACAAGTGACTCAGGTTCCGATAATGACACAACTTCCAGTTCTGATAACGATACAAGCTCAAATGAAGATGAAAAGGGAGCTTAAGAAACTACAGATGAGAAAACACTATGCAAATGTACGGTGGATATGTCTAACGACAATTTTGTTGCAAAAATGGCTGGCCTCCAAACCGAGAAGTCTAAGGTACTTCTTGACCTTGCATCTGTTAAAGAATTGTGTAAATCTTTTATTGTCTTAACTCTTGAACATGACAAATTGTTCACTTCAGTATCAAGTTTGGAAACACAGAAAACCAAACTTGAAAAGGAAGTGGCAATCCAGGTTTTCTTAAAAGATGACTACATAAGAAAATTCAAACAAACTGAAAAAACAAGGGTTCAACTTCTAGCAGATGTAGGTCTTTTAACACAAAAAGTCGCCATGTTGTACGACATTCTTGAAAACGAAAAGAAAATTTTTGCCATGAAAGTTCAAGAGTTACATGCTTGTCAAATTAAATTAACTGAACAGGAAAGCAAGATGGAACAATTCCGCACATCTTCCGTCACCTTGAACTCTATGATAAGTCGTCAACGCACTTCTGGTACCACCACAGGTTTAGGTTATAACGAAACTCCACCTCCATAAAATAACGACTTTAGTTTCTTTAGAACCCAACCTCCAATGAATGACGAAAGTGAATCATCAAATAGCAAAGGCCAGGAATCTCCACCATCTCAAGAAAAACAACCCGAAAAGATTCCATCAAATGATATATCTTCGGATTCTGAACCATCTCCACAGAACAAGATGGAATCGTTAAACTGCTTCAAATGTCGTGAAAGTTGACACGTAGTCTCGGTATGTACAAACAAACGAAAGGAACCTCAAGTTAAAGTCTCACCCACACCAAAACCTAAGTTCACTCCCACAAAACCCGTTCACATTCTTCGAAATCCACAATATGCGCGTCCTGATACATATGCAAAACCTTCGGGGTATACTAAACCGAGCACAGGAAACTTTAACCAACGTCCTCATCAACGGCCTCAACAACCATTCGTTCCATCCTTTCGTCAACACAATTCTGAACAACGTTTCCAAATTCCTCCACGATACCATCACAACACTCATCACCAAAACTCTCACCACTCTCCTCCACGAACTCATTATGAGCCGCGTTATCATCACTCATCATCCAACCGTTTTAATTCATCACAAATGAGTCATTGAGTTCCATACAACTCTAACAATCATTTCTCCTCACGCCACCCATCTTACGCTTCTCATCAAAACAAGGGAGTTTACAAAAGAGTCACTTATGTGACTGAAAATGGACAATCCAGGTCTGTTATGGCCTGGGTTCCCCATGAGAACTAATGATTTACATTTACTATGCAGGAACCGAGTCACCGACTCGTCAACAACTGGTACGTTGACAGTGGCTGTTCCAGGCACATGACAGTAGAAAGAGAGCTGCTAAATAACTTCGAATCAGGAAAGAAAGGACGAGTAAATTTTGCAGGAGATAAAGGTGGAGAGATAACTGGAATTGGATCAGTTACTAATGGTAAAATCACACTGAAGGATGTATTTTATGTTAAGCAGCTAGAGCACAATTTGCTGAGTGTTTCTCAAATCTGCGACAACGATAATCCCGTGCACTTTACCAAGAAGGAAGTTTTGATTCTTAAGTCAGAGATTGATATCCCAGAGGAACTGATACTGATGCGTGCACCAAGAACGAAAAACACATACATTATGGATATGAACAACACTGATCTCACCGTCGACTCAACATGTCTATTGTCAAAGTCAACTAGTGAAGAGGCCATGATTTGGCACAGAAAGATGGCACACTTACATTTTCGGAAAATGAATGAGATCACAAAGAAAGGGCTAGTCAATGGAATTCCACTCAAACGCTTTGAGTATGAAGATAAATGCGTTCCTTGTAAACTCGGAAAGCAACACAAGCAACATCACAAGTCCAAGGCCATCAATACAATCGAGACACCATTCGAGCTAATGCATATTGATCTCTTCCGTCCCATTGCCCAAAGAAGCTTCGGAGGAAAATATTACTGTCTAGTGATCACCGACGATTACAGTCGCTACTCGTGGGTTTACTTTCTAGCTACAAAGAGCGAAACTGCTGGCACGCTAATCAACTTCTTTGACATGATCAAAAATGTCAAAGCAAATGTCAAGCACCTACGCAGCGATAACGGGACAGAATTCAAAAATTCCACGATGACCTTCTACTGCTTAACACATGGGATAGTTCAACAACACAGCGCACCATACGAACCACAACAAAATGGAGTCGCTGAACGGAAAAACAGAACCTTGATAGAGGCTGCACGCACTATATTAGCAGATTCACTTCTCCCTGTCACATTTTGGGGGGAGGTCGTGAATACAACTTGCTATGTCCTTAATCGAGTGTTAACGGTGAAACGGTTTGATAAAACAAGTTATGAATTGCTTAATGGTCGTAAGCCGAATCTTGCTGGTCTGGAACCCTTTGGGGCTCCTTGCACTGTTTTAAAAATGAATTATCTTACCAAGTTCGCACCCAAAGCTGTCCAGGGATACTTTCTTGGATATGTAGAGGGCTGCGCTAACAAAAGGGTTTACTTAAAACTTTCACGAACCGTGGAAATTGCTTTTAACTTGGAAATAACAAGCTACACGTTTGAAAAACAAAATGGTCCAGATATAGCTTTCGACTATGATGCTTTATTTAAATCTTTTAACCTTTCTCCGAGTGTGACTTGTACAGGAACAGAGAACCCGAGTTTCTCTTCTGATGATGACGATTCAGTCTTTCCTCGTACCCATGTCATTCAAGAAATCGCTACTGAACCTGCTGTCACCAAGACCAAGCAGATGATCAAGACGAAGTGGCAGAACCACTCGTCACCGAAGAACTAACCGATGATCAAGAACATGTG
Source organism: Senecio squalidus (assembly GCA_910822075.1). Lineage (NCBI taxonomy): Eukaryota > Viridiplantae > Streptophyta > Magnoliopsida > Asterales > Asteraceae > Senecio > Senecio squalidus. Next base: position 48,135,294 of record CAJVGC010000582.1, on the reverse strand, counting down.
GAAGAACCACATCCTGCAACAGCTCAGGCCGATGCGGCAGAACCGCACGATGTGTCTCGCATTCACAAAGTCCACTCTATGGACAACGTTATTGGCGATCTTAATGCCCCTGTTCAAACTCGATCGCAATTCGAGGTACTACAAGGCATGTACGCTTTCGCCACAACATCCGAGGACTTCAATAACTGTCGCTATTTCTGCTTCGTTTCCCAAGACATCCCTGCCAACATCCACATGGCCCTTAAAGATGCTAACTGGGTACATGCATGTCAAGAAGAATTGGCTCAATTTGAAAAACTAGGGGTCTGGGTACTCGTGATTCTCCCCGACGACGCCTACGCCATAGGCACCAAATGGGTTTTCCGATGCAAACGAGATGACCGTGAAATTATTACTCGTAACAAAGCTCGTTTAGTGGTACAAGGCTTTTACCAGGAAGAAGGATTAGATTTTCAGGATGTCTTTGCCCCAGTCGCTCGCCTCGAGGCTGTTCGTCTCTTCTTAGCCTATGCATCTCACATGGGACTTACAGTTTACCAGCTTGATGTTAAAAGTGCCTTCCTATACGGTAAAATCGATGACACCGTCTATGTTCAGCAACCCCCTGGCTTCGAAGACCCACAACACCCTGACAAGGTTTACTAGCTCAACAAAGCTCTATATGGTCTTCACCAAGCCCCTCGTCTGTGGTATGGAACATTATCAAACTTTCTCTTAGATTCCGGTTTCAAGAGAGGTCGCATCGATAGCACCCTATTCATCAAGGACTCACCCAAGGCTAAACTATTAGTTCAAGTCTACGTGGATGATATTATCTTCGGTTCCACTGATAATCAGATGTGTAAGGACTTTGAAAAGCTAATGAAAGACAAATTCGATATGAGTGCCATGGGTGAACTGAAGCTATTTCTAGGCTTACAAGTCGAACAACTACCCGACGGGATGTTTGTTCATCAATCAAACTATGTCACTGAAATGCTGAAGAAGTTCAACATGACCGATGCCAAGTCCATCGCTACTCCCATTTCACAGCAGCACAATCTAGAACCCAACGCACAAAACGATCCTGACGTGGATCCCACTGTATATCGCGGCATTATAGGATCCTTAATGTATCTAACTGCATCTCGACCCCATATAATGTTTGCTGTCTGTTTATGTGCTAGGTTTCAAGCTTGTCCTAAAATGTCTCATCATTCTGCTGCAAAGAGGATTCTTCGCTACCTCAAAGGCCGACCGCGGCTGGGTCTCTGGTATCCCAAAGGAAGCGACCTCTTTCTCGAAGCATTCACCGACTCCGATTTGGGTGGATGCAACATCGATCGAAAGTCAACCTCCGGTGGTTGTCAATTTTTGGGAGGACGTCTCGTGTCATGGAAATGCAAGAAACAGACAACTGTTTCCGTCTCATCCTGCGAAGCAGAATACATAGCCGCGGGTAGCTGTGTCTCACAGGTCATTTGGATTCAACAACAGCTGCTGGATTACGGTTTATTCTATACCTCTACTCCTATTAATATAGATAATGAGGCTGCCGTTTCTGTTATTAAAAATCCTGGTAAACATAGTAAAACCCGTCACATAGATTTTAAACACCACTTTATCCGCGACTATTATGAAAAGAAATTGATCGACATCCTTCGTGTCTCTTCCGAAAACAACTTAGCCGATCTCTTCACTAAAGCTTTTGACAAAACCCGCTTTGAATCGCTTCTTCATCGTATTGGACTTCGAAACTTAGATTAACCAACGTTTTTCTTTAAAAAAAAAAACAAAAAAAAAAAAACAAAAAAAAAAAAATTAGAGTAACTTAGTTTGAATTTTAAATTCGAGATGAAGATATCTTTTGCTTATGATTCTTAGTCTTAGATCGGGTTTTTGCCACTTGCAGTATAATTTTTCACAGTGTTTAGTTTAAATTCCAGTGTCTTGTGGCCCTTCTCCTTATTAATGAATTCAGTTGTGTGGTTTGTTGTCTTAGAGCTCTACAGTTTCCAACCATTAAACGACTTAAGTCTGCTGATTGCAACAAAGGTTGAGAATGGATTTCTGTTACGAAGTCATGTGATACACTAACAGATGGGAGACACTTATATCAAATTTAAAATATTTTATTGGTGTGTTAGTAAGTGTTTGAATTCACATAAGCGGCCTTTGGAACTTGAGTAAGTACACACATGGGATGCCTCGATCATCTAGCCACCTAAGGTCTTAACGGGTCTGGGATCGGTTGGTAGAAAGCTGAAAGTCGCAGAATTCTACCATCTTAAAAAGGCTTCATAGAAGTTCAGTCATAGACTTGCACAATTAAACCAATGCGTTAAACTGTTTTCAACAAATTTGATATAGGCTATCTTAATGCTAGCTTCATATGTTGCACTGTCAAGGTTGGTAACCATCCCATACCACTTTGTACCATGGAAGGATTCACAAATACCTTGAGTATCTCTCACTTTTGTCGAATGGTTTTTAACTTCTGAGTGCTTTTAGCCTAAATCGATGACAGTTTACTTGTATTTAAAACGCAACTTTTTGGTGTACGGCTGAACGGTTAAATTGGACAACTACACAAACATGGGTTTAAATTAAATTATCTTTGAAACCCCGATAAGCAATCTGATCGAATGTTAAATGTATACTACACTTGTTCGTTTAGTTAAAATTTTGATTCCAGTTTCTGTCTTAAGTTCCTTTTATTTTTACTTTCACTTTGGAAAACGTTGGGTTAAAATTTTAAGTCCATTCGGCCCAAGTGTTCAGGCCCATTCCTCTCAGGCCCACTCTTGGCCTATATATAACTTCAAGGGTGAAAATATTTTTTCACTTTTCACTTTCAAATATTTTCACATTCTCGGCGATCTTATTATCCCTCACGAAGTTCTTATTAAGGTTGACTATTCCCTCAAGTAAGTTCTTCTGTTCTTCGTTGATATTCATACTTGTTCGTCCAGATCGTCATAAATTCCTTACTTGAGTTTGTGATTATGTGTTAATCTTCCAAATTCTGGGTTTTACTCATACATATTCGTCCAGATCTTCAAATTTTTTCATAAACATGTTTATGTTCTTGATGTGTTCGTTCAAAATTGCTGTATCTTGCCTCGCTGATCTTCGTCGTAGATGTTAGTCATTGAATTGTTTGCATGATGTTCTTCGCTTATATTCATATGTGCCCAGATTTAGATTGCATGCCTTAGACAAATTAGTTTGCTCCTAGACGAACAACTTGTTCGTCTTTGTCTTCGTGATGTGTCAGACGAACACCTTGTTCGTGATGTCAGACGAACACCTTGTTCGTGACGTCAGATGAACAACTTGTTCGTGACGTCAGCCGAACAACTTGTTTGTCTCCTTATGTGTCTCTTAGACGAAGACCTTGTTTGCATGCTTGTTTGTTTTAGACGAAGAACTTGTTCGTGTGCTTGTTTGTTTTAGACGAAGAACTTGTTCGTGTGTTTGTGTGTCTCAGACGAAGAACTTGTTCGTTCACTTATGTGTGTGTGTGTCAGACGAAGAACTTGTTCGTCCCACACATGTTCGTGGTCACTCACGGCATACATGTTCCTGTCTTTTAGATCTGATGTGTTCGCTTTTTGTTTCAGATTTTACAGATGGCGAAGATCTTCGATAAGAGGCATAATCAGGCAGTCAACTTTTCCCTTAACGATGCTTCCTCACTCCGCTTTCGGGAGACGATCTTATGGCTTCAACACTCTAGGATGTCCTACATCCTAAGCGAAGATCTACCAATCTACGAAATCTTACTCACGTAGATCTCCAAATTCCGGGGTCAGATAAAATCAAAGACGGCTTGCGCACAGTCGTCACTGGTCGTGAAATTGTCTTCAGCAGCACTGATCTACGACAAATATTTCACCTCGGTACTGCTTCCAAGGAAAGCGCACCGTCATCGTTTGGTCCAAGATTCCTTGCCCGCAAACTGCCATTACTGGGCTATGCCGGGCCAGTCTTCACTACGACCACTACATTTCACAAGGGTAAATTCTTCGGACCTTGGCGGTATCTGGTTCATGTGTTCATCACAGTTTTCAAGCACTCTAAAACCTCTCACGATAAGATTGATAATAAGCTTATCTCGATGATGTTGAGTCTGGTTCTGAACAGACCGTACCCGGTGGCGGAATACGTTTTTCAAACAATCCAGGCTGATCTGATTAAACCGCAAGAGCTTATGGTGTACCCCCGCTTTATCATGATAATTCTCAATCACTTTCTTCCTGAGATTCCAACAAACGTTTGTGAACGAGTACAACAGATCGGCGGGCCAAAATTATTCAAAACCTGTCTCACAATTCACGCAGCCAAGCCCGGAGAAACTCAAGCTGAGGATACCCCACTTTTTGGGTCGATTGTTGACTTACATTTTCGTGATACTGATGTTGACAGGGAAGCAGACGTTTTGGACAGGGAACCGCGCACAGAGAATACTGAGCCAATTGTTCCTCCTTCAACAAGCAAGCCAAAACCTCGGCCTAAGCGCAAGGTCAAGATTCCTGTTGCTGTGGATTCCACTTCAAGTGATACATTATACCGGGACATTGATAACTACCATGAGAGTCCTCCACTCTCTGCCATTGCCGAGCGGTCACCTATTCCTCCACCTGGGAGTCATCAATCTATTGCTACTGAGGTGATCGCTCCATCCCCCGCTCGTAATGCTGATGCTGTTGTTTCTCCTACTCAGGTTAACGATGCGGCCACAGAGGAGCTTAATCTTGATGATAACGAAGTTACTTCTTCGTTTCACCCATCGAACCGAGGGAAACGTCCAGCTCCTGACAATGCCGAGTCTGGGTCTTCTACAGAAACTGCACGCCCTCACAAGAAACGGGCAACGGAAAAAAGGACCACGGAGAATCCACCCCTTACAATTAATGATTTACTTTCACTTGTTTTGCAGCTTTCTGATCAGGTTGCCACACTCATGCAGTCTGACGCTGAAAAATCACTGCGTATATCTTCTCTTGAAGCACATGTTCAATTGCTCTCGAAGCGGTCATCTGCTCAGGGGGAGGAACCGTGCAAACCATCTGCAGTCAGACAGCGACGTGATGATCCCGAAGATGATACTGATGCTGCACGTCAACAAGAGCAGATTGCCTCTACATCTCGAGCACTGCCAACTTATCCTACAGCAGATCAGGGGGAGCAATCAAAGCAGCAAAAACAAAGTGGAGAGAATAAGGATCAAGAGATTGGGGAAAGCACTGATGACACTTGGATCTTTGAAGATGACGGAGGAGAATATAGCGAGCACCGAGGAAGTACATATTGAAGAAAAAGGAGAAAGTACTTCGAAACCGAGCTTAGAAGAACGCAAAGGGTGGTTTAGAAAGCTCGATCCAAAGAAGCAAGAGTCACTGATCCGAAAGTTTTTCACCAGAGAACGCCAGCCACACTTGGGAATAATTAGCTGGTTGTTTGACTCTGAATTGCAGGTGTTTGTGATCAAAAGATTCGACGGAGTTCAGTACTTAACCAGAAATCGGGAAAATTTCAATTCATTTCCGAGATCAGAACTCGTCAACTTGTCAAAGCTGAAGCTGATCAACAGAGGGAAGGATGAATATGCAAACTGGGTTGAGAGAACGCTTAGAGACGAAGTGAAAACTGGCGTATTCAAAGACTTCACACCAGCAGTTGGAAAGATGATGATCTCTAAGAAGAAGATAGATCCTGAAACGGGGAGAACTGCAAGAAGAATGCGATATCCTCCTATCGCCTGCTTGACGAAGATTCCGATGAAGATCTTGGAGACTTACATATCTGGGCGGTAGATGTTGCAACCGGCGAAGCGGTAATGTACAGAAAAGATGACGAAGTCAAAGAAGGTATGACTGAGATCTTAAGAGTTATCGACGCCACTCAGCTAGCTAATCTGACCGAGAATGATCTGAAGATGTTGAAGAAGGATCATATTGTTACTTTAGCAGGTTGGGAAGATATTGGTAGAGATTACCAAAGGATCGTCGATGGTTGTTTAAACTTGCAGGTTAATGCAGACAGTGAAAAGTTAATCAGAGAATAGAAGCATCAGTCAAGGGGGAGTTTGTTAGTGCAAGAAATGAAGTGACTGGATGTTCTATTATGTTTTGATTACTTAGTTTTGTATTAGACTATGTATAGATAGCTTAGTGGGCTGCTGACGGACTTGCATGTCCGTGAGGCCCAATAGAGCCCAAGCCCAAACTGGCTGGACATGTTACTCTATAAATAGAGGTGTTCAGATCAGTTTTGGGTTGTTGGTTTTGATAGAGAATTCGTGTTAGGCTTTTGGATTGTAAAAGCGATTGTTAATCAGAAGCTTTAGAATTCGGTAATTGTGTTCTTACGTTTTATTACTTGAGATTATAACCTGTGCGTTTATTGATTACGAGTTTCCGCCTCGTATTTAGTATAGTTTAATCCTGTAGATCGGACCACTGGGACCTATAGTTTTTGAACATATTATGACTTGCATGTCCAAATCTACCATCAAAAGACGATTTATTAAACATGAAAAACGTTTTCGGTGGGAATCTGCCCAGGAGTTGTGCCGCAACTCTTCCTGTTGCGCCGCAACCTGGGGACAGATTGCCCGTTTTCGTTTTGTTTCGCTGTTAAACGTAATCGTAAGCTTGTATTCTTAAGAACCAGTATTGACAAATGGTATATTGTGTTTTGGAGTTAGAAATCTCATCACCACACCATCAAAGGATTTTGTCTCGGGTTCTTAACTTGCTAAATTGCGGTTGTTATCGGTAAGAATTGACTTTCTTCCAAATTTCTCATTTTTCATATGTTCGGTTTTAGCCTTGAAAAATGGTTAGGAATAAATATTAGACCAACACATGTTATATTATCGGATTTGGACAACTTTGGACTAAAATACGTTAAAATGTGAATTTAACCATAAGCAACGTATTTAACTTATATTATATTATATATTATGACAAAGACTTAATTGCTCTTGAAAATACAAATTGTGACAAGCGGGAAAGTGTACGGATTTTGGACAAATAATATACGTTGCGGAAGCGCTGCCGAAATTCATTTCACGTCTTTTACGACTATAAAACACTTATATGAGTAAACTGGTGCATAAAAGTAATATATTACATTATAAAATCGTCTTTGGACTCAAAGACGCT
>CAJVGC010000582.1:48071621-48128043 GCA_910822075.1 Senecio squalidus | reverse complement strand
ATTACGCAAGCAAAACCCTTACAGATGCGCAGGAAAATTACATCACCACTGAAAAAGAACTGCTCGCTGTTGTTTTTGCGTTTAATAAATTTAGATCTTATTTAATTATGTCTAAAACTATTGTATTTACTGACCATTCTGCTTTGAAATTTCTTTTTAGCAAAAAGGATGCCAAACCACGATTACTCCGCTAGATTTTACTTTTGCAGGAATTTGATATTGAAATTCAGGACAAGAAAGGAGCGGAGAACTTGGCGGCTGATCATTTGTCTAGGTTGGAAAACCCGGAATTGGAGAGGCTAGATGAGTCAGTGATACAGGACACTTTCCCCGATGAAGCTCTAATGACGGTTAAAGTAAGTGACGAGGTACCTTGGTTTGCTGATATTGCTAATTACTTGGTTGCCAAAACCCTTCCCACGAATAAAACTTATCAGCAAAAGAAGCGATTCCTCGCTGCTTTGAAACATTATTTTTGGGAAGACCCGTTTTTGTTTCGTGCTTGTGCAGATGGCGTAATTCGGAGATGTGTTGCTGGAGAAGAAAAGGACAAGATTTTACGCCATTGCCATTCGGGACCTGCAGGAGGACATCATGCTGCAAACTTCACAGCCAAACGTGTTTTTGATGTCGGGTTCTATTGGCCATCAGTGTACAAGGATGCTCAGGAATTTGTCAAGATATGCGACGCTTGTCAACGGACCGGTAATATTTCTTCGCGCGATGAGATGCCACAAACGGGCTTCCAGGTATGTGAAATTTTCGATGTATGGGGTATAGATTTTATGGGACCTTTTCCTTCAAGTCGGGGAAATAAATATATTTTAGTAGCCGTCGACTACGTATCAAAGTGGGCCGAAGCAAAAGCTTTACCCACCAATGATGCGCGGGTCGTCGTCAATTTTTCAAAACAATTATTTTCCCGGTTTGGTACCCCTAAAGCTTTAATTAGTGACAGGGGAACACACTTTTGTAACGCCCAACTTGAGAAGGTGTTGAAACGATATGGAGTTAACCATAAGTTTTCAACAGCTTATCACCCCCAAACAAGCGGACAAGTCGAGGTTACTAACCGAGGCTTGAAGCGCATTTTGGAAAAGTCGGTCGGCGCAAATCGTAAGGATTGGTCCGATAAGTTAGACGATGCTCTTTGGACACATAGGACTGCATTTAAAACTCCAATTGGTTGTACTCCTTATCGTTTAATTTATGGTAAAGCATGTCACTTACCCGTGGAAATTGAGCATAAAGCCTATTGGGCTTTGAAGGCTGCCAATATGGAAATGATACCTGCAGGGAAGAACAGGTTCCACCAGATACAGGATTTGGACGAGTTGCACATGAACGCTTATGAGAACTCGTTATTTTACAAGGAACGGACGAAGAAATGGCACGATAAGCGTATCAAGACGGATAGGAACTTTATTGACGGTGATATGGTTCTACTCTATAATTCCAGATTGAAGCTATTTCCGGGGAAATTACGGTCAAGGTGGTCGGGGCCGTATATCGTGCTAGATGTATTCCCTTACGGTACGGTGGAGATTGCCAACGAAAAGGGCGAAAGTTTTAAGGTGAATGGGCATCGATTGAAGAAATATTATGCCGATGGACGTGACAACCAGTTTGATTTATTTGGAGACGACGAGGAGCTCGATCTCCATGAACGTGACGGTTAACAAACATGGTTTGAGTCGAGCTTAACGACTCTTCACTAAACAAATAGCGCTTACGGGAGACAACCCGCTTCTTTTCCCTTTCTTTTATTTTGTTCAGAAAAATTTAAAAAATACAAAAAAATTAGAAAACAACAAAAAAACCAAAAATATATGTACACTACGTGTTTTTCTATTTTAATCTTTGATTTTTTGTTTCAGGTTCACTTACATCATCATATGAGAGCTGCTAAACATGTCGGACCCCAGGTTAGATCGTGTTAAATCACCGAACGAAAAAAACATTTTTTTTGAAACAGAAAAATTTAGCCGGCGGCTGAATATATTTGGCCGGCGGCTAAAAGCCAGACGGCGGCTAAAAAATTCCAGCCGCCGGCTGAAACATCAGGTTTTGAAAAAATTATATACCCTCGTTTTCTTCACATCCACACACACACACACTTATCTTATAACCGGCGGCTGAGAAAAAAATCTTCACCATTTTCGTTCGATTTTCTTCAATTGTTTATTTCATTCTCTAATTCAAACACCAAGGTATGATTTATTCAATCCTCTTTATTGTTTTTCTTTGAATTTTCATGAAGAACACAAATTGGGGGTTTTTCAAATCCGGAAATTTTATTGCTTAATTTTACAATTAATTGTTAGGATTCACTCCTTAGATGATTTGTATGCTTAGGCCTTGCTTAATTTTCGATTTCCATGGTTTAATTTTGTCGAATACTTGAAAAAATTGGGCTTTTTGCTAGGAATTTGTAACTTGGTGTTAATTCAATTTGTTAGTAGGATTTATTTTTGCTACTGCTTATTAGTTATATTGAGTTTGAAAATCAAATTTCCATGTTATAATTGACGAGAAGGAATTGGTTGTTTAAGTGAGTGTGGAATTGATAATTGAATTCTTGGTAGGATTTAGTTGTTGATGGTTGAATTGGGATTATAGTTTCAGGATGTGGTTTAACAAATTCAGCGAGACTTATGTGTGCAAATTCGTGACTTGCATGCTATTTTTGATAGGAGTTAGTAAACAAACAGCTCGAGCAGTTAACAGCAAAAATGTCAGCAAATAGGCATTTAGCCGGCGGCTCCTTTCCAGCCGGCGGCTAAAACATGCTGTCTGAAATTTATTGCTTTCTGTTTCGACTGGTTTTTGCGACTTTCTATTTTTTCGAGTTGTTTTATTTTACTAATATGGTTGTCCTGACTTGTTTTATACAGATTATGGCCGCGCAAAATGTCCAACAAGAGGTCCCACCTCAAGTTCCCGTTTACGACCCCAATCACCCATACCTACAAGTGGTCGCAGGAAGGCGAGGACTTACTCATCAAAGGAGGGAAGAAATCCATGCCAAGTTAACCAATATGCAGCAATATCCAGTCTATGCCCCTAACGGTATTGATTGGACTTTCTTGAACGAGGTTATCCCACACGATTCACATTTTCAATCAGGAGCTGCGGAGCTTGAGGAGATGTTAGAGTTTACCTATCGGGGATTTATCTGTAGAGCCTGGGATAGATTGTTCTCTATCAATGAGCCGATCTACATCGATGCCACATATGAGTTCTATAGCTCCTTCACTTTCAACCACGCTGACACCGATCCTACCCACAAAACCGTACAGTTTCTGCTTGGGGGAGAGGTTAGGAAGTTGACACTAACGGAGTTTGGGGAGAAACTTGGGTTATTTGACGAGGCTGGTCTAGCACACCCAGATTTTGATGACTTTATGGCTGAGGGGATTAAAGCTCCCGGCTATCGAGAAAACGCAGCAATTTGGGCCACAATAGCTAGTGGAGCGTTGAGCACCGTACGGGCCCCATCATATACACAGATTCGGGATCCGAAGGTTCGGGCTATTTTTGCTATGGTATGTTTGTTTGTCATTGGCAGGAAATCGGGCATTGAAAAATGCCACAAGGAGGAACTATTTTGGTTAGGGTGCATTGTTCATAAGCGGCCCGTCAATGTCCCCTATGTGTTAGCCCGGTGGATGACGCATATACTGAAGGGCGCACGACCCGGAAGTGTGATTAGGGGAGGCCATTTTTTTAGTGCTATTGGTAGACGCTTGACATTCCGGGGGCCAGGATTTGACTCGTGTACCGCTTTGTCACCAGGGATGCGTCTTTTGGGAGCAGCCTGGTTTAAGTCATCCGGTATAGTGAACAGGTTTGTAACTCCAGGAGGCTTTGTGACCTACAGATGGTCCGAGATTAGTCAGGCAGCTGGGGCGAGCAGTAGTCAGGGTGTAGAGGATTCCGATGATGAGGAGGCTCCATCGGTTCAGGAGTTAGATTTGACGGCGCAGATTGCTGCTTTGACATCGAGTATGAGGCAGATGTCATCACGGTTCGACTCATTCGCGGACCGCATGGAGGATCGTTACTACGATCTCAACTCCAACATCAGCCACGTCAGCAGCCAGGTCGGACATTTACAGTCGAAGTTTGATAGCAGGAGTCGTTATCAGGATGAGGTATTGTATCAGTACCACCAGCATGCAGGTATTAGCTATCGGGCATACGACGGATCTTATCACTCTTTTAGAAGTAGCACTCCGATGGACCAGGACCAGCCATCCTCCTCCACCTTTGATGATCGCCACCATATGTGGTCAGCTCAGCACTACCAGTACCATCCTCCTACCGAGGCCCAGCGACAGCAAGATGAGGAGGAACAGAGAGCCATTCAGGCGCACCAGAGTGCATCTTGGACAGGACGGTGGCCCGACATGTGATGATTTGGTGTTATATTTGTGTATTTAAGACTATTTTTATTTTTATTTCGTATGGATAATTGTTTGGATTTTTGTATTGTGGTTGGATTATGTACTTTTTTATTATTTATTTGTGGTATTTAATATGTGTGCATGTGTTTTTCCCATTTTAGAATATCACCGATTTTAGTGTACGTAATGCCGAAAATCCGAATTTTCAATGGAAGCTATGCAGATTTTTTGAGGACGTTATGCTTTTACAGCCATACATTCTTTCCACTACTATTTCCTTTCACAGCATACGACATCTAAATGGGGGAGTTCTTTTTCCTTTCTCTTTTTCTTTTTCCACTTATTCGCTGAATTTTTTTTTACAATGAGGACATTGTATTGTTTAAGTGTGGGGAAGGGGTTAGGAAAGAATCTATTTGTCCTTAGGAAAATTTGTGTGAAAATTTAAAAACATTTGACATGTTTCTCGTAATTAGTTTTAACTAGTTGCATAACTAGGCACACCTACCCGTTACATAATTGTGAGGATTTGAGCCTTTATAGCATACATTTTATATGCTTTTATCTTCAACTGTTATGAGTGTGCCGGTGACTTGTAGACTTTAGAACTTGACACTGTATACGCTTCGAGGCTATGAATGAGCATAAGTTTTACTTATTAGTAACTAGGAAAGAGGCAAAAGAATTAGGATTGTTAAACAGTTGATTGGCCTATTCGTCTCTTATAGTCGGTAACTACACTGGTTATTTGACTCACACTACCTATCGAGCACTCGTTTTTAGTGTTTTTGACGTTTAAATACCATATTTGCGCCAAACCTTTTTCTTTTATCACCTTTCCATATATATTCCATAAATTGAGCCTAAATGTCTAAGTCGTTTAATCCAGATATTTTTGTTGAAAATTTTCCTCTTTCTTAACTTGATTGATTATTAGACGGAATGTTATATATGATGGCGTGGAGTTGTTTAATTTACTTAAGTTCACGAAAGAAGTTACATGTGGATATAAGTTAAGAGTTATTCATGATTTTGATGGACCTTTTGAGCAGTGTCTTTAATTAAAAAAAAAAAAAAAAAGAAAAAAAACAGAAAAAAAATATTTATTAAAGCCCGTACTAGGTAGCCAATAATTGTTGAAGTGGTTTAACGAAATTTGCGAGAAATAAAAATTCTCAATTGAAGCGTTGAAAAATTAAGGCGAAGTTTGGTCTTAGGAGTTTAATCAGAATGAGCCATTAGGGATAATCAATCGAGTTTTGAAAGTAATATGATTTTTGGCTAAAATATTTGGATTTATAGACTAATTGGAATTTGATTGTTTCATATCGTTCATATTAATTCACTTTCATCCCATTTTTCTATTATTTTACCCATCACCCATTGATATGACCATAAGCCCTCTGAACTAGTTACTTAGACTCTATTGGTGGAGAAGCGTATCGTTATCAAGCCTATGATAGAATACTTGTCATGACTGAGCTTTGAGCGATTTCACATATATATTACACTTAGATTAGCTTTTTGAGTGATTGAGTGTTATACTTCCCAAATCGTGAGATGTTTAGTTATGCATTTAAATTTTGGCTTGGTAAATATTAAATTCATCTTCATAAATAAATTATTTGTAATTTACTTGATTCGTTGGGTATTTTATTTTTATTGAAGATGTTTGTTTTGTTCTAAATCTAATAGTTTACTTGAGGACAAGTAAGATTCAAGTGTGGGGAATTTGATGTGCCTCAAATAATCTATATTTTGTAGCCACATTTATCATATTTACGCTCGTTTTCTGCAACTTTTGTTATGATTTGGTATATTTTTAGTAATAATTGCAGATTAGAGTTATATTTGGATCTTGGAGTGAAAAGGAGCTGAAACCGGCTTGAAACGGAGACAAACGAGCAAGAAATGTGAAGATTGGAAAACAGCCGGCGGCTGAATTAAATTTTCCACTTTTGTTCTAAACGTGCCGCGGAAGCAACTTTTTCACCCGTGCATTCCAGCCGTCGGCAGAATTCAGCCAGCCGTCGGCTAAAATGGCGTGATCAGTTATCTATATAAAGGGCTTCTAGGGTTCGGGTTTTATCCATCTTATTCATTATTTTCAACCTACATCCATCCTGGAAAGCTGCAAGGAGAGTCCTAGAAGCCGTTGATCACGTGGAAGCTTTGGTTAATCATCATTAATCATCTTTGAAGTTAGCAACTGTTTGGTTTGAACTTTTATGCATTATTATTTTGATAGAATGTTTTGTTTTAAGACCTTTATTGTTATTTGTTTATAATCCAACATGAGCTAAACTCATTAAGCGATTGCTTGGATTGTTGAACCTGGATTTATGTTTTAATCAAGTTTATGTTTGAACTAATTGGTTTTTCTATTATTGTTTACGTTTAATCGAGATCCATGTTTATTCAAAGTTATTAAATCTACTACTTAGCGTGATTGATAGATCTATAACATAACTAGCGTTCTTATAAGTTTATCAGTTATTTACGATTATATGATTTATTAGATAATTGTAGCTTGAGACTTAATTGAGATAGGCTAAGATATTAGTGATTTAATGAATTGAATGAACATGACAATTATATCAAAATTGAATAATTGAGACTTTTGTTAATTCGTAGTCGACAGATTAAATTGTAAACAATAGTGACATTAAAGCACAATTTAGAGTGGATAGTCTAAGATAGCTCTTGATGTACGATCATTCGTATGATCTTTCTCTAAAATTGTAGGATTAGATAACTCTAGCGGGAAATCTAGTTATCATAGAAATCACAGTTAAACCAATCAAACATATTCTTGTTAATCATGATCCAGGTGAAACGTAATTCCAAGTAATCGTTGCTTTCTAAATATTGATTAAATCTAAAAGACTTTTCAAAACAGTTTTTCATCCATAAAATCACTTAGTTAATTAATTGCTATTTACTTTAGTTATTTTTTTTCTGAAATATGTTCTCACATAACTAAAACGCCCCCCATATTTACTTGCTTTATTTAGTTTAATTATATAATTTGAGATAATGGATATAAATACACGTTCCCTGAATTCGATCCGGACTTACTGATTCTATATTATCGTACGATCAGGTACACTGCCTGTATTGTGTGTTAATCAACATTGGTAAAATCCTTTTCTAAACTTTAAATAATTTTATGTTATAAAATACACATCATTAACGGAAAGTTGAAAGTGCAGGAAGTTGCAAAGGAACCCAAACGATCCATTGGGGTCACCACTACGCCGTAGTGGCAAGGCACTACGTGTCAGTGGGAGACCAGTGGTTTTGTTTTGGTTTCAATGTTGTCCAATGTGTCGTAGTTGTTGTCCCGACCAGCTTTTGTAGTTTTTAATATTGTTTATACGTATAAATTGTATCCTAAAATGTTGGTAAGTGAAAGAAGAGTTAGTCATGACATTTAATTTTCTGGAAAGAAAGATAAGAAATGAGTAAGATACGACTTTAACTAGTCGGGAAAGAAAGATAAGAAAAGAGTAAGATACGACTTTAATTAGTCGTGAAAGAAAGATAAGAAAAGAGTAAGATATGACTTTGTATAGACGAGAAAGAAAGAAAAGACTTTAAAGTAGTCTTGTAAGATTTATTTAACATAATTGTAAGATATTCTCACTAGCTTAACGCTAATATACTATGTTGATTGTATGTTTTGTAGGTACACGAGATTTAGGGAAAGGCAAGCTAAAGAAGAAGGGAAGGGGGAGTGTAATGGAAAGTTAAATGTTAAAATGTTTTAGTAAGAGCTTCCTCTCAAGTTTGTAAAATAAGATGTTAACGGTTATTTATCGTTAACTAATGTAATGAAGTAGTAACACTTTTGGAATGTTAGTTAAATGTTATATAAGATATATTTAAAAAAAATGGTGTGTATTTGATTCCGGGTGTTACATTATGCATTCAAATGTCTATTTAATATTGTCTAAAATTATCCATATCCAATACCTACGTGGCATTTTCACTGGACCACGTTGAATCTCGAGATTTTTATCTTATCTTATCAGATATTTAGTTGCTAGGGTATATATAAGTCGGCGCTGCTAACACCGACTTATATTAACATCTAACAGGCTATTAATAAAGCTTGTGAGGGAATTGATTCCACTAACCAACTCATTACACTTGACAGTCCAAAGTTGGTAATAAGCCGGTGTTAGCAACACCGGCTTTTATCCATATCCAATAACTACGTGACATTTTCACTGGATCCCGATATTTTTATCTTATCTTATCTTATGAGATAATAACTTGAGAAGGTTAAAGTATGCGAAGCAATGTTTTATTAAAATCATACAGGCTTTTAATAAAGCTTGTCAAGGAATTGAACCAAGAAACCAACTCATTACACTTGTCAGTCAAAAGTTGGTAATAAGCCGGTGTTAGCAACACCAGATTTTATCCATATTCAATACCTACGTGGCATTTTCACTGGACCACGTTGAATCCCAGATTTTTATTTTATCTTATTAGATAACAAGTGATTTTTAAAATATATAATCATTTCACACTCCATAGACAACACATTATTTTAAACCGATAACGTCACACAACTTTCATATACAACCCTAAAACCATGTCCGCAATTTCCCCATTCATTGTCCATCTAGCTGTGGAAATGAACTAGTATTTCAAAACGGTTTCTTGAATGGTGATGATTCGACAACCCGTATTGTTTTTCCTATCAGAAGGAGGATTGATTTTGTACATTTTAAACACGTGGCGTACTCCAAATTCGGGTTATCTAGTTAATTTTTTTAACTTGAAACTAATATTTTGGTACACCTATGAAGACCACATGGTTCAAAGCTAAATTGTAGACGATGATACGTTTGAAGCGGTATATGTTTTGAATGCCAAAAACCAAGCATATCAGCCTCAACTTGAAGCCCGCTTTCTGCCGGTAGTTCAACCAACCAACATTATTTTTACAGATTAGTTGCGAACATTCAAATACAGCATCCTCAAGAGTCTCAAGATTTGTTTCCATCATCCTATAGCGACCAGTTTCACCAATCTAGTTATGTTGAACCACATCAAAACAACATTCACAATATGTATTCATATCAAGCTATACAGAACATTATCACGAAGCTGAGGAGGACCCTGATGAAGACCAACACGAAGGCCACCCACACGGTGAACCGGAAGACTGTTTTGCTGAAAACGATGATTCAGAAGGCGATAATGAAACAATGCAAAAATATAGATTAAGTGACTATGCCTTTCATGGAGAAGCTTCAGAAGACGAAGGACGTCATGATGACTTCAAACCTCGTCAGAAAGATGATGAAGTTTTTGTGGAATCAAGGGTTGGACTCGTGAACGAGGGAGAATGGAATCGTCTTCCGTTCGACGAAGATGATGAAGCAATGGATTACTGGTCTGAAGGAGATGAGCCACGTCTCGGCATGTTCTTCAAGAGAAAGGTTGGATGTGTGTATGCCATTAGGATATGGAGTCTTAAAAATGTAGATAAAGGATAAGGCCAAGGCATTGGAAAGCAATATGTTACACAGAGAGTCCGGACTACGTAAACGACGAACATCATTATCCATGTCAATGGTCTGTCAGGGGTTCATGCAGAAACAAAATGGACATATGGCGTCTAGTAGTTTGGGACCCTGTCCACAACTACGTTGAACCGGTCTCTAGGAACAACAACCGTTCTTTGTCTGCAAGCACGATTGCAACAAAATTGCAAACTAAATCAAGCTAAACATTGCTTATCCTGTAAAACACATCGTTGCCACTGCCAAATCTACTTGGGACGTGGACGTGTCTTACTGTAATGCATGCAATGCGGGTAGAATTGCTATTGAATGACTCTACGGAACATGGGAGAGGAATTTTGCTGAACTGCCGAAGTACATGGACGAATCAGTCCATAAAAATCCTGGTACCATTGTCAGATGGTTGCATGCCTCGACTACAAACCCAAACGGTACGTTTAAATTTAAGTATGTATTTTGGGCGTTCGGACCTGCCATCGAAGCCTTCAAGCACTGTATTCCCGTCATATGTGTCGATGAGACTCATCTAAAAGGAAACTATCGCGGCAAGCTTCATACATTCGTGACAAAAAATTCTAACGGGGATATACTTCCTCTCGCTTACGCCATGGTTGATAATGAGACAAATGAAAGATGGCGCTGGTTTATGCACAAATTCAGGAATCATGTTGACGTGCATTCAGCCAGAAAATTGTGTATGATTTCAGACCGTCACATAGGTTTGATCAAAGCAATGGCTGAAATGGATGATTGGGATCATCGATTCTGTTTGAGACACATAAGAAGTAAACTTATAAACCAGAAGCTGAAAAATGGTGTTGGGAGATCGGCACTGCATCTCAGCGTAGAAAGTGTAATATTGCGGTTCGTCAATTAAAAGGGATTAATAGGAAGGCTTGGAGGTGGCTAAAGAATATTGGTTTGGACAAGTGGACGTTGTAGTATAACGAAGGCTATGTACGTTGGGGAAACATGGTAACAAACATAGTCGAATCATATAACAATGTCATAGATACGGTGCGCATGCTACCTATCAAGGCAGGCATTGAAGCTACATTCGAACTGTGTAGAGCACACTTCGTACAAACTCCGCCAAAGCTAGAAGTTGTAGCTCGCCACGTTCAATGGCCATGTGGAGACTCTACAATCAACGTGGATCATATGCAAATCATCAATGGGTAACACGTTACGATGAACCAAATGGGAGTTACCAGGCAGAGACAAATGATCTAATAAGCATGGGTGGGGGGGAACAAATACGAGTACAAGTTTTCGGCTAAAACTCGCACTTGTGGAAAGTGGCAAGTTCAGAGGTTTATTTGTTCTCATGGCATGGCTGTTGATGGACACGTCAATGGTCATAGACGAAGAAACCACGAAACTACACAAATAATGGTTGCTACCTTCTACAGCACAAATACCTGGAGAAAACAGAATACCCCGACACTTAGGGGCCTGTGTCACGCGGAATACTGGAGAGAAGCAAACTGGACGATCGGAGCTGATAAAACAATGATTGTTACAAAAAGAGGGAGAAAGAAACAATGAAGAATTCGTAACGAAATGGACCAGGCGAGCGGAAGTAGACCGAGAACGTGTAGTAGGTGTGGACAGGTCACAACAGCCGTAGTCGTAACTGTCCACAAAACAATGAGTAGTGATTTCTTGTATTAATTGTATTTCTGATTAAGTATTGTATTTTATTTTAGTCAAAAGTGTGATTATTTTATGTGAAAATAATTTTTTTTTTATCCATTTTTACATATCGTAAAACACAAAAATAAAAACTCTAAACATTAATCTAACTTTTCTAAACTCTAAAACAAATACATATTAACAAACCACAATTTTAAAATTTTCATAAAACGATCACAATACATAAATAATTAACCCTAAACACGTTAACAACCATTTATGTGAAAATAATGATTTTTTTTCCCATTATTTACATATCATAAAATACAAAAATTAAAGCTCTAAACAAAAATCTAACTTTTATAAACTCTAAAACAAATACATATTAACAAAACACAATTTTGAAATTTTGATAAAAAAAAAAACATCAAAATACATACATAATTAACCCTAAACACTAATACTTAGCCATTTTCAAAAAAAAAAAAAAAAAAAAAAAAACTAAACCGTAAAACCACCAAAAATGGAAACCCTAATTTTTTCCATAAGCCGGAGGTGCCAACTCCGGCTTATGACACGTCCGAAAAATGCAAGCTGATTGGAACAAAAGTGCAAGCTGACTCAAGCAAAGGTTGAGTGTAAGTGTGACGTGGCGTCCATTTGGCATAAGTCGGAGTTGACAACGCCAGCTATACCATTTTTATAAAAGATTTCTGGTGCCGTCGACTTACACTAATCAAGCGAGACAAAAGTCCATTCCGTCCAATAATTCTATACGATTCAGAAACCATATCCAAATTATTAATTTATCAACCCTTATATATATGCTTATATCACCCAAATCGAACCATTATTTTTTATCAATAAAGTGCAAAAGTATTCACAATAGACCTCAATTTAATCTATTTACGTAAAATTTTGTTAGATGGGATACATTTTATTGCTAAGCTATTCGGGTTGGTAAAGTTCAAATATTTAACGCACAATCAAACATGTCCAATAGTTGTTAAATAGATTCTCAGGTGTTCACAATTTCTTCAGTTGTAACTAAAATATGGATCTTTGTTTTAATAATATTTTATGTTTATTATATTAACCTGAAAAATATACGATACCTGCCCAAATTAATTTATAATGGAATATTTTGTTGCCATGTCGGGCTACACATTTGAAAATGATATATATGGAACTGGACCACAATTCCAGAAGTTTTGTTCTTGTCTATCATTGACTCGCATGTTAGAATATGTTATAAAAGACGATTTTTCCAATTTGCACCTATGTAATTATAGCAAAATTAAAAAGTTGAACGATTTTGTTTAAATTGTTCGTCTGTAAATTTCTCGCAAAGCTAAAAAGTCAGATATTTGAATGTTAAATCTAAACAGATTTATAATATTAAATTAACGGTTGAATAACAAAATTTCGAATTTTTTCCTAGAAAATACAAAAGTAACTCAATGAAAAATTTTAATATGTATAACAATTAGATTATTGTCCCGCAATAGCGCGGTAAATATAGACAAAAAATTAAATTATAAACTTTATGTTTATAAAAATTGTTCTTTTATAAGTATACAATATTGCACGTATAATAACCAATATATATTTATGTTTATACACATGTTATTTATAGCTATAATAACATATATACATTTATGTTTATATATATATTTTAATATTTTGTATTAAGAGATTTTATAATAGTAATAATAAGATAAATCATAGTCTAATAACAGACAAATATTTTTATTATTGTAGTGGTGTGAAATTGAAAAAAGAATGCAATTATGTATTGTATAAGAGTGTAAATGAAAAAAATATTTGATGACATCATCAATCTAATTTAACGGTTGAAATCAAAATATCTAACTCATTCAACGAATCTTATTTTACCATGTGACATTTAAGGTCTTTCTTATATATACTTTTATTATATCTTTAATATAATATAAAAGAGGGGCCTTAAATGCCACATGGCGAAGCAAGATCCGTTGGATGGATTAACCTCTTTGATGTCAGCCGTTAGATCAGATTGATGATGTCATCAAATATTATTTTCATTTTACACCCTCTTACAATACATAATTACATTCTCTCTTTTATTCAATCTCTACTCAAATAAAAAACATAATTATAATTTATTTATAGAATCATTTAATTTAGACTATAATTTACCTTATTATTATTCTAAAATCTTCATACACAAAATATCAAACCATGTGTATAAAAATAAAGGTGTATATGTTATTATAACTATAAACAATATGTGTATAAACGTAAAAGTATATATATATATATATATATATATATATATATATATATATATATATATATATATATATATATATATATATATATATATATATATATGTATTCTACGTACAACACTATTTTCTCATAATAAATTAAAATCTACATAAAAATAAAATTTATGATTCAATTTTTATTTTTTTCCGCGTTATCGCGGGACAATAATTTAGTATTAAAGATAAAAGGAAGGACTAGGTCTACCCTCTCAGAGGAAAAAAAAATAACTTACATGATTGCAAGAAAAAGAACTCTATGTAAAAACAAGTAAACAACATTCTTTCTCTAACACTAGCTCAATTTTGATTTTTGTTATTTTATTTCAGTTTACTTATATATAAGAAAAACACTAATGTCAAAGTTGTATTTTATCTATAATATAGAAAAGTTTTTAATATTAATATGTTTATCACAACTTAAAACCTGTATTAATAATTGGATAGGTGAGATTAGAAGTTTTAGATAAAGGTAAAACGCATAAAAAGACCTTAAATTTATATTCGTTATTTATTGAAGTTTCTAAACTTTTTAATTTACAATTAAAGGATTCAAGTTCCTTTTTATTTTATAACCGAGTTAAATTAAAGGTTACACACTTGTTGTTACTTTTGTAGCTAGTTACTACTACAACGAGGACGTTTTAGTGGTTTGTTGTATAAATTGAATCGAAGAACAAAAACATTAGGGTTCTTAACTTATGAAATTAGGATTACTCACAAAAAATGAATCGAAGGAATCTATGGGATAAAGACGAGGACCTCTCCAATCATGTTAGGGTTATCTGTAAATGTGGTGAGTTGAGTGGGTTGTGGACTTCTTGGACCGAGCAAAACCCAGTGCGACGATTCTTGAGATGTAGATTTTAGAGATAAATAGAAATGTGATTTCTTTAATTGGTGGGATCATCCGGATTTAAGCTTTGAGTGGTATACATCACAAAGGAAGAAATTACAACTAAAATTAAAGAATGAAGCACCAAGAATGCATTGTTTAGAAGATGAAATCAAGTTTTTGAAGACAAGCATCCAATTTTATCGTTTTGTAATCCGTGTAATGTTTGGAATGATGGTAATGTTATGTACGAAGTGAAATATTGTTGTTCCCTTTTCCTGTTTTGTTCTTTTTTCTGGTTTTCTATTTTGTTCCCTTTAATGTTATCAATGGAATGTTATGACAAGTTTTTTCCAAATATGTTTTTCCTGTTTTGTTCCCTTTTTCTACTTTGTTGTTTGTAACGTTTTAGCAAAATATGTTTACAAAAGGCCACTTTATTATAACTAACAGGAATACAAGTACATGAACACGGGTGTACAAGTACAGAAACATGAAGACACGGACATGATGACAGGAACACAAACGAAGCTTGACAGAAGTCAAAAGACAAGACACAAACAGTAGTGGCCAAATGGACAGCTTCTAGCACCTAGTGCAGTTATTTGATCACGAAAGTTAAACGTGGTCCATATGGTTTTTCACCAGTGACTTGGTAAACATCAGCACAACACCATAACGCAATCCATTAAACCACTTGAATTTCTTCCACTTTGCATTCATGACAACATGACTTGGTGGTACCTGAAGCCTTCTATCATAATTCTTGATTAGAGGAAGTTCATGTTGAAATCATGTGGATGGAAAGTGACTTGGAAATCTTCATAGGAAATAAGCTTATGGTCCCTAACAAATGCACCTGGGATGGTCTGGAAAAGTGACAAATGTTAGTATTAAGTTAGTAGAAAGCAGTCTAAATTACCACAAAGATAAAAACTTACCACCCTCCCTCCTTTCACCTTGTACCGTTTCAGTGTTATAACAAAGTTGTTCAGTTATTCCCCATCACTTTCATCAGAAGAGTTCATTACTACATCTTCCACATCACTTAGTTTAGAAGTGTTACTTGACAACTCCACAACAGGCACATTTGGAACATCCGATACATTTGGAACTGAAGTTGTAACCATTTGGTATGGTTAAATGCATTCAATTTATTTCCTGTTTGATGATAAGTTTGATTGATGGAAGTATATATTCAAGTAGGTTGCATGCTTAAGTCTTCTATTTAAGTAGCTTTCTACATAGACTTAGACCAAGTATGTGGTGTATTTGGAAAGGCACCAGAATCAAGGATAGTAAATATCTTCAACCACCTTGCAGAAAATTAAGTCCTTTGTCTTCTGGGTTGATCTTAACCCTTGAACTCTTATGACCATTTGCACATTGATATCATTGATATGACCATTTGCTCACGAAAAGTCAAACACAATAAACAAGAACTTTAACGCACCATTTCAAAGTAAAGATACCATTTAAACACACCCTTGCACTGTTATCACTTGTATCTATACATAAAAGAAACTATTTAAACACACCATATACAGCAAAACAATGGAAAAGTTAAACATAAGATCCATACATTAAATTAAACATACTAAGAACTATATTCATACATAAAAGACAACATAAAAGATCTCAATATGAAATTAAACACAACAGACATGTCTTTCGGTACCATAGAAAACATCCTACAAGTTAAACACAACAAACATCCATACAATCAAATGGGAAATGGGTTATCACTTGTACCAGCACCATCTTGGTTCACCTTCTTCATTTTTGCAATTCTTTTAGAAGGCTTTCTCAGATTTGGTTTCTTGTAACCAATCCAAAACTTGTCATACCTTGCTTGAATTTCAGCTTGAGTTGGTTCACTAACTTATTTCCTTATATCTTCAAATGCCTCTGCTAGCCTTGTTGCAATGAATTTCTTTGTATACTCACTTTCATTATGTTGTGTATCAACATTTTCTTTCTTAAATGGAAATGAGCTTCTTAGACCTTACTTCATCAAAGATTGGGACCTCTTTAACCACTTTTATCTTCAACTTGCTCAGACATGACCTCCTCATTCCCCATTTCATCAAAGATTGGGACCTGTTGAACCTCAAGCTTCACCTCAAATAGATTATAGGACCTGTTGAACCTCAAGATTCACCTCAAACAGATTATCTTGATTGAGTTGCATAAGAATTACATTAATATACTGCATACAATCCATCACAATAAAAAAATAAAACAAAGTAAGACGCATACCATTGGGACCTCATTATCCATCTCATTATCACCATTAACCATCTCATTATCACCATTCACCATCTAATTAACCATTTCTCCAACACCTCTACCCCCTTTCCCACCTCTACCACCGCTACCTCCTCTTCCACCTCTATCACCCTTCCCACTAGTTTGAACTTCTGTTTGAGTACCTGTTTGACCTCCACCTCTTCTTTTGTTTACCCTTCTGTTACTAGGGTGTTCAATTAGTGGTCTTCCTCTTTTAGCTGGAACCTTAGGTGGTGGAAGAACCTTATCCTTTGTACATGTCTTTTTATGGTGACTAGTTTCTTGACAGTTTTTACA
The DNA here is from genome assembly GCA_910822075.1 of Senecio squalidus. NCBI lineage: Eukaryota > Viridiplantae > Streptophyta > Magnoliopsida > Asterales > Asteraceae > Senecio > Senecio squalidus. Next base: position 48,110,735 of record CAJVGC010000582.1, on the reverse strand, counting down.
AGTCATTTTTCTTGGAGGTCTTGAAATCCAATCCTGAGTTTTGGTTCTATCTTTCTTTCTTTTCAATGATGTCCTACCACGCATTTTCCACTGCATCACAATCGATCCCTGTTCTGAAAAAATCCCTTGACCATGTGTGTGGTTGTTTGTTCATCAAGTAATTGAATTCCCCAAGATTAGCAATTCTTATTAATTCCATCACAACATCAAATCTTTGAGTAGTTGATGCCTTAGAGGCTGACAAAACAGGTTTCTAAACTCAGCACCATTGAACACTTTCCTGAAGTTTGCATAAATGTTCCTTGCACATAACATGTGTTCTGCATTTGACCGTATTCTTCTAACAGCTATCGCAAGCCCCTGCTCAAATGATGAATATTTTATTAAAAATTACTGAAAAAACATGAAACATATTTGGTAAATAAATGTAATTTTACCTTGTGTCCATCGAAATGCCTGATATACCATCCCTTGCATTCAAATCCAGATCATGGTTGATATACCTCATGAACCATGTCCAGTTATCAATGTTCTCAACATCAACTACAACCCATGCTATGGTATATATTTGATTGTTTCCATCTCTTCCCACTGTAGACAATAACTCACCTTGACATAAACCTTTCAGAAAACATCCATAAAAACCAATTATTTTTCTACACCCTTCTTTCAAACCAAATTTCATTTCATGGAAGCATACATAGTATCTATAAAATAGTTGTGACCCATCTAGTTGTACATGAACACCCATCTCAATAGTGGTTCCTGGATTTGTTGCTTTCATTTATGCTGCATAATCCCACAGTTCACCATATTGATGATTGACACTTTTTCTCAGATGATACTTAGCCAATCCTTTTGCCCTCCTACCCTTTTGCCCTCCTACACTGGCCATATTATACTTTTACCCTATACTTCTTCCTTTCCAAGCTCTTGCAACTGACAAATCTTCAACTCATGATAAGCTCTTATCTTGTCTTCATACTATTCTACAATCCATCTAGAACTAATTAATGTTCTCATGTAGAATTGTCTTGTACAATGATAGTCACCTTTTAAATATCTAATATGCCAGGAGTTCTAATCTTTCATCTGTACTAACCTAATATAAAAAGAGCATTTCTCATTGATATATGGATTCCCACTGCATGTCAATTTTTTCTTTCTAGTTTTCTCAGCAAAACCACACCTAACTATCATATTAGTTTTGTCACTCTTCTCAAACCAAAGTTGAAACCCATTTGCCACAACATAAAAAATAAGACAGTCTTTTAACTGGTCTGCACTTTCATACCTTCTTCAACCTCCGATGTGTATTTGGATTATGAATTGGGAACTTGTTATCATGTTTGACATAGTCTTTGTATGAATTTGGCAAGTCTTGATCAACATTAACTTCTGGTTCCTTAATGTATTGCATCTCCTTTGGTCTATCATCAACTTTTGAATAAGTACAATCAACAACAACAGGTTCCTCGTCATCACTTTCATTGGGAAAGATCAAATTTATGTCAATCTTATTACTATTATTCATCCTCAAACTCTGCCTTTTCAGTCTATCCTTTCTTAACTCCTCCTCACAGTCAGACAAATGATCTAAAGAAGCAACATCACTATTATCATCATCAATCCAGTCATGACCACGATCATCTGAAAAATGATGATTTTGTGAATTCATGGATATGACCTCAACATCATTAAAATCATCATCATTAAACTCTTCTACTATCTTTGTCAAGTACATATCTATTCTACCAGTATTGTCTTTTGAACATTGAATAAAAGAGACATAATTATCATCACTTACAACGAGACCAACACCTTCGGTGTATAGTTTCCCAGGTGCACAATAGAACATGTCTACGAAATTAGTGAAAGTCATCTCCTTTAGCCACATAAACAAACGTCTACAGTCGAAATCAATGATATCAATATCGCGAAAAGTATCCATCTTCCCATCTACATACCTCCTTGGGATACCTTCAAAATGACCATCAAATTAAACATACATTGTAATTATTATCGGTGAATTCATTCTTGATTTGGGTGTAATTTGATTTTAGGGTTCTACTGGATTTGGGTGTAATTTAATTTTAGGGTTCGGTTCTTCTGGATTTGGGTGTAATTTAATTTTAGGGTTCGGTTCTTCTGGATTTGGATGTAATTTGATTTTAGGGTTTCAATGATTTTGGTGAAACATAAGCGAAAGACGGGTCAACAAAAGTCAAACATAAAAAAATTACCGGTTACCTTATGGTAACCTTTACTTAACTCGATTGTAAAATAAAAGGAACTTGAGTCCTTTAATAGCAAATTAAAAAGTTTGGGAACTTTAATAGATAACAGGTATAAGTTTTATGTCTTTTTATACGTTTTGTCCTTTAGATTATTCAAATATTTATATTTATTCGTGTTTTGAGATTTATATCTAATTTGAGTTTTGGGTCAAATTGATAAAAAATTATGACATTCAAATTAATTGACCTGAAAACATATGTATTTAGTTGGAGAAAATTATCAACTTTCCTAGAATAATTTTAAAGAGAAACTAGAAAAGAAAAAAAAAAGTTCAAACTGATTTTTCTCAAAAAGAATAAAAACAAAAACTCCTTTTCACAATCAATACTAAAATTTTAAAAACCTTTTTTTATTGTTTCCAAAATTTTCTTTTCATATTTCTCTTATAAAATAAGAAACATTTTTTTCTATCTAAACACATTTTTCATAGTTTTTATTGATTTTCTAGAGAACAAAAATATATTTCAATTTTATGGAAATGGAGACGAGAAACTTGGAAAAAAAATCGTCAACTAAACACAATTATTTAGCTTCCTTAATTATTATATCCTAACTGTTTAAGTATTACGTATGATGTTAGCCTAAACACAATTGTGTATATACTTTATCTGTTTATTCGTCCAAAGATAAGTATACACAGGGCTGATAAACTGTTTTTTTCTATTGTGTGACAAACTCTAAAAACAACTTTAATAATCATTTTCAAATGATCAAGTCATAAAGAGCTTATATTTGCGGATTATAAACATAAACACTTTGTTTCGATCTGTTTGTATAGATGCTTGATAACAAAATTATAACACGATACAAGCTCCATTTAGAGATATGTTTCTGATATAGTTTACACAAAAGGCCTGTTGTATACTGCATATCATTTCCTTTGACAAAAATCTTAAAAATACTAACTATTTAAATTGGCTATATAATGCATCGTCGTCTTTTTAGTTTCTTGTGTTAAGGAGCATCCGTAGCACACTTTTCATTTCTGGTCTTGCTTCAGGGGAGATACTTACACATGCCAAAGCAACCTTTAGGACAGATAACATTTGGTCCTTAATGGCCGCTGATGTCCTACTCACAGTGGCGTCAAGTATTTGATCAGCGTTGTGTTGTTGCATCGACTTACCAGACACCCACTTGGCTAATTCTGACCCTTCACTGACCGCTGGCTTTCCCGTCAACAGTTCTAGCAAAATCACACCAAAACTGTACACATTTCCAGACGTCGTAACCCTCATCGTGTAGGCATACTCTGAAACCCAAAAACACGATTGTAGGTTAGGATTTAAACCTTAAAGGACAAAAAAGAGCATAAACTCGACTACTTTTATACCCTATGATCGACATATGAAAGAAGAAACATACCTGGAGGAACATAACCCACAGAACCAGCAACAGCGGAAAGATTGTTTGTGCTCTTTGAAGGATCTGTCACTTTAGAAAGCTCTATGTCTCCAATTTGAGAGTCGTTCAAGGACTTAAGCATAACGTTTTTACTAGAAAGATCAAGAAGGGCGATTGGACCGGAGGGGCATGTATGGAGAAAAGCCAACCCATTCGCAACGCCTAATGCTATACTATACCTGTTGGTCCAATCTAAACCGGTCTCCAAGCTTCCATGAAGAACATCGAAAAGAGTCCCCTTCTCACTGAATTCATAAAAGAGATACGCATTGTCTGTAGTTAACACATACGCAAGAGGAATCATGACACTTGAATTTCTCAACCTCCCAAGCGTTTCTATTTCGTGTTCAAACAAATCATGGCTACCAATTTGGAATATTTTGTCACTCGAGTTAAGCTTCTTGACAAAAAAACACTTACCCGATGGCATGGTAGCCTTGTAATAAGTAGAGAACCTCGTCTTTATAACAATGTTAGAGGGATAACCCACAGCCTCCATCGCCTTGGTGAAGTCAAGATTCGTTCTATGAATCACATTTAAAGTCAACAAACTTCCTTTGACGACCTCTTCCGGCTGCTTCCAAGAATTTGTTACCTCGTCATTCACCTTATGAATTCGTCTAGAGACTATAAGGGACACAAGTACAACTATTATAAGGGCAACAACAGCTCCTGTGGAAGCTACGACGATTCCCACAGATACGGACTTTTCATTTTTTCTCACAGGTGTCGAGGGGCTTGATGTCCTATTTATCAAGTTTTTATTTCCATCTACGGACAAGATAACATTAGGACGAAACTGAGGGATAAAACCTGTAAGCATATTGTTGGAAAGTAGTATCTGTGTCAAGCTTGCCATTTCACCCATAAAACTTGGAATATCACCCGAGAATCTGTTATTTGACAGATCCAAAATTTCAAGTTGTTGTAATCTTGAGAGAACTGCGGGTATTGACCCTTGAAAGTTGTTGTGACTGAGATTTAGAGAAATCTGCAAGTTAGTGGGTAGTGACCTTACGACACCTCCAAGACGGTTCTTTCCAAGTTGAAGCTCCAACAATGAATCCATGCTGCCAAAGGAATCAGGAAGTTCACCACTCAGATTGTTGACTTGTAAGTCGAGATTACTGAGATTCCGTAAGCTTGAAAGTGATGGTGGGATGGAACCACTCAGTGAATTCCAACTCATATTTAGTCTCACAAGAAACGCTAAACGACTTATTTCATTTGGAATCACTCCAGATAAATTGTTGTGCTGAAGTTGAAAAACCTGCAGTCTGCCAAGATCAACCAACTCAGGAGGAAGAATACCGACCAGATTATTATGTGATAAATCCAAAAGTGACAAATTCTTGTATAATCCCAGCTCAGGAGGAATCGTCCCGCTTAATTTGTTGTGATCAACTTCTAAATAAGCTAATGATGGAACATCATTACCAAACGACCACGATGGTAATAAACCTCTCAGCTGATTGCTACCCAGTCTCAACCTAACCAAGGTTGTGGATACATTGGAAGGTATAGAACCCTCTAAATCATTAAATGACAAATCAACCGTTTGCAAATTTGCGTGGGACAAAAGGTCATCTGGAATTGAACCATTTAACTTATTGTAACTCAAGTCTAGATTACTAAGATAGCTAGTAATTCCAAATGGGATTGAACCAGTAAAACTGTTTTGATTCGCAGCAAAACGCTTTAGAGTAGTGATTGTGGAAACCGAGCGAGGAATTTCACCTGTGAGGTAATTGGCAGAGAGAAGTAAGAACTGTAATTTGGAGAGATCACCTATACGAGAAGGTATGTTCCCGACGAGTTGATTGCCACCAAGATCAAGCAGAGTAAGATTAGAATATTTAGTAATTTCATCAGGAATGTTACCCTTGAAAGAATTGAAAGAGAGTTGAAGCTCCACAAGAAGCGTCGAATTACTGCCACCACCTAGCTTAGTAGGAACAGACCCTGTGAAGTTATTGTTTCTAATGTTCAAACTCTGTAGCTCATTCAAAGCATCAAATGGCGAATTACTAGAGACGTCGTTGCTTAAAAAATTATAAGACAAGTCCAAAACATGTAAAGAAGAAGTCTGGAAAGTAGGCAAGGGTCCGGTCAGTCTGTTCCTACTAAGGTTCAAAACATTTAGACCAGCAGCAGCACACGACGAAGAGATTAATAGTCGTGGGATTGAGGTGAGCTGATTGTTAGAAAGATCAAGAGATTCCAACGTTTGAATTTGGCAAACAAGAGATGACCAATAAGACTCATTAAGGTTGGAGATAGACAAGGACGAGAGAGAAAGCATGGAGACAGAGGAATTATTACACAAAACACCTTGCCAAGAACACGGGTTTTGTGAAGAATTCCATTTGGTGATCTGTAACACCTGATGTAAGTTGTTCATGGTGGTGAGTTGACTAGATGGTAACTGACACTGAACATATTCAATTATGAACATATAGTAGTAAAACAAGAAGGCCGTCTTTATGTATATATTAAGCCTCGTCATTGTTAACGTAAAATCAGTGTTTCTGCTTCCCGGCCGAGGTATTAAGCAACAGAGTTTGTGGAATATTTGTGAATAACGTGTGGAAAATGCCACCCGTGGACCTGGAGAATTGACTAACGACTTTAAACAACCCATTTCTTGAATGTTTTAAATTATTGTTTATAGATGGAGATTGAAATAATGTTGTTGATTATCCATAAAAACAAAATTGTCCACTTTAAACAAAGTATTTTCTCGTCCATCGCCATTCACTAAATGGTCGAATTTACGTCGTAAACAACGCATGATCGATAGAGATAACTGATTTCTATTTATTTACTAGGAAACATAAATAAATAGAATTTAAACCCCGAGGAATAAAAAACTCATCAACCACTGGTACATTTTCTGAAAAAAGATTTTTGAAAACTTTACGAAACTGTATTTTATATAACACCAAATCAGTCATACACCAACAAAATGATTGAGTAACCACAAGAAGAGAGCAATAGCAATTAGCATCTCTAAGCATGGGAAATAGTAGCAAAAAAAGTAATCTGAAAAGATAAAAATACTAGTAGCATATGCCTGAAACGCAGCTCGATGATTGAAATCCATGATGACACAGAACAAATACAGGTGCATCATAAGAGGGAACAAAAGAATTCCTAATTTGGTGCAGCAAAGTGGATCTGAAATTTACATGAAATCCAAGCTAGTGCTCAAGGTGAAAAACATATTCAGTGAGACGCTGCAATTTGGAAGGGTCTATTTTCTGCTCTGTGACGACAACTTGTTTCTTCACTGTAAGCATTTGAGAAGCAGCATCCACATTCCATCCGTGTTGCAATACATCTGCATTTCACCTCACCATCAGTGAGAGTCAAGCACAACATGGTAAAAAAACAAAAGGAAAAACAGAGATATTGGTAAGATTCTGGCCCATCCTCCAATTGAATTTATTATCGTAGTGAACTTCTTACAGCATTTTCCACAATCATTTTAAAGATGGTTTGTAATAAAATGAAGTCATTCTTATTGTGCTTGTCATGTCAACAAGTGGCAATGGCTTCCTATGTACTTCAAGGGGAATGGACATAATAACACTTCTCCGTCCGTACTTGAAAAAAAAAAATTCAAACTATACAAGATGCATGTGAACTAAAGTGGTAGTAAGGTGCTATCCGTGTATAATCAAATACAATATATATTTTGGCCTGTATGCTAATATAATTATGTGATTATTCTACAAAATGTTTAAGAGTTAATTGTCAAGCGGTCTTGTTTTTCACCCAAAGAGAAACAACTAGACCAGTCTAGTACTATTTAAATTATGTTATGATGATGTTCATCACTACCGACTTTATCAGATTTATCAGTTTCAAACATGATGATAAGTCCCAATCATGAAAGAATGATTGAAACATGAGGAAGTGGCCGAAAAAATGTTTTACTCGGTGCTACAGAGTTTAAAAAACTTTTGGGGTAGCGTAGAACTGATATAAGTAAAACGTATAATCATCTTTTACATTTATTTGGAATGGCGAGACTGCGATGCAAGAATCCTACGAATGAAATATACAAGATGACAACTTACAGTTTGAGGCATCATTCTCATTCATCCCCAAAAAGAGAGCAGTATCCTGAATACTTATAGTTGAATAAGCAGACATCAGTAGCTCTAGCATCCTTCTTGTGTATCTTTCTGCAAATGTTAATAAAAAAAACACATCAAGGTTAATCACAAAAAAGACCGTTCCATCAATCCCCATTAAACAAATTCAATTCAACTCCTAAATATTGCATGTCATGTAGACCGAATCTCAAGTTTATTGCTATAACCATTATGTCTGAAGATTGACTAAAACGATCCAACAAAAATGTGTCCAAAAAAATTGACAATCCCATTTAAACATACAAACAATGCCAGTGTTGTAAATAACGCTAGGCGAACCTAGTCGGTAAAATAGGGACTAGAGATTAATCGGGATTAATCGAATTAATCGTTTTCTCATTTTTTATGTGTAAATTTTCAAATATAAATATATGACATGAATAAAATACTTCAAATAGACAAATAACATAAATAGTTTAGACTTTAGATTTAGTTGACAATTAAAAATACCAAAATCAACTAATTTTTAATATATAAACTATTAAACTTTTAATATTAATAACTAACCTTTTAATATATAAACTAATAAAAAAATAAAAAAAAAATTAATCAAATCCCAATGACTGTTGTCTCTCTCCCACTCCACCCACCCAACAGTGCTTCCATATTAATATTCAATCAAATCCCAGTACTCAAACTAGCAAACACAAAATTAACAAAAAAAAAATTGCGATTTGCTGCTTCTTGTGTGTTATTGACTACAATTACCTACAAATTGGCACAAATCGCTGGTGTCTGTGATGTTTTAAAGGTTAGTCGTCGGTTTTAATTGGGTTTTTTTGTTGACTTTCGTTGACCGATTTTTTTAAATCGGGCGATTTTCACGACTAATCCTCTGGCCGATTAATTTGGCGATTTGGGTAAAATTAATCCCAAAATTCCCGACTTACGATTAATCGCCGATTAATCGGCCGCCTAATTCGATTTTTGCAACATAGCGCTAAAAATGCAAAAGAATATATAATGATGCATAGTTAGCAGACACAAGTTTGGCACTTGAAGTTGAGGAAAGACACATGTACTCAATGTGTACTTCTTTTAGTAACTAAAAGCAGAATTTTCCATTTTCAAGGGACTGTGACATGAAAAGAAGCATTTTCAGACGGATAGACCAGACTAACTAGAAGAAAACCAAAAAACGATTTCTATGGTATGTTTGAAATCTGAAAAACGGTCATGTAAAAACCTGATAACCCTTGAATAAGACATAACATTATCATATAGTATCACTCACTCACTCGCCTCAGTTACATCTTATAATGCCTTAACATACTCCAAATTGAACAGGAACTGACCTTAGTATGGGATTACCAACCATATAAATATATAACCCACGTATGTCATGTAAATATGCACATATATGTATAAGCCATCATCTATAAAAAAAAATGCACTATTACATATATAGAAGATTATACAAACCTCAGATGTTGTATTCGATTTTCCTCTTTTAGGCAGGAAAATATATATTGATTAATTGATATTTCAATCTCATTCGCTCTTTTTTTGGCATGCAATACACTCGATATTTCATGTTATTACATTTTAAATGTCAAGTTTTGTTTACCTAAAGTGTTGTCATCTTTAAGTTCCCAATTAACACTCAATAGTGCATACAAATAGGAACGCAATTCATGTGAGTATATGTGTTCAAAGTTCAAACAGTGTCACGCTTGCCACTCATTTGAAATCACGTCAAAACAGTAACCACTTAAAAGCTTGCCTGCAAAAGACGCAACAAAATCTTGAATCTCTGCACTCCAATTGAATCCACGAATGGCATCATAGACACCAGCATAATTCCGAGTCCATAAGTGCTGCCCAATTTTCCAGACTGCAGCAACTTCGGGACGGCTCTCCTTAATTGAGGAAGGTACAGACTTCCACAAAAACCGTGCACTATTTCTGTAAATTTTTCAAAAAACACATATATAATCATTATATACAATAAATATCGCACACCGATGGCGGTTCATAGTTAAATCAATATTGATTTAGTTCTAAAAACACAGGTAAAACTTACAGATCATTGAGGTAAATGTGACCGAGAAGATGAACAGCATACGGCCATTCGTCTTGAAACGGAACGCCTTGTGAAGCAGTCTATATAACAGTAAAACTGAATTAGGGTTTCGATTCTAACCTAAAAAAAACACAAAATTGGTGGTAGTAAAAAAAAACTTAGAAAAACCTGAAGCATAAGGTGATCGCAGATATCAGCGATTTTGTCGTACGATCTTGAACCCATTGCGTCTGTAAGATTTGAGAAATCCATTCTACCCTTCTTCTCTGTTTCTTTGCAACAATGTGCTCTGTGAGTTTTCTTATCGTTAAAACAGAAAAACCCCAACTTTGACCAACTCTTACTGGGCCTGAGTTGCTTAGAAAGTCACAATAATTCTCCGGATAAGTCACTTGGGCTTCTGTTCAAGATGATCATAGCCTTTTTTTCAAACCCAAATAACCTATCCAATTCGAATTTGGTTTGGTTTAAACATGTCAGGTCAAATGGGTCAAATCAAAATAGCCCGAAACTCATATGATTCACATACTAGATCATGATTCCACCATCATTTAGTTGTTAACTATACATTCAGAGTATTGATCTTACCTTAAATATAACATTTTGTCAATTGGTATCAGAGCTGGATTTCAATTCAATTTGATATTCAGTTCATCAATCGAGTGATAGCAAGCTAATTTTGAGGTGTTTAGTTGAATCTTTAAGGTTTAGTATTTAAGTTCAACAGTTCGCTAAATTTAGGATTTGAATTTTGGCAGTAAAAACAGTTACATATTGTAATCATCTAGTTTTTTAATTAGATGTGAATTTGAGCAATTAAGTGTGATTCGAGTGTTTGTTTGGTATCAAATTTGAAGTTTGCAAACAGTTAGAGTGATTTTGAAGAATTCATCATTTACAGAGCATGGGAGCTCCGGTGATGAATTATGATACCGAGATTGGTTCAGATGGTAGACCTCCTAAACTACTACCTAGAGCTGATTTCATGATGTGGAAATTGCGGTTCAGAGCGTTTGTGTACTACGGTGAGGTTCATCTATGGCATCCTGTTGTCAATTGTTCACAGAAGGCTATAGTGCAAGAGACTGGTGGTACACAAATGGGAGAGGTTGATCTAGTACACTAATTTGGATAAAAAGTTAATTGATAGGGATTTCAGAGCTTTAGGTGCTATCATTTTGGCACTTCCTACCGAAATTTTCAACAATTTCAAGGAATGTGCATCTGCAAAGGAGCTTATGGACGCCATGGAACTAAGATATGAAGGAAGGTTGGAACTGAAAGAGAGTAAGAAGGACATGTTCAAGAAGTTGTATGATTGTTTGAACATGTGAGAGGTGAAAGTTTGAGTGATCAGATTAATAGGTTTACTCTATTGGTTAGTGATTTGAAGAGTTCTAGTGTTGTATTGAAAGATAGTGATGTGTGCAAAAAGCTGTTGAGCTCTCTTCCAAACAAATGGTGTGTGCAAGTAATGATTATTAAAAGGACTGCAAATTTGAATGCAATGACACTAGAGGAGTTGATTGGGATACTGCAATCCTATGAAGTGGATATGAAGCCTGATGAAAAGAAACAAACATACAACGGTTATGGATGTGCACTAGTGACTTCTCAGAGTGTTATCTCAAACAATGGATCATCATTTTCAAGTCGGGTTCCTTCACATTCTACTTGTTTTTCTGGAATGCTCATAGTCATAACGTAATGTCTGGTAATCATCATGGGATTGGAAGTGGATATGCTCATTATCATGGTCAAGGTGTTGAGTCAAGCTCATTCAATTCATCACATCAGTCTTATGCTTTGAATGCAAATATGACTGGTATGAATTTGAATGGTTCTAGTATGAATGTTGGTGTTTATAATAAGAAGATGTTTTCTGGTGAGAATGAGGTTCTATACAGAGCATTTGTTGCTACTTATGAAGCATTTGTGGCTAGTAGTTTGACTCAGTCAAAACTTGATAGACCAAGATTTAGAGCAAATCCACCCTGATGATTTAGAAGAAATTGATTTGAAGTGGCAAATGGCTATGGCTAGTGTTAGAGCAAATAGGTTTTTCAAAAGGACGGGAGGAACAATTTCAGGAGGGAAAATGGAGATAAGGTTGGTTTTGACAAATCTAAAGTCAAATGTTTCAATTATGAGGGTTTGGGACTCTTTGCAAGGGAATGTAGATCCCCAAGGAGAGAGAATAATGGTTATTAGAAGAACAATCATCAAGTGAATGCTGATGAAAAGAGTTTGACTTCTGTAACAGAAAAGAATGGAAATGAAGAAGCAAGCACATCAGGACAAAAACAGGCTTTCATTACATTTGAAGAATGAGTTGCAGTTACGGAGACTGATTTCCGAAACAATCAAGTCAAAGCTTTGATGAGTAAGATTGATACAGTTAATCATGATGAGGAACTTTCTAACTCTTTCACTATTGAATGTTTGAATAGTAGCATAAGCGCTTAAGATTAGTAGCAACCAATTTTTATACGCAAGTCTCCGGTACGGATATAGATGATTACACCAAAAGTCCCAAAAGTTTTCCCGAACTGAAACATAGTTTGACGACACAGAATGCTCGATAGAAAAATCAGGTAGATACTTGTTAAACAATAAGCTCTCCATTATCTTGTCCAGACATAACTTAAAGCTCATCATTAAGCATGATTGATAGAAAGGCGAAGTAACTTCATAACTAACACGAACGAATGTTGGAAGCGAAATGTTACACGGAATATTGCGAATCAATACCAAAGTTGAAATGTCTTACCAACCCGCTTATAACAATAAGTTTCCTCTGGATTGAATACCAATATATGATGAAGAAAGCTTGCGTCATGATGTATCTCAAATCCGCATCACGAACATAAAGTAATAAGAGTAGATTCGTATAAATTCATAATAAAATTGCAAAGAAGGTTTCGGGGTCTAATTCCCGACAACTAGATTTCAATGTGCCGTAAGCAAATAACTTTCTCGCGATTCAACTCGATTAATTAACATGTTTAAGACGTCCATTTTAAAAATTCGTTTAGGTTATACATTTGAGATTAACTGATAAATTTAGATATGACGATAGAAATTCATCGATTACTTATGCTCATTAAAACCGTTATAACTTGAGTTTTAGGAAGCGTTAAACGCCGAATCTTTTATGCTCAGAAATTAGACTCAGAGGGATACATTGAGGAACCGTATTTTCCAAAATTGAGTTATTTATGACAGATTTAAGATCGTTACAAAACAGGTTATGAAATCTGAAAAAAAATACTAAATTTCATATTTTGAGTTTTAAAACAAGTTGGAGGAATCCAACGAGTACACAAATGATCTAGGACATAACGGTGATGTATTAGACATGTTATGAACTTATAATAATCAGTTAACAATAACATCAGGTTTTCTAAGTCGTTACACAAATTCAAGTTGTAATAACCTATCAAAACCGTTTTAATATTTCAGATTTGACCCCCGCTCACTAATTTACAGTTTCTGAGAGTTTGACAAAAAATTGGAAGACGACACCTATTTTTCCAGGAAGAAGATTCCGAGAGCTACAATTTTGGTTTCGACCACAGTTAAAAATTCAAAAAATTTGAGAGTTATTAGCCGTACAGATCAGCAAGTTATTAATATTACACGTATATAGACCTTTTATCTAGGGTTTTTAAATGACGATTTGAATAAGAACTTGTATGAACGATTTCAATGATGCTATATCAGTTTATAAATGATCTAAGATCAGATTTAATCACAAACAAACATGATTAATGACAATATAACAAATGATTAAAAGATAATTACGAATTAAGGTTTATACCCTTGAATTGAATGTAATGATTTGGATGCTTAAAGTCTTGATCTAGCCACGAGCACAAGAGTGATCAAAGACCATGAATTTTCACACCACAAGAGTTGTTGGAATCGATTATACATTCCCCAAACAAGATCAAACAAGACACAAGATTAGAACACCCACTTATGAATAGAATGAATGCATGAATTGGCTAGAAGCATATAAATAACACCACACTTACGTTGGTTGAATAATAGATGATCCAAGAGTTATGTAGATCGATTAAGGGCCATCTTGAGTGATAGATCAACAACACCTTACAACAAGATTACAACAATCACACAACTACTAGAAATGATGGTGAAAGATTCGGCCAAGAGGGAAAACAAGAACAAAGCATGATAAATCAATTACCTAGCAAACTTCCTTGATAACTAGCTTGTATTAGGAGTATCATAATGATGGATGAAGGTCGAAAATGGAGCTGCAATGGATAGGGGAATCGGCTGCACAAGGAGGAAGGAAAATTTAGGGTTTTGAATTTAGTGTTGTGTTATATATGGATGCATTAGGGTTAGGAGTTAGTTATGAGGTGTTTGGAAGCAAGTAACAAGTTACTAGAAAGGGGCTCAAGGGCTAGAACCCGTCACCACACCCACATGCGAGCTAGAAAAAACTGGTCGAGTAGCTCGTTGCGTCGCAGTGCCCTTCAATTGCGGCGCAGTGGTTCATACACACACACATTTTTCTTTTACGCGTACAAGTAGCAGACAATTCCCGAATGCGGAGATCACAAGATAGACGTAACTCGGGACTAATATGTAAGTATATAATTGTTATAATTCTGAAACCGAGAGTTCTCAAAAAAGTTAAACAATACTCACATGGTTCAAATACGACAAGTTTACAAAACACGGAAATTACTCGATAAGTCATCTAAGAGCTCATCTAGTGGGTACTAACTACTTGTGCACCTAATCTAACACGATACCAGTCACATACAGAGATATACACACGCATGTCTATAGAAATAATCACATAAGTAAAGTATAGAAAACTTTATAATTTTTTTTTTAATGAGAGTCGGTAATGAGCTACATGCATACTAGACTAACGTGAGACCGAAAAAGTGACGGTTGTCACAGTATCCCCCACTTAAGAGAATTTCGTCCCGAAATTCAAGTTGTATAACTGCTGACATGAGTATCTCCAAAAATGCAAGCAAATGGGGGGTCGTTTGTACATTAGTTCCTCAAGGAAATGAACATAGACAGTGCTTAGAAGAGTTTGAGTTTTTTTGTTCGATACTGGAACAGATACGTGTTGCGATATATTTATAATTACGTCTAATTATAAACACATCTTACATGCATGTTCACATTACATAACAGGTCACGAGTAGTAGGATAAGCGCTTAAGATTAATAGTATACCGAATAAGTCTCAACCAAGTTTTATACACAAGTCTCCGGTACGTATGTAGATGATTACACCAAAAGTCCCAAAAGTTTTCCCGAACTGAAACATAGTTTGACAACACATAATGCTCGATAGAAAAATCAGGCAGATACTTGTTAAACAATAAGCTCTCCATTATGTTGGCCATACATAACTTAAAGCTCATCATGAAGCATGATTGATAGAAAGGGGAAGTAACTTCATAACTAACACGAACGAGTGTTGGAAGCGAAATGTTACACGAAATATTGCGAATCAATACCAAAGTTGATATGTCTTACCAACCCGCTTATAACAATAAGTTTCCTCTCATGTGATCAGGCACAAGAGAAATCCTATCATTACTTTCCAGCGATCACCACTTAAAATGTAACACCGAATTACAGAACACGATCAACAATGCAAAGATTAAAGGAATGCGAAATCATCAGAACGACTTATGGACCACGACGGGATTTGACAATTATTTGGATTGAATACCAATATATGACGAAGAAAGCTTGCGTCATAATGTATCTCAAGTCCGCATCACGAACAGAAAGTAATAAGAGTATATTCGTATAAATTCATAATGAAATTGCGAAGAAGGTTTCGGGGTCTAGTTCCCGACAACAAGATTTCAACGTTCTGTACAACTTTGTAGAAGGAACTACAATTTGAAAAAGAACAGAAGTAGGAGGAAATTGACGTTTTTTTTGCCGAGACACCAAATCTGCTACCGTATGAATGTTTATATCCAATCGTTGATATGTACTGAATTAGCAAGTCAAGAATAATATTCCTCCACGAGTTTGGAAAAACAAAACAATATGAACCCTTATAACCAAATAGGACGAGAAATAATATTTCTCCTCGAGTTTTGAAACAATGAAGAAACCGATGGAATGGATACGAATTTTCTTGAAATTCGGTTTAGACAATCTCCTGATGTAGAATCGAACACGGAAGTGTAATGATATAAGGATGAATGAAAAGATTTTCAAAAAAAACGTCATGATCAAGGGAAACGAAAAATAGTATCGCCTTCGAAGATAAGATAAGCGAGTCTTCAAATCACACCTTCTGAAGTGAACATAAGTCCTTCCACGAGAACGTCACGTACATCAAACATCACTAGTTCAACCACATTTTATAAATGAACCAGTGGTTGAAGAACAAGAAGAAGAAGAAGAAGAAGAGGTGATTGGTTTTACTCAAGGAAGAGAAGTGATCAATTACCTAACTTGGATTATACATACATGTCTACCCTAGTTGCTCCAATTTTGCCAACATTTTCTACAACTATATTTCTAAATCAATTATTGAGTCCTCTTCTCAAACATTGAACGTTTATAATTCAAGAAGAAAAGGAAAAAGTTCACATATAGTCCATGATTGAGTTATTTGGAATTAGAGAAAATAATGAGGAGTTGGTTGAAACTTTGACTAAGCAATGGAGAATGCTTTTCAATAGTTGATTATAAAGACTTTGCAAGAGGAGATTTAACAGTTAAGGTCAAACCCTTTGGATGATGCATCCAAAATAGGGGAGATATTAACATGGAGAAGGAGCATATGGAGTCTTTGATAGATGAAACAGAGCTTATAGTTGATGAAGAAGTAGTTTCAAAGGTTTTTAGGGAAAGAATATAGAGGTGATCATGACTGAAGCTGGTGATGAGGAAATAGTGTTGAAAAGGAGAAAGAAATGGAGAAATATGTTGAGTTGGAGAATGTAGAAGGTTCTAGTGTGAAAATTGTGAAAGGAAAAGAGAAGGTTGTTGAAGTTGAGTGTAACTCGGAAACACAAAATGTTAGTTCGGATGAAGGAAATGTTGTTGAAAAATTTAACTATGAAGAAGATAAAATTAGGTCGGATGATGAAAAGAAAAGTAGTTCTAAAGACGGTATTGACTTTGATATAGTAGTAAAGGGAGTTTTGGAAGATGCAACATCTAATGGCTTTCTAGATTTTGAATGAAAGATAAGCTGACTCCAAACACAAGTGTCCCATATGGTGCAGAAGAGTATTGGAACAAAGCTTTTGGAGGAGATGAACTTCCACCAAACATTGTTGAACCTGATGTAGAGGAGGAGATAGAGAATGATGAGAAATCAAAGGAAGATAAGAAAATTGAAGCTGATATGATAATTCCACAAACCAATACTAGGACGAAGTCAATTGCAAGAAAGACAACTCCTAGTACTGTTGTGGAAATCAGACAACAACTTACTTTGTCGAAAAAGAGTATGGATCAAGTGAACTACTATAAACATTTAAAGAGTTATCTTGTGATAGCTGCGAGATTCAGAACAAGGTCAGTGGGACAAATGGAGACTAAGACTCTATGACATGATTTTAAAAGGATCGAATCACTCAATCAGTGAATTGTTTGATCAAATTAAGATGTGGAATCTCTCAAAATGATTGAATCTATGATCTAATTGGATTGAGAAACAATTGGTTGAAAGAGTTTGATCTGATCTATTCCATAGAGTGATTTTGGTGGGAAAAGTCATTACAATATATATTACAATGAAGCACAATGGTACTCTCATACACTTAATCGAGAGACACTTGACTCTATCACCTATCTTTCTATTTATATATCTCATTACATTCTCTCTACAGATAAAACACCTACGTCTTCATCTTGATTTTAACTCTAAAGTTATTCACTTTAACTCGGAAGTAGAGTCTTCATCATCATAGTTATAATCTTCAATGTTGACTTGTGTTGACCATCTAATTCTACACTTTAAATTTAACTCGGAAGTACTTCACTTTAACTCGGATTTAAAGCTTGTTCTTCAGAGTTAAATTCTTCTGTGTTGACTTACTAAGTTTTAACTCGGAAGTTAACATTTGTTCTTTCGAGTTAAACACTTAGAGAAAAAACACACACTTTGAAGATTTCTAGCTTCATCCATATTCTTCAATACCCAACAGTCTCGAAAAGCATTTTCTAGATGTCAGAACCAAGGAGAATTGGAGGAGCTTAAAAGATAAAGAGTTGTTGATACTAAGTCTGTGAAGGAAAGAAAGTTAAAGGAAGCTCAACAAGTTGTAATCAATGAAAGAAGAAGGTAAGAGGAAGAAGAAGAAACAAACAAACAAACTGATCAGACTACTTGTAGTAATGGGTAACATGTTACACTTGAATTATTAGTTGAAAAAGAAAGGTTGAAGTGGTTTTTCATACTTCAATTATTGTAGAAAAGGAGTATGTTGTTGATCCATAATGACAAAAACACATTGATGAACTTCAAGCATGGTATGAGTCAACAGATGAACAAGGGAATACACTGTATAAGTATGGTTTCCCCATTGATGAAGAGAGTCTGAAGAAAACTACTGTTGGAGAACGGAGTTCCATAACTGTAGATCCTACAAGTGAAGATATGAGAGCAGAAAGAATTAGATTAGCTGAGATAAAGAAGGGAGTTCCAGGTACGATTGTTGCTTGGAGGTTTGATCTAGTTAAAGGAAGGATAGTACCAAAGAGAGGAACAAATCAGTGTTCTTTCTTCAAAGCAACCGAACAACTGTCAAAACTAAGGAAAGAAGACTTGATTCAGTTAAGTAAAATTCCAATGGTCAATCATTGAGTATATGCACATGGAAAGGAGTTTGAAGACTTTATCCGTGAGAATGAAAAGAACAACTTTGTTGACTATGAAAGGAGGTTCAGTAGAAAGAGAAAGACAATTGTGTTTGATGTGTCTCTTCTTCCTAGAATTAAAAAGCAGAAGTTACCAAGAGTTGTAGGATGGTGGATGGATTGTCCTAACCATGAAATCTGTCATTGAAAGAGAAGATGGTTCAACACATAGATTATATAGGATGCTGACCTTACAACCCTAAGAAACGAATATATCATTTCTCTAAGTCATCTTTTATCAAGGTAATTGAATTATGTATGTTACTGATCAGAAGTGGAAAAAGACAAACATGGAGAATCTAGGAATGAAGTGTATGTAGATGAAGTGTGTATTGTGTGATTGTAAAGAAAATGAAGATTTGGAAGCATTATCCAAATGGGAGATTGTTGGGGAAAAATAGAAGAATGGATGAAGATTCAAATCTACATTAAAGTGTATTTTGCACTAAGTGTTTAACTCGGAAGAACAACTATCAACATCCAAATAAAACCTTAGTAAGTCATCACTAGAGAATTTAAATCTGAAGAACAAGCTTCTACTTCCGCGTTAAAGTGAAGTACTTACGAGTTAAAGTTAACGTGAAGACTTAGATAGTTAGTTCATCCGAGTTGTTTATAAATAAACATTAGGATGACTGTTTTGTAATTTAAGTTGTATTCGTTTGTCTATAAATAGTAGGAGAGAGTTACATTGTAGCTTGAATGGAATATTTCTAGAGAGAGAAACACTTGTAACAAACTTTTCCGCCATTTGTAACACTTGGATCTTTAAAACGCACAAAAGATTTTTTTATTTTTTTTATACATAAACACTTTATAAACATTCTACAAGTTAACGTTCTCCATATCATTTACATAACTTAAAACAAACCAAAGTTATTGTTTTTTACTTATATTTAAAACGACATCCATAATGTTTTGAGCGGAACCTCTTTACAAAAGACTTCATATTATATTAAGGTCCCCATCCGTTCTTTACTTGGCTTGCCTTGCGATTTAGAGGTCCTTCCTACCTACAAACATAACAATCAACAAAATACATTAGCGTTAAGCTAGTGAGTATACTTCATCATATTTTAATACTTCTCCAAGACTATATAAAGTCTTATTATTCCTTCTCATCCAACTATATATAGTTGGTCCTTACTTCTCTCCGACTATTACAAGTCATTTACATACCCTCGCGATATATATCTAGTTAACTTTACTCACTTCCGACTATGACAAGTCGATTCTATATCTTATCGACATATAAATGTCTTCTCCATTCTTCTCTATCATAATAATAAGTTAAAGTATCATTCCCCTACTTATACTACCTTAACATTCACTAAAAACTGGTATAGGTGTCGAATGCAACGCATTCGGACCCCTATGCGACGCATTCAACACAACAAAAATCAACATAGGCCACGGAGCTCAGAATGTGGCGCATTCGAGCTCCATGCGGCGCATTCTGGGCCTGTCCTGGCTAATTTCCGTTTTTCAAACGTTTCTTGCACTTATACGTTAGTTTATGATATTTCTAACTCCCATTTCCGCTAACAACTTAAAGATATGAATAAATAACATACTCATGAACTTCAAAAGAGTTGATATACATACATAAACATATTACATTATGAAAATAGGCTTCGTATACTCACCTTGACGTCGAATTACTTTCACTTCTCCTTCGTTGCTTTCCCTTTGCCTTTGTCTTTTAAATCTGAGTTTAGAAAACCAAAAACACTAAAGCTTTCAATACTCATAACAACATAACTAATTACTTTGTTACACATTCTTTTCTAAAATCTTAACATTTCTTGTTTATTCCTTTTCTACCCATCATGCCACTTTTGGGGTCTTTTGACCCGTCAAGCTTTTATACATACTTAAGTGTATTTCTAACCATCATCTACATTATACATAACAACAACATATATAATGGTCATTCTCTTTTAACAATTTCTACCCATTTGCCACACCTTGGGTCTTTTGACCCGTTTGGCAAATACCAATTGAAGATATCATAACATCACATTCTATTTCATCTATAAAGCTCAAACACATAATTCTAACATCAAATTAACATACAAAAATGCTTAAATTAATAATTCTCATGATTATCCCCACTTTAATAAAAACCTAATTTTATCAATTAAGCAAATTCTACTTCTAATTAAGCATCTAATTAAAACCATATCTCGTATAACAACTCAAATTCATCAATTAATACCAAGTATATACATAAATTTACCTTCTCCACTCCAATGCCAATTTAGCTAAATTGCTCTATCTTCTATTCTTAACTCCTTATAATCTTCACTAATTCAACACAATTTTGAGAATTTACCAATGCTCCTTGCTTACTCTCAAGAACACACACACTCAAACACCTACAATTTTACTTAGAAAAATTCTACAATTGACACCTCATGGTCTTACTCATCCCATTTCGAATTTTACACCCTTAGTCCCTCATCTTCTCAAATTTCACTAATTTACAAAATTCACTACTATAGTAACCATATAAGTCCTTTCTAATTAAATTAACTATCTTTCTTACAATTCTAGTCCTTCACTTATAAAAATTCTCAAATAACATAAATATAAAACATTTATATTATAAATAAATAAATGCTTACGGAATATTTTTTAATTTCTGAGAACCGGGATGTTACAAATCTTCCCTCCTTCTAAAGATTTCGTCCCCGAAATCTATTCTTCAAACAATTTGGGATAATATTTCTTCATTTCATTTTCTGGCTCCCTAGAAAATTCCGACCCCTTTCTATGCTTCCATTGAATCTTGACCATATTAATTTGCTTGTTTCTAAGTTGCTTTATTTTCCGATCAAGAATAGCTACCGGTTCTTCAACATAGTTCAACTTTCCGTCAATTTCGATATCATCTAATGGGACAAACGATGTTTCATCTGCAAGACACTTCCTTAAATTGGACACATGAAATGTAGGATGTATCTTACTTAAACGTTCGGACAATTCTAACCGGTAAGCAACTTTTCCGATTCTCTCCAAAATTTTAAATGGCCCAATAAACCTTGGACTTACTTTCCTCTCTTTCTAAACCGAATTACTCCTTTCCATGGGGAAACTTTCAACATCACAAAATAACCAACTCCAAATTCTATCGGTCTTCGTCTCTTATCGGCATAACTCTTTTGTCGATTTTGAGCCATCTTAAGTCTTTCTCTAATTTGATCTATCTTTTCTGTTGTAATTCGTACAATTTCTTTCTCTCCCAATTCTCTTTGTCCAACCTCACCCCAACATATTGGCGTTCTACACTTTCTTCCATACAACATTGTATAGGGTGCACAATTTATACTCGCTTGATAGCTATTGTTATAAGAAAATTCTACTAACGGTAAATGATCATCCCAATTACCCCCAAAATCTATTACACATGCACGGAGTAAATCAACCAATGTTTGAATTGTTCTTTCACTTTGCCCATCGGTTTGAGGATGATAAGTCGTGCTAATATTAAGTTTCACTCCTAATTCTTCTTGAAAACCTCTCCAAAAGTGAGAAGTAAAACGTGTATCTCTATCCGACACTATCGAAATCGGAACTCCGTGTCTTACTACATTTTCTTTCAAAAACATTTCCGCCATTTTCTCCGAAGAAATCGCTTCTTTAATTGGTAAGAAATGAGCACTCTTAGTCAATCTATCCACGATCACCCAAATAGTATCATTCTTTCTTCTAGACTTTGGTAATTTCGTCACCAAATCCATAGTAATATTCTCCCATTTCCAAACCGGTATTTCTAATGGTTGCATTTTTCCATAAGGCTTTTGGTGTTCCGCTTTAACTTGTAAGCATGTCAAACATTTTTCTACATATTTCACTATATCTCTTTTCATACCCGGCCACCAATAGTCTTCCTTAAGATCTCTATACATTTTCGTACTACCGGGATGAATAGAATATTTTGACTTATGAGCTCCGTCTAGCAAAACTTTCTTACAATCTGATGTATTAGGAATCCAAATTCTTCCAAATCTAGTCTTTAAACCTCGGCTATCTTCCATTAAATTTTGTACTTGACCCACAATCCTTTCTCTTTTCCAATTTTCTTCTTTAATTGCTTCCGATTGAGCTTCTTTAACCGAATCAAAGAAATTAGCATTAATAATTAAAGCTAAGGAGTAAAGTTTCATCCCCGGTTGTGAACTCTTTCTACTTAACGCATCCGCAACGACATTTGCTTTTCCGGGGTGGTATCGAATATCACAATCATAATCTTTTACCAAATCCAACCATCTACGTTGTTTCATACTAAGATCATTTTGAGTAAAGAAATATTGCAAACTTTTATGATCCGTATAAATCGTACACCTTTCTCCATATAGGTAATGCCTCCATATCTTTAAAGCAAACACAACCGCCGCTAACTCCAAATCTCGTACCGGGTATTTCTTTTCATTTTCTTTCAACAGTCTCGAAGCATAAGCAATAACCCTTCCATGTTTCATTAAAACACATCCTAAACCGGTATATGAAGCATCACTATAAACAACCAAGTCTTTCGTTCCATCCGGCAAAACTAACACCGGTGCTTCACTTAGTTTCTTCTTTAAAATCTGTCACACCCCGCTAAAGCCGAAACACGAGATGTGAAGAGCAATAGCATTCGATACACAATTTTATAATTCCACACCAAGTTATATTAAAAGAAACATACTTCAAAGGTTTACATATGTTTAAAACAACGTTTACATATCCGAAATACAAAATGTGTGTTCATAGCCAAGCCACCCGAACCCTTTTCCCATTCTTGAAGTCATCAGCCCAAAGCATTCAAGCATAGACTCAAGCTTACTCGATACCTGAAAATACGAGTCAAGTGTTAACTACAGGAGACGTAGTTAGTGAGCTACAAGTTTAGATAAAAGCATTAGAGTTTCGACGCACATAGCAATGGCGTAAAGTATAGCATTAAAATAGTTGTCGCATAACCATGTGTAAAATATAGTGTTCAAATAGTTGTCGCATAACCATGCGTAAGGTATGAGTTTACAAATAGTTGTCGCATAACCATGCGTAATGTATAGTTTTCGTGTTCGTAGGCATTGACCACATAGCGCGACTATGTGACAATCCTATGTATTGCCCAATGATCGTTCGTTGCTAAGCCTTATGCCTACCCACTAGAACTATGCACCATCTGTTGTTATCGTTGTGGTGAGGGTCAATCTACCCTAATAGCGCTATCCATAAATTCTATCGGTCATCTCCCAGAGATTAATAGCAACTGTTATGCAGGAGTGTATGGGAATTTTAATGGTGTCTCACGTCCATGTTGTACAACGTACGCAACATGACGATCGAAGTTTAGTCATTGGCAATTTAGTGTTTGTATCCTCAGCATTGTTGGCAAAATCATCAACAATGCCGGCAAAATATAGTTTCGAAATAGTATTCAAGTAATAAATCGTATCGTAATAGTTTTCAAGTATCAAATCATTTCGTAATAGTATTCAACTATCAAGTCATTTCGTAAGAGTATTCTAGCATCAAATCGTTTCGTAATGTATTCAAAGTATCAAATCGTTTCGTTAAGCGTTCAAAGTTTGTTTCAGCTTAAAAGTAGTGTTTAAGCCTAAGACTCGCATTTCACCCCAAAAATATGTTTAAAAGCATTTAAAAGTAGGGTTTTGTAACTCACTGTTTGCGAAGATTGTAGCGTGCTCGGAATTGCTCGAAGGTGCTCGGAATCACCGGAATCCTATTTTATACCAAGTTTGGCGTAAGTAACATTATTTATTAGTTCATACTATCGTTAGTCAACGAGATGCTTATGTTATAAGTGTTTGTAATTAGTTTTACAAAGAAAGTGTATGGATGATGATCTAGAGTAGCTAGGAGGTGTTTTCGGCTTCAAATCGGTAGAAAAACGATGTATTTGACCCAAGTGTTTGAAGTCTCTTGTTATCCTTGATTATTCCAGCGATTTGTTGTGGTATTTTAGATGGGTTCTTGATGTAAACTTGTTGTTATTTGAGAGTGAGTTTGAGAGAGAGAAATGGGGAAAGGTGTTTGTGTGTGTAAATGTGTGTGTTTGTGTTTTTGTTAAAATGAAAGAAAGAAAGGGGTATAATGATATTTATGTGTTGTTTCGGGCCTTAAATGAGTTGGACTTTATGGTTGGGCCTGTGTAGCATCGAGTTTGGATCATAAATTGTCAATAAAACCCGTCCAGCCACCTGGTGCTTCGCACCATAGCCTTGTGCGGCGCACCGGGCCCTTTTTCCGGTTTCGTTCGTTTTTCGTTTGCGTAATTGTTAAGCGTTTGCGTTCGTTTGGCGTTTAAGATTGTTTTGCTATGAACTTAGGCAAGTTCATTATATGTTTTCTTGGTATTAGGATTCATTTATGATTGATTCCGATTTCCGACTTCGATTCCGAGACACACATGTTTAAAAGTTTAAGTAACGTAAACCTACGTTAAAAGTTTTGTGTGAGTTACATCGAGCTTAGCTTAAAGGGTTATGTTTACGTAACCACATAACACATAAAGTTAGTTATAGCAAGTAACAAATATTCGTATCGAGGTCTGATATCGCATATTTTAGTCATATTATTATATGCGATATTTGTATTTTTAAATTTTAATTTATAACGGATTTTGGGAATTTCGGGCAATTTTGGTATTAAAATGGTATACAGGTATTAGCCGGAGTTCTGGAGCGTAAGTGACATAATTGGAGCTGAAAATGAAGAAAACGGGTCAATGTTGTATTCCCGTTATATTTTGAGACTAGAAGCAATTGGTCACGAGAGATGAAGCAAAAACGAGCATCAAAACAATAAAACTGGAAAATAGCGAGGGACCCCCGTCCCAAGGGGAGGATGCCCGTCCCGCGGCCTTTTGTAGCTGCAGTCGTTTGTTTGACGTTTAATAAAAGGTTTTTAGGGTTGATATAATTATTATCATTATTGTAAGCAAGTTTTGGAGTATTGAAACCCTAGTTTGGACCACGAATTTTTGGAGCTATTTGGTATTTTTAGACTCATCAATTTCGTTGTTTAAGCATTCGGATCATTGGTACTTTAATACTTTTCATTAGTTCTTTGATTATAAAGATGTTTCATTCAATTCTATTGTGTTGCGTTTTTATTATTATGAGTAGCTAAATTTCTTAACGTTCACTTGGATGATGTGATCAATTATGTAGGTTATTGTTTAATTACGTATATGTTGAACTGGATTTTATGTTTAATCGAAAAACCAATTGTAATCAGTTTTTGAATCTTGTTTAATCTTTTATATAAACTGTTAGTAATTCATCATAGGTATTCGAGAGGAACTTGTGACATTACAAAATAGTTTATCAAATAACTAATCGGTCAATAATTAGTTTAAAGATATTAGTATTCGAGAGGAACTAGTATTAAAGATTTAAATAATAAAAACGTGATTGTGGTTGTTAGTTAACTAGATTAAGAGAGATCAGTTTAGTTAATTAAGAAGCTATTCGAGAGGAAGCTTTATAAGATTAAATCATAAAATCGGCTTAGTTACTTATTGCTTAGTTGTCAAACGTAGAAATTATACACGAGAGTGGTAACTATACATGAGACGATTAAAGTTTTAATGGGAAACGAGAGTTCAAGTTAAATACCTTTTAAGTAGTCCAACATTGTTAGTAATTAAGTGATAACCGTAGTAATCGTGATCAAGTCCAAGTGAATGTATTTTTCATCAATTGTTTACAAACAAAATCTTTTCAGCGATTCATCTGAATCAACAAGTTTCTTAAATTTAAGTAGTTTAAGCACAGTGACAATTCGGTCACAACAAACCACTTTTTGTTTTATTAATTATTAATTATATTTCAACCATCAGTCCCTACGAACGAACCTGATTTACCTAAAACTATACTATACTTGATTAGGTCCACTGCTTAAGATTGTGTAGTCGAGTCGTAAGTATTTCTTGTTTTTAAAATATACTCGATTTCGTACATCAAGTTTTTGGCATCGCTGTCGGGGACTGTAGTTTTTGATTTTAATTAATAATTTTTTATTCGATCCTTTTAGGTATTAATTACTTGAAAGTTACTTTAATTGTTTATCAGGTGCTTTTGACGGTTTTTATTTGTGATTTTTTTGAGATTTCAGGTAGTGGATGAACACAAGGGCTTCTAGGTTACCGCTTAAAAGTCCATTGTCTAATCCAGGAGTTTCAAAGAAAAGGCGCAACAAGAAACCAAACAATATACCACCATCACCAGTTAAGTTAGAAACGGAGGATCTAGAAGTACATTTCGAGGATTCAATTAGTTCAGATTCAGAAGTAGAGATAGTAATTGAGATGGCTGATCCAAATGATGTACCGATGCATCAGAGAGCTAGGGTAGTACCGCCAACACCGGGTTCGGCGATTCGTACTCCAGATATGGGAAATGATTTTTCAGTGAAGGGTCATCATCTAAAGATGATCCAGGATAATTATTTTGACGGAAGGATGAGAAAAGATCCACATTCGCATGTGGCAAAATATGTTAAATTGTGTGAGATGTTCAAATACGGGGCATGAAGGGAAGATAATGTCAAGTTAATCCTTTTTCCATCGTCTCTCACGGGAGAGGCACTCACCTGGTTTGAAGAGTTAGAGGAGAACTCCATTAGTACGTGGGCGAAAATGAGGGAAGAATTTGTTTCTAGATTTTTTCCATCATCTTTGGCAAGAAGCTTATTGAATGATATACGGGGATTTAGGCAAGGCGACGGAGAAACCATTGTTGGAGCTTGGAGTAGACTTAAGGATATGCTCAGGGGTTGTCATGGGCATGGATTAGAGAAAGGGCAGATTATCGATATTTTCTTCTTTGGATTGGACAAGCAGTCGCAGGGGGAGTTAAATTTAGCAGGGGGAGGAAGTTTTCAGTACAAATCCATCAACGATGCGACCAAGATGTTGGATGACCAGTTGTTAATGGATTTATCTAGAGAACAGAATCAGTTTGGTAGAGAAAGAGGAGGAAGAAAGACAATTGCTAGTGCTGAGAGTAGTAGTGGGAATGCAGAGATGATGTCTGAGATCAAAGCTTTATCTAGTAAAATGGATAATAATTTTTCGAGGATAGATAATCAGTTTAGTAGAGTTGGGAAGGATATGCATGTGATGGCAAATGGTTGTGACTACTGTGGGGGAATGCGCTACACTGAAGAATGTGATGTTAGAAGAGAAGCGGAAAGTGAAGATGTGAAGTACGCACAAAATCAGTACCGAGGAGCATATCTGAGAACCGGTTTTCATAACCGTAATTCGGGTAATTATAATTCTGGTTATAATAATTTTAGTGCTAACAATTCTGGAAATTCTCAAAACAGGTACCCAAAGAATAACCAGAATCAGTATCAGAACAGCAACAAGAATCAGTAGCAGTCAGGATCGTCTGGTCAAAATTAGGAAGACGAGGAAACCAGTTTGAAGGACATGATGAGAAGCTTCATTCACACTCAGTCAGCGAAAAATGAAGCAACAAACAACCAGTTTAAGGTCCTTAATGAGAGATTGGAGCAAGGACAAAGAAATCAACAAGCAACACTTAGTGATTTGGAGAAGAGATTGGAGAGACTAAGTGATCAACATGCTGCTAGGCCTAATGGTCAGTTGCCAAGTAACACACAGCAGAACCCAAGGCAACCATTTCCTAACACTGCAGGGCAAAAATATCAAACTCCTAACAATCGAAATGAGCATGTGAATGCAGTGTCTACAAGGCCTGGTAGAGTTTATGGTAATGTTAATGATTCTGTAGGTGTTACTAATCCATTTGTGCAGG
This sequence comes from Senecio squalidus, assembly GCA_910822075.1. Taxonomy (NCBI): domain Eukaryota; kingdom Viridiplantae; phylum Streptophyta; class Magnoliopsida; order Asterales; family Asteraceae; genus Senecio; species Senecio squalidus. The sequence continues at coordinate 48,082,153 of CAJVGC010000582.1, read as the reverse complement.
AATCTAATGTTGAAGGGGAGGAGAGTGAGGACGAAGAGGAACCGAAAGTTACGCCAGCTGTTCAATCCAAACCGGTTGTGTCACCTCAAGTGAAGGCATACAAGCCGAAAGTTCCCTTCCCTCAACGTTTGAGGAAGGAGAAGATGCAAGAACAGTACGGTAAATTTGTTGATATGATTAAATCTGTGCATATTAATGTTCCTTTGGTTGACTTGATTTCAGGAATGCCAAATTTCGCCAAATTTATCAAGGAACTTGTAACTGGAAAAGGGAAGTTGGAGGAAGCTAAAGCCACGTTTTTAAATGCAGAGTGTTCAACACTTGTTCAAAACCAGCTTCCACCAAAGTTAGGAGACCCAGGGAGTTTTCTAATTTCATGTACTTTGAGTAAAACAATAACTTGTGAGGCATTAGCTAATTTAGGAGCTTGTATAAATCTTATGCCTTATTCATTGTATGTTAAATTGGATTTAGGGGCATTAAAACCTACTCGTATGAGTATTAGACTCGCCGACCGTTCATACCAATACCCTTTAGGTATAGCTGAAAATATGCGAGTGCAAGTAGGTAAATTTGTGTTTCCCGTTGATTTTGTCATATTAGAAATGGAGGAGGATAGCAAGGTACCTTTGATTTTAGGTAGACCATTTCTACATACTGCGGATGCTATCATTCGTGTTAAGGACGGAAAAATTTCTTTGGGTGTTGATGAGGAAAGGATTGTTTTTACTGTAGATCGAGCTTTAAAGCATTCTTATTCTTATGATGATACATGTTTTCGAATTGATGTTATTGATGACATTTTGGACTTAGAGTTACAGGAATTTGTTGGTGCAAGAAATGCAATGACTGGATGCTCTATCATGTTTTGGTTACATAGTATTATATTAGCCTGTATATAGATAGCTTAGTGGGCTGCTCACGGACTTGCATGTCCGTGAGGCCCAATAGAGTCCAAGCCCAAACTGGCTGAACATGTTACTCTATAAATAGAGGTGTTCAGATCAGTTTAGGGTTGTTGGTTTTGAGAGAATTCAGAGTTATACTTCCGGATTGTAACAGTGTCTTTGTTAATCAGAAGTATTAGAATTCGGTAATTGTGTTTATGCGTTTATTGCTTTCGTTTATAACCTGTGTGTTTATTGATTACGAGATTCCGCCTCGTAGTTAGTATAGTTTAATCCTGTAGATCGGACCACTGGGACCTACAATTGGTATCAGAGCAAACGCATTGTTTGCTCTCTATCGAGATTTGGTTCAGGGTTAAATTCAGGTTTTAATCGATTCTGGAAATTTAGGGTTCTTAGTACTTTTTCTGCGGCAGTTAGGGTTTCTGGATATCTTCGGCGGCTATTAGGGTTTCTGTACATCTTCGTGGATTTACTTCGTGGACTTAGTTCGTGGATTTATTTCGTGGACTTAGTTCGTGGATTTAACTAGTGGACTTGTTTCGTGGATTTAATTTGTGGAGACATCTTCGTGAAGATTTCTTTGTAGATACATCTTCGTGGATACTTCTTCGTGGATCTTTCTTTCGTGGATACTTCTTCGTGGATACTTCTTCGTGAACATCTTCGTTGGGAACTTCTTCGTTAGTGGATCTCTCACGTCTACAAACAACATCTTCGTGATTGACACCCATCTTCGCCGAAAAACATCTTCGTGACCCATCTTCGACGAATACCATCTTCGTGTACTTCTTCGCCGAAAAACATCTTCGTGACCCATCTTCGCCGAACAACCTCTTCGCCGAACAACATCTTCGTGACCCATCTTCGTGTACTTATTCGCTGCACAACATCTTCGTGACATCATCCTCGTGACCACTTCTTCGCTGAACATCATATCTGAAATGGATTCTAAACAATCCGTTAACATACCTCCAAAGTTACTTAACTCATCACAATATTTCGAATGGGCTGAACTATTTGAACAATTCTGTCGTTACAATGATGTACAAATGTGGGTATGCATTCAAGAAGTCTATGAACATCCGCGTCAAACTGTAGACAATGTAACTGCCAAAATTCCCGTCAATAAAATGTCACCTGAATATCGACGAGAATATGATTCTGAGAACAGAGCAATAGCAAGTCTAAAGATGGCTTTGCCGGTCGAAATGCAACATCTTTTCAAGAATCTGGAAAACAATAAGAAAACTTCTCATGATCTATGGAAAGCGATTGAAAAACAATATGCCGGAACTCCTGCTCAGCAAAAGAGTCGAGCGAATCTCCTTAAACGACAATTCAATACTTTTAGATCAGGAGTTAATGAACCTTTTGAAGATACTGTTACCAGATACTTCAATCTTCTTGCAGAACTCGCCAGATATAAAATAGATGTAACAAGTGAAAAAGTTGAGCGATTTTTGGATGCTTTGCCTAAGCGTTGGGAGATTTACGTAAATCTTATAAAAGATGAAATTGATAAAAATATCGACGAAGTATTAACTTTAGAAACACTGCTAGAACGGTTCAGAGGTTATGAGTTGACACGTTTCACAACAAACATGATTACAGATCAAACACCCTACGGGCAAACCTCAGAATCAAACTCCTCTGAAAACGCAACTGCTTTCTTTACGGATAAGGAGCCGACTTCTGAAACACACTCTGGCACCCGACCTATCACTGCAACACCAGATGTTCCTGCCACACATCAGAAAATGCCAATGAGTATTAAATCTGCAGAGGAAAGTCTCGAAATATTATCTTGCTTTTTGACTGCTTATGGCAATCAGGTACAAGGAAAAATTGCCGATCCAGGGCTATGGGATGAGGATTTCAGTCAAGTTGATCAGGATGACCTTGAAGAGATGGATTTACAATGGCAAACCGCTATGATCACTAACAGAATAAAGAAATTCATGGCTAGAACAGGCCGAAGTTTAAGAACAGGAAAGGCAGGCTTCGATAAATCAAAGGTACGGTGTTACAACTGTCAACAACCCGGTCATTTCGCAAGAGAGTGTCAACAGCCTAAAGTTGAACGTAATTCAAATCAAGACAAAAGCGGTCCTTCACAAGCCTCTCAACCACAGCGTAGCTTAGCTTCACAGGCAATGATCGTCCAACACGATGATCACACATACGACTGGACAATCTGTACCAATCAAGCACTCATGGCTTCCATTGACGAGATTCACAGTGAAACAAGTGACTCAGGTTCCGATAATGACACAAGTTCCAGTTCTGATAACGACGCAAGCTCAAATGAAGACAATCTGGACGTTGAAGACACTAAAGCCGAGAAAACACCATGCAATTGTACGGTAGATGTGCCCAACGAAAATTTCATTGCAAACATGGATGGTCTTCAAACCGAGAAGTCTAAGGTACTTCTTGACCTTGAATATGTAAAGGAATTGTGTAAGTCTTTTATTGTCTTAACTCTTGAACATGACAAGTTGCTCACTTCAGTATCCAGTTTAGAAACACAGAAAACCAAGCTTGAAAAAGAAGTTTCTACACAAATTTTCTTAAAAGACGACTATGCAAGAAAATTTAAACAAACTGAAAAAACAAGAGTGCAACTTTTAGCAAATGTAGGCCTTTTAACACAAAAAGTCTCCATGTTGTATGACAGTCTTGAAAATGAAAAGAAAAATTTTGCCATAAAAGTTCATGAGTTAAATGCTTGTCAAATTAAATAAAAGAACAGGAAAGCAAGATGGAACAATTCCGCACCTCTTCTGTCACTTTGAACTCCATGATAAGTCGTCAACGCACTTCTGGTACAACCACAGGTTTAGGTTATAACGAAACTCCACCTCCTTACAACAATGACTTTAGTTTCTTTAGAACCCAACCTCCAATGAATGACGAAAGTGAATCATCTAATAGCAAAAGCGAAGAATCTGCACCATCTCAAGAAAAGCAACCCGCAAAGATTCCATGTCATGACTCATCAAATGATATATCTTCGGATTCTGAACCATCTCCACAGAACAAAATGGAATCATTAAACTGCTTCAAATGTCGTGAAAGGGGACACGTGGCCTCGGTATGTACAAACAAACGAAAGGAACCTCAAGTTAAAGTCACGCCCTGATATCGCATATTTATATAGATATTTCTATGCGATATTGTGTCGATTATCATAGTAAACATGATGGATAGGATAGGTTTTTACATTTAATCGTGTGGAAAAGTGTTTTTATCTATTTTACAGGTTTACATGATCGGGAAGCGGAAAGGAGTGAAGAAATGAGATTAAATGACAAACTAATGACGAGAAGTGAAGAGGTGCTGCGCACCAGGGGTATGGGTGCTGCGCACCGAGAGTTTGTATTGGTTTTGGACACGGAGATTAGCCCGGTGCTGCGCACCAAGTGATATGGTGCGGCGCACCTGTTGGATAATTAAAAGAAAATCGTGTTTGAGTTGATATCGCATATTTATATAACTATTTATATGCGATATTGTGTCACATTTCATAGTAAACATGATGGATAGGATAGGTTTTTACATTTAATTGTGTGGAAAAGTGTTTTTATCTATTTTATAGGTTTATATGATTTGGAAGTGGAAATGGTGGAAGAAATGAGCTTAAAAGACGAAAAATAGTGAAATATGACGAAGAGAACGTCGCAGTACCACCTCCACCGTTTTGATCATAACTTCTTCATACGATGTCCGATTTAGGTGATTCAAATTGGAGAATGAAGAAGAAAGAGAGAGCTACATTTTGTAAAAATTAGAATATGGAAAAAGGAATGGGACGGCCGTACTAATTGGGGGACGCCCGTCCCTTGCGAGTTTCAGACGCAGCAGTTTTTATTTTTAAATAATACAAATGGATAATTACAAGAAATTCTAATTCGAGTCGAATACGTTTTCTACACGGTTTTTGCCTATAAATACAAGGTTAATTCAGCCAGATTTTTACCCCATTATTATTATTATTCTGAAGCTCTGGAAGTCGTTATTACGTTGAGAAGCAAGGATCAAGGCACGGAAGTTCATATTTTCGGCAATCGGCGATCACGACACATTCGGCGATTTTCCTAGTTTGTTCTTTTCTAGTTTTGAATTATTTTCCAGCATGTTTTCTAACGACTTAATTGCTTTTTCAGACCACGTTATGAGTAGCTAAATTCTCTTTATGCTTGTTTGAACAACGGATCCTATTTGATGTTTATTTAACGTTTTCGGTTGTTTTATGTTTTTGTGTTTAACCGTCAATCCTTATTTGCTTAAATTATAATATGTTATTATAGTTGTTTATATATAATTTGTTTAATCAACATTCTAGGTATTCGGAAGGAATCTAGATAGATTAGATAAGTTTTGTGAAGTAATCGGTCGGTCTATAATCGATTTAAAATTATTAAGATTCGGAAGGACTTAGTAATAACAACTTAGGTAATTAAATTTAAGTGAGTAGGTCTAAGTATTAAGATTCGGAAGGACTTGATAATTAGAGGAGTTATTCGGAAGGAATCTCTATACGGTTAAGTCACTAAAAACAGGCTTGATACTTATTGCTTGATTATTAATATTTATTAACTGTATTCGGAAGGAACGGTGTAAGTAGCATTAATTAAAGTTAGTAAAAGATTCGGAAGGACTTTTATTATATCTTAGAAGTTGAAAACAACAATCGATCTCGTAAAATTAACGGAAAATAGGTGAAGTGTCAAACAAGTGTATTTTCTCTATTATTCGATAATCAATTACTTTTCGCTCGATTTTAATTAATCATCACTTTTTCTTAATTATTTACAAGCTTTTGTTACGATAAAAAAAACCCCTAAATACTCAGTATTATTAATTCGGAATATAAAACAAATTAGTCCCTGCGAACGAACCTTACTTACCTTTAAACTATATTATATACGGATAGGTCCACTGCCTAGAAGTGTGTAATTGCGTTAAATAGTAGGTTAACTTTAAGACTAGATTTTACACATCAAGTTTTTGGCGCCGCTGCCGGGGACTGATTTTTAGTTTTGTTTCGAATTTGTGATACGATCCTTTTAAGTATTAATTTACTTGGAAGTTACTTATAATTGTTATTACACCGGTGCGTTTTACGTTTTTCTTGTTTCTGTCTTTGTAGGTATTCAGGTAGTGGATGAACACGAGGGCTTCGGGATTACCACTCGCGAGTCCAAAATCCAATCCAGGAGTATCAAAGAAGCGAGGCAAGAAGAAAGGAAACATATTGATTCAGACACCACCAGGTTTTGGACCGTTCTCACCAGTGAAGTTTGAAGATATCACATCTTCAGAAGGAGGAGGAAGCGCTACAAAATCCGAAGTTGAAGAGTTAGTTTGTGAAAACAAAGCGGAACCACAACCGGCTATGGATCCATTGGACATGCCGATGCACCGACGGGCTGCAGCCGTTGCAGTACCAGCTACTAGAGGTTCAGCTATTACCACCCCGGACTTGGGTGACGATTTCGTTGTCAAGGGTCATCATCTCAAGATGATCCAAGACAACACTTTCGATGGGAGATACAATTCAGATCCGCATAAACACATAGCCAAATTCAACGAGCTATGTGAGATGTTCAAATATGGAGCAGGAAAGAGCGAAAGTGTCAAGCTGAGGTTGTTCCCTTCGTCTCTCACCAGAGATGCGAAGGTTTGGTTTGAAGAACTCGAAGAAAACACAATCACAACATGGACACAAATGCGCGAAACCTTCATCAAAAGATTTTTCCCACCTGCCTTGGGTAGGAAATTACTACGAGACATTAGGGGATTTCGACAGGAAGATGGAGAGACGTGTACTGAGGCTTGGGCTAGATTGAAAGAAATGCTGAGGAATTGTTATGGTCATGGTCTGGGCAAGGATAACATCATAGAGATTTTCTTCTACGGGTTAACCAAGGAGTCACAAAATGAGTTGGATCTAGCCGGCGGGGGAGACTTTATGTACAAAACCACCAATGAAGCATACAATTTGATGGAAGATAAGCTAGTCATAAGCTTATCAAGGGAGTATCGAGACGATGGTAGAGGTCGACGTACAAGAGGACAGGTAGCTCAAGTAGAAGGAAGCAGTGATGCATGTAATATTCTGAAAGAGATCAAGACTATAGCAGACAAGCTTGATAGGAGAATGACTTATCTAGAGAAAGAGGTACATGTGATCAAGCATGGGTGCGAAAATTGTGGGGGACCGCATTATGCAAGTGATTGTCACTTGGAGGAAGCCCATTATGCAAATTATGGCTACCCTAATCGAGGAGAAAATTGGCCACACTACGGAGGTAACTACAACCGGGGTGAGAATCGAGATAACGGATGGCAAAGGAATAACACACGCTCCCCACCACGACAAAGATATGATCCACCAAAGAACGAAGATGAAGATCCAAGCCTTAAAGATCTTTTGAAATCGTTCATCAACACCCAAAAATCAACCAATGACGATGTCCGTAAACAATTTAAAGTTTTAAATGATCAAATCGAGCAAGGACAGAGAAATCAGCAGGCAGCACATCAAGACTTAGAGAGACGGTTCGATAGGATGAACGAGCGAAACTCAAATCGACCATCAGGCTCACTACCGAGTAATACGCAACCAAATCCACGACCACAGAATCAAGGAAATACTTCCAACAATCAGGGACCGAAATATCAACCTCCTAACTTGAGAGAAGAGCATGTAAATGCAATCACTACACGCTCGGGACATGCTTACGGAGGAGATCAAGACGAAAATGGAGAAAAACAGTCAGATAGTGCACAGCACCATGGTGTTGGTGCGCAGCACCGAAGCTCTGACCAAACTGGTGCGCAACACCGATCTGCTGAACCGATTATTGACGATTTCGAGATCGAGGACGATGAGGACGAGGCACCACCAGTTCAATCAAAGACTAAAACACCTGAACGAGTGGAGGAAGTTCCAATCAAAGCTTACCAGCCACATGTTCCATATCCTCAACGATTACGAAAAGCAAGAATGCGGGAGCAGTACGGTAAATTTTGTGACATGATTAAATCGGTTAATATTAACGTTCCTCTTGTTGATTTGATTGCAGGGATGCCAAACTACGCTAAATTCATTAAGGAGATGGTCACGAACAAGGGAAAGCCATCGGAGGAGCAAGCCGCCTTCTTGAACGCAGAATGTTCATCTTTGGTGAAAAACTCGATACCACCAAAATTGGACGACCCAGGGAGTTTTCTGATTTCTTGTAATTTTAGTGATACCTATAGTTGTAATGCATTGGCCGATTTAGGAGCTAACATAAATTTAATGCCACATTCATTATATGCTAAACTTGCTTCGGGAGATTTAAAACCTACCAAAATGAGTATCCGACTAGCCGACCGATCATTTCAATATCCGTTAGGAATTGCTGAAAACATGCTAGTAAAAGTAGGAAAATTCACTTTCCCTGTTGACTTTGTGATTCTAGAAATGGATGAAGATGTCACTGTGCCACTTATTTTAGGTCGACCATTTTTAAACACTGCGGACGCAATAATTCGTGTAAAGGACAGGGAGATTTCTTTGGGGGTTGGGGATGAACGAATTTCATTTTCTGTTGATAAAGCTCCAAAACATTCATACTCCACTGATGAAACTTGTTTTCGTATTGATGTTTTTGATGAAATGTTTGACCTAGATGTACAGGAAATGCTTGGAGGACAAATTGCTGTTGAAGAGGAGGAAGATCAGGAGCTCGAGGATTTTGATCCCATCTTGAAAATGGAGCTGGAGAAATTTGAGAAAAATTCTACGAGCATGACATTTAAAAAATCCGACCCGGATTTAGACTTACTTGAGCTCGAGTATTTAATCAATAATCCTGGTGCAACGTTTTTGGAGGAAAGAATTCCATTTAAGGAAGAGCTCGAGAATTCAAACTCAAGTTTGGGGGAAAACTATCACGGTATTTCTCACGACCCTTTTGATTTATTTTCTTTTACTTGTCGAGAAAAGGAGAATATTTTGCAGGAATTTGAGGATATCAGAGATGACACCGCATGGGAAGAACTTAAGAAGACAAAATTCAATGAAAGCAAAGGTGACGATGTTTGGGAAATTGGAGATGTTGTATTATTGATTTATGAGGCTCGAGAGTGGCACGATGCTTGGGTGAAGCGAAATAAGGTGCTCGATGTTGGAAAGGAAGCATTTCTTTGTGGTGATCATTTTGGACATGAGTCGGAGGATGAATTGGTACTTTTTGGAAAACACGTGGGAAAGAAAGGCGAGAGAAGTCTCGACCTTTACATGAAGGCATAAGTCGAGGCATATCGAGTCAAGCTAACGACTCGATCGAAAAAATTAGCGCTTCTCGGGAGGCAACCCGGATTTGAAGTAAGTTCAACAACCGGTTTTGGGACTAGCATTCAGTTCAACACAACTTTTCACCGAAGATTTTTCGATATCTACGACCGGGTTCTACTTTCTTCTTTTCTTATTTTGTATTTATTTTTATTTTTAGATTTTATTTTTGTAATTTCCCTTAGGTTTGAGTCGTTAACACATTAGGGACAATGTGTTACTTAAGTTTGGGGGGGGGGGGGGGGGGGGGGGGGTCATCGGGAAATTCCAAATTATATTTTTCGACCCTTAGCTTAGTTTCCATCGTGTTGAATTGTGTTATTTTTGTACATTTTGAGTCAGAAAAAAAAAAACAGAAAATACAAAAAAATTGAAAAATTGAAAAAACCAAAAAAATATAACGTGTCTAGTCGGTAAACACCTTAAACTTTAAGCATAACCAGACGCATTTTTACCCCACTCGAGAAAATAGTGAGATTTTTGAGCCTATTGAAAGCATTTATTTTTAATGCTACTTTTTCATTTCTTTGAGTGTGCCGATGGGGATGACTTTAGAAATTGACATTGTTATACATTTCGAGACCACATATGAGCAATTGCATTAGGGTAACTTAGTGTGATTTTGGTACAATGATAGGGGCATTTAGGATTAACCCATTTGTTAGCCAATTTTTCGTTTCTTTTTATATTTTTATATATTTTCCGCCTAACCCTTGTAACACTTATTTTTAGTGTTAGAAACTCTAGTTAAACCAATTTGCGCCTAAACTTTTTCGTTTCTAAACACTACTATATTATTTTGTACACTCGCCTTATTTTCGTTTCTTTTTAGATTAAGTCCGAACTTAGATTTTTGATTGCAATTATTATATTAAGTAAAGTGAAGTTTATTAAGGCATGGAAGAAAAGTATCGATTATTTGTATTATTGTATTTGGAGAAATAGTATAAAAAAAAATAATAGTGATTATTAGCCTTTTGAGCATGTGTACTTACCACGAGAAAAAAATTATTTGTAAGGCATGTACTAGGCTGAAAGAAAAAAAAAAGTGAAAAAAAAAAAAATCGAAAACAAAAAAGCGAAGAAAAAAAGTATTAGGTAGATTTTAAGAGAAAGTTAGTGTATTATGAAGTCGTGTATTATTTCGATATATGTATATTCGGAGGGAAGAAAAGTATAAGTTGAAGGAAAATTGAGCAATCCAGTACGTTAGAGATTATATTTAGTTCGATTTAATCTAAGTTGTATTATTTTATTAACCCATTTCACTCCAT
>CAJVGC010000582.1:48012237-48071521 GCA_910822075.1 Senecio squalidus | reverse complement strand
GGACAACATGCGGCAATACCCGGTTTTTGCTCCTAGCGGTATTAATTGGGAGTTCTTAGTCGAGGTTCGTCCACACGATGCCCGGTATCTATCGGGAGCTGCTGAGCTTTCGGACATGTTAGCATTTGATTATCAGGGGTTTCGTTGTCGAGCCTGGGAGCGGTTATTTTCTATTAGCCAGCCGATCTACATAGAGGCTACGTACGAGTTCTATGCATCTTTCACCTTCAACCATTCTGACCCCAACCCTAACCACAAGACGATACAGTTTGTACTCGGGGTGAGGTTAGGCGGTTAACATTAGCGGAGTTTGGGCAGGCGCTTGGATTGTTTACAGCTACTGATCTTGCACACCCGGATTTCTTTGGGTTTTTGGCTGAGGGAGTTAACACTCCAGACTATAGTGAAAATGCGGCAATTTGGGCCAACGTTAGTGGAGAGTTAGGGAGCTCCCGTCCTTCCTACACACAGATTAGGGACCCGAAAGTTCGGGCTATTTTCGCCATGGTTTGTTTATATGTGATCGGCAGGAAATCCGGCATCGAAAAATGCCACAAAGAGGAACTATTTTGGCTGGAGGCCTCGTTCAGAAACGGCCTGTTAATGTACCCATATATTTTTAGCTCGGTGGTATGGACCAACATCCTGAAGTGGCGCCCGGCCCGGCAGTGTGATCCGGCGGAGGGACACTTTGTCCACCGCCATTGGCAACACTTAGCCTTCCAGGGACGGGCTTTGATAGTTGTACTTTGTTGACACCAGGGATGCGCTGTATGGGGCAGCTTGGGTTTAATGTCTTCAGGTATCTGTGAGCAGGTTTGTTACCCTACAGTGGCGAGGGTTGTCTACAGATGGTTGCTATTCGAGGGGTTGTTGGTGCTGGAGGAGTTAGATGATGAGGAGGGCCCACCAGGATTCGAGGAGGCCCGCACCACAGGATGAGGTTCCACCGGGTCAGGGGTTCGATTTTTCGGGTCAGATGGAGGCTTTGACAGCTAGTATGGGACAGATGGCGTCCGGTTTGATTTCGTTTGCGGACCCGTTTGCCTCAGCCATGATGTCACTTACATCCGCAACCAGGTGGGGCAGATGTATTCTGAGTTCGACAGTCGGAACCGCTATCAGGACGAGGTTCTTTACCAGTACCATCAGCGTGCCGGTTTGAGTTACCAGGCCTATGACGGTTCCTATCATTCATTCGGTGGCACCATGCCTATGGATCAGGACCAGCCATCGTCTTCCTCTTATGAGGATCGCCAGCACATGTGGACCGCTCATCCTTACGAGTACCAGCCTCCTACCGAGGCCGAGCGACAGCAGGCTGAGGAGGAGCAGCGAGCAGCTTGGGACAGACAGGGCCGTTGGCCTGATATGTGATGATTTTTGGTTACGATGTGTCTTTTTAAGACTATTTTTATTTTATTTGTATTTTTATTTTGTATGGATTATTTGTTTGGGATTTGTATTTGGATTATGTATTTCCTATGATTACTTTATTTGTGGTATTTAATCTGTGTGCATCTGTTTCCCATTTTAGAATTTCAACCATTTTAGTCGAAGTAATGCCGGAACTCCAAATTTTCAAAGGAAGCTATGCAGATTTTTTGAGGACGTTACGCTTTTACTAGCCAAACATTCTTTCCATTGCTAATTCCTTTCACAGCATTCGACATTTAAATGGGGGAGCTTTTTCTATTCCTTTCTCTTTTTCTTTTTGCACTTACTTGCTGAATTTTATTTACAATGAGGACATTGTATTGTTTAAGTGTGGGGAAGGGGTTAGGATTGAATCTATTTGTCCTTAGGAACAATTTGTGTGAAAATTTTAAAATTTTTGACATATTTTTCGTAATTAGTTTTAACTAGTTGCATAACTAGGCACACCTACCCATTTCAATTTTTGTGAGGATTTGAGCCATTATAGCATACATTTTATATGCTTTTATCTTCATTTGTTATGTGTGCCGGTGACTTGTAAACTTTAGAACTTGACACTGTATACGCTTCGAGGCTATGAATGAGCATAAGTTTTTACTTATCAGTAACTAGGAAAGAGGCAAAAGAATTAGGATTGTTAAACAGTTGATTGGCCTATTCGTTTCTTATAGTTGATAACTACACTGGTTATTTGACTCACACTACCTATCGAGCACTCGTTTTTAGTGTTTTTGACGTTTAGATACCATATTTGCGCCAAACCTTTTTCTTTTATCACCTTTCCAGATATATTCCATAAATTGAGCCTAATGTATAAGTCGTTAAATCCGAATATTTTAGTTGAAAATTCCCTCTTTCTTAACTTGATTGATTATTAGACGGAACGTTATATGTGATGGCATGGAGTTGATTAATTTACTTAAGTTCACGAAGAAAAGTTATTGGTGGATATAAGTTAAGAATTATTCAGGATATTTGATGGACCTTTTGAGCGGTGTCTTTAGTAAAAAAAAAAAAAAAAGATATAAAAAAACAAAAGAATAGTTATTAAAGCCCGTACGAGGTAGCCAATATTTGTTAAAGTTGTTTGACGTTATTTGCGAGAAATAAAAATATTCTCAATTGAAGTGTTAAAGTTATTTGACGAAGTTTGCGAGAAATAAAAATTCTCAATTGGAGCGTTGAAGAATTAAGACGAAATTTGGTCTTAGAAGTTTCATCAGAGTGAGCCATTAGGGATAGTTAATCAAGTTTTGAAAGTAATATAATTTTTGACTAAAATGTTTGGATTTGTAGACTAATTGGAAGTTGATTGTTTCATATCATTCATATTATTTCACCTCCATCATATTTTCCATTATTTTACCCATCACCCATTGATATGACCATAAGCCCTCTGAACTAGTTACTTAGACTCTATTGGTGGAGAAGCGTATCGTTATCAAGCCTATGATAGAATACTTGTCATGACTGAGCTTTGAGCGATTTCACATATATATTACACTTAGATTAGCTTTTTGAGTGATTGAGTGTTATACTTCCCAAATCGTGAGATGTTTAGTTATGCATTTAAATTTTGGCTTGGTAATAATTAAATTCATCTTCGTAAATAAATTTTTTTGTAATTTACTCGACTCGTTGGGTATTTTATTTTTATGGAAGATGTTTGTTTTGTTCTGGATTTAACAGTTTACTTGAGGACAAGTAAGATTCAAGTGTGGGGAATTTGATGTGTCTGAAATAATGCATATTTTGTAGCCACATTTGTCGTACTTAAGTATCATTATCTGCAACTTTTGTTATGATTTGGTATATTTTTAGTAAGATTTGCAGATTAAAGTGATATTTGGACCACGGAGCGAAAAGGAGCTGAAACTGGCTTGAAACGGAGACAAACGAGCAGAAAATAAGAAGTTTGAAAAACAGCCGGCGGCTGAAATCCCTTAGCCGGCGGCTGAATTAAAGTTTTTAAGAAATTGTTCAACACGTGCCGCGGAAGCAACTTTTGGGCCCGTGGGTGTCAGCCGGCGGCTGAAATGAGCCAGCCGACGGCTGAATTGGAAATTTCAGTAATCAGAGTTTTAGTCGAATACGTTTTCCGCTTGGCTTTTGCTTATAAATACAAGATCAAAACGTCCAGAAAATATACTTTTCCATTATTTTCACCTGCATTCATCTTGGAGAGCTGAACGAAGAGTCCTAGAAGCCATCAAACACTTGGAAGCTTTTGGTTAATCTCTTTTAACCAACTTTGATTTTAGTAATTGTTTTGATTCAAGTTATTTACATTATTATTCTTGATACAATGATTTGTTTAAAGACCTATTTTGTTATTTGCTTACAATCCAACATGAGCTAAACTCTTTAAGCGATTGCTTGGATTGTTGAACCTGGATTTATGTTTTAATCAAGTTTATGTTTGAACTTATTGATTTTTCCATTATTATTTACGTTTAATCGCGATCCATGTTTATTCAAAGTTATTAAATTTACTACTTAGCGTAATTGATAGATCTATAGCATAACTAGCGTTCTTATATGATTTATTGGTTATTTACAATTATATGATTTATTAGATAATTGTAGCTTGAGACTTAATTGAGATAGGCTAAGAGATTAGTAATTTAATAAATTGAATGAACATGACAATTATATCAGGATTGAATAATTGAGACTTTTGTTAATTCGTAGTCGACAGATTAAATTGTAAATAATAGTGAACTTAAAGCACAATTTAGAGTGGATAAATCTAAGATAACTCTTGATGTACGAATAATCGTATGATCTTTCTCTAAAATTGTAGGATTAGATAACTCTAGCGGGAAATCTAGTTATCATAGGAATCACAGTTAAATCAATCAAACATATTCTTGTTAATTCATAATCCAGGTGAAACGTAATTCCAAGTAATCGTTGCTTTTAAATCTGATTAATTCTCAAATACTTTTCGAAACAGTTTTTCATCCGCAATCCATTTAGTTAATTAAATTGTTATTTAATTTAGTTATTTGTTTTCTGAATTATGTTCTCTCAGAACTAAAACGTCCCCCATATTTAATTGCTTTTATTAGTTTAATTACATAATTTGAGATAACGGATATTAATACACGTTCCCTGAGTTCGATCCGGACTTACTAATTCTATATTTACGTACGATCAGGTACACTGCCTGTTTTGTGTGTTAATATACGTTGGTAAAAATCCTTTTCTAAACTTTAATAAATTTTATGTTATAAAATACACATCACTCTTGGATCTAGATTAAAGAGTAACTTATCAAGACCTGTCCACTATGATTTAGGAGTTTGGACCCACCTTGCACGTTGGATAACTTTGTCTCCTTTCTTGACCTCATCAATATGCTTTCCTGGAATAATTGGTCCTTCCGTTACAGTCCTCATCATTTCTTCATGAATTCTGGACAAATTCCACTCAGCTTTAAGTTTCCAGTGAGCAAAGTTGTGACCACTGAAAATAGGAATACCTTTTCCAGCCATAGCGAGTGTGTTGGATGAAGATGATGACATTGTTTTGAGATTTTATGTATTGATCGGTTAAGATTGGTAAATTTATTAAAATTTAAATCTTATTTGCTCTGATACCGGTTGTTAGGTCTCAATAAGATCTCAAACACTAGCTAATCAATTACAAATAAGTATTTAGATGTTAATTGTTACGAATCGATTAAGTGCTCAGTTTCTTAGTATATTATAGCGGAAATATAATAACAAAGCAACGAGAATAACACACAGTTATATTGATTCAAAAGGTACCACGAATTACTAAGCTCAAGCTCACTATTTATACACAATAATAGTGAGCTTGATAAGTACGAATCCTAGTAAATCTTCTAAAAGGATAGAAGATTTAATCTAACCAACATACCTAAAATAAAGCAATACGTTTCATTATGAAGCTGAGTAGTCAGCTCCATAATGCCTTAGTCGCTTTTAGTCACCCAGACTTAGGGTCACTCAGACTCAGCAACTAAGACTTTAATAAACAGATTTATTAACTTGGGTTAAATCGTTGATTTTCCCAATAAATTGTTTGTAAAATAAGTTTAATTTCATTAAAACTGCTCATTACTACTGCTCAAACTACTGCCAAGTTAATACTGAATGTATATCAGTTACTACTACAAGTAATTGGTTAATACTGCTGAAGACTGGTGGTTACTACTGATGAAGGTTGTTACTATTGTCCGTCTCCTGTTACTACTCCATGAACAATTTAGATCATTCTTGAATATGTTTGTAATTATCTCTTCCTGGTTAGCCTCAAGGTCTATCTATACATAGATCCTTGTATTAAGAAAAAAAACGTATGTTGATCATTCATTAAGATTAATATATTGAGGCCTACAATTTGATATTCGTTATTGTTCTTATACTTTTGTTAACAATATTCGTTTGATCAATAAACTTGTAATATCAAAGTGTTTATCCGCTGCTAAACTTCTTTGATAGATCAAGATCTTCGTTCAAAGTGTGATTGTATTTACATAAACCTTATCGATCCTGACATACTGATATATAAAACCAAACCTAATCGATATTTTCGGCTTTTCTACAAAATGACAATCGAACCATGGTTCACTTAATTGGGGAGTTGTCCCACCTCTAGAAACCCATAAAATTCAATAGTTGTGAGGGAAGAAAAAAAAACATCCAAAAGACATTGTTTGGGTCAAAAATGGAATTTGTACAATCACAATAAAACGCATCTAACAAAAACAGGGTTTTGCAAATACAATAAGATCAGACAGAGAGAGAGGGATGGGAACCGCTCAAGTCGAGAAGACCGAGCAAGAACTCCGGAAAGAGATCGAAGAGCTCCACCGTCAACAATGGGAGGCATGTTTTTAAATCTTATATGGTTTTCTTTAATTTATACATATGCCCACCAACTGTTTGATTAATTGCTTCATTTACAGATTACAGAGCGGCTTCGGGATCCTAGAGGTATCCGCCGTGGAGGTGTCGCCGGTACTGGTCCTCACAATTTCCCCGCTACCGGTCCACTTCGTCAGCGTGGATTTGTTAGACCTGTAATTTCCATTCTCTATCAATCTTTGATTATTATTTGTTTGTTTGCTTATCGGGTAATTGTTTATGTTGTATAGGCGGATAGGAATGAAGAAGACCAACCGGCCCCGAAAAGGCGACTATCTTCTACTGTTGTGAAGGTATGGGACACACGAATTTCGGGATTTTGAAATAATGATTGTTATGTGTTTCATTTTGAAAATGTTTGTGGGTTGTGAAGATGGAGGAAGGGGAGATTATTGAGGATGGTGCGGATGCTTCAAAGGGTGATGAAGCTAATAAATATTTGACTGAGGAAGTAACTGGATGGGGTGGTGATGATCAGAACCAGAACAATCGGAAGCCATCAATCAGAAGGGATGGCGTTAATAGAGCGTCAAAGATGGTACGTTTCCGATAGATATTGTGCAGATTATTGATTTAGAGTTCACATTGTAATTGTTTGTTGTGGTTTGATTAGGATTATGAGAATGTTCCTAGAGTATTACCGAAAAACGAGGATCCCAGCTTGGTCAATAGGAATAAAAGAATGCTGGGACAGCTCCTTGGAACTTTGGAGGTAATACTGATGACTGATCTCATCCTCTTTTGCATCTATTGTAAATGAATATCGTTTTTCTTTCTTGTATCATGTTTTATCTGTTTATGGTATGTCCTATAATTGTTTTATTGTCTAGTGCGCCACCCAGAGGAAAAACTGTTATGCCTTTAAAGAGTGTGTGCTGCTAACATACTGCTAACAAAAGTTTCCAAACCTACATCGCGGGCCAAAAGAAAGAACCTTTAGTTCATTATGCGATGCTAGTGAGAAACCATAGGTTTTCACATACGAGTAGTCGAGTAGAGAAAACCAAGAAAACTGTTTTCTTCAACCTTTATGAATTAAGTTACTATTAAAGGAAATCTATAATGGCTCCATGTTAGCTTTTAAGGTGCATTGAAGTAGTTATTAAGCTACACGTCCTCCTAGGGGAATTTTATTTAATTCTTTCTGTTTAAGCATCACAATTTGATGTAACGTTTGATGCTTGCTAACCCGCTTTTCACTCTGCTATATGTATTTGTATTCATAGAAGTAAATAAACCATCTCCTCTCAACCCTTTAATGGTTCTTTTTGGTACCAAATTCCAAGTAATAGAGTTCTAATCCACTACTAAGCTGTTTAATTACTAGATAAACCGTGACTAAGTATTAGTTTAGTTTCTTATGATTAAATATTTAAATTATTACTCTAGAATCTAAATAAACTTCGATTTGGAATTATATAGGTTACGAGATTCATTTCTCTATGTCTATATATGCACAACCTAAGATCATCAATGAAAAACAACATAAGTTTTTGTTTTTTGAGTTTTCACTTCCTCACATTCCCGTGTCTTGAATTAATTTACAACATAGAAGAGAGTATCTATGTTCGATTTAGAGAAGTGTATTTACCAGATTATTAGGATGAGAAAGTTAAGGGAAGTGTAGTTTTGTTTTGGGTACGATAAGTTCGGCTCCACCTTTGGTGGGCCACTAATCTATGGGATTCAACGGTATAACTTATGGTGATTGTTATTTTAATGGCCAACACATGGCACTGTTTGAGTGGTTATCGATTGTTGCATATAAATGCCCTAATTATGACATGCACGTGGCATATAATTATAGCACGAAATAAAAACTATCAAACTAGAATCTAAGCACCAACCATCACAAGTGATATCAAAAGAAAAGAACATTTTTTGCTACCTGAAATCAGCTTTTCATTATTGTAACTAAGTATGAATTATCGAGACTATAGTCAAATAGCCTAAATTTTACTTGTTTAACGAATCTACCTTGTGGTCAACAACAATCATGTTTCCCTTTATGCCACCTAGATTAAAGAATGGACTAGATCTGATACCTTTTCATGTTTGGCAGTTCTTACGAATGGTTCACATGTTTATAAGGTTAGGTCATCATAGGATGGGTGACTGTCACCGACATAGAATTATGATACTAGATTTTACTCTCTATATAGGGTCTCAGATCTGGACTTGGAATTATCAGGTAACTGAAAGAAATGGTTTGTTCAGTAGTAAATCTGCAAATAGTATGACTTGTGACTAGATCTGAAGGTAATTGCTATTCAATTTGGTGAATCCTTTTGCATTGAGTGAAACTAAATTTAGAATTATAGAAGGATATGTCATATTGTTATGGAATAGTTGAACATCAGCTGTAACGTTAGTATCTCTAGTATTGAACAGGGTTAGCTTGTTTCATTAAATTGTCTTATCATGTTTAGATACTTCTGTTTGATGTATGGTTGCGTGATTATTTTTACACTTTGAATTTTCAGAAATTTAGGAAAGATGACGCAAAACTTTCTGGCTCAGAGGCATATATGAGGAGATCTGATTCTCTGAAAAAGGTAAACTTCTTTTACATATCCATCCCTCTTTTACGACTTTACCCGCATCTGTTTTCTCTAGGTTTAGCATCTAGGATTGTGGTCTCTATTTATATATCTCATAAAATACTCCTCAAATGGGCTTTGAAAACACATGGGTTATTAGTCAATCAGATACATGACACGGTTTTTGCATCTTGGTAGCTCTTGCAATACTAGAAGTTAAAGTGTTACTTGCATGGCTGGAATCATCTATATTTGTTTTAGTAGGGTCAAAACTAGTGGGTCGGGCCTACTTTAAATTAAAATACTTTTATACTTGACATAGGCTGAGCAAAGGGCACGTGAAGAAAGTGAAAGATTGAGGCTACAGGAGCGTGAGCAACTTGCAGAAAAGAGGAGAAGAGACTTGGTTTGTTCTTCCATCTTTTGTTTTTCAGTTTTACATCTCTTTACTTTTTACTTAACTAAACACATTGACTTGGCTGTTACGGCTCTTCATTAATTGTTTATTTTGATAGACTCTTAGAGCACGTGTTGCTGCTAAGGCCGAGGAGAAGAAATTGGAACTGCTGTTTCTTCGGTGGAGCGAGCATCACAAAAAACTTGGCAATTTCTAAGGTATACTTTCTTGTCATTCACTTATATAAAATACGCCGATGTGCTTTTATGTTTACATCCCAATATAGAGTAGAGGGTAGGTACTAATAAAAATTCCTGTTTTGATTCACAGGTTATTTTTTATTTTGGTCCAAAAAGTATCCATATTCACAATTATATTGAGACAACGTAAGCTTCTTGTCATGTGTTGAAGCTGCTGGATCGTTCAAGGGTTTCCGACGTGCAGAATTTCTCGGTTAAATATATCATTATTGTGTATCATAACAGCTTATTTCATATTGTTGCTGGATTTTAATTTTTTCAGGACCAAGGCAGAGCCTCCTATATATTACTCGTTTGCCAAACAACTTGATGAAGACTCGACTTTACTTGAGCAAAGGAAAGAGCTGGTGAGTTTCTGCCTGTATTTCATATATTTAACAAATACGTACATACATTACACACACACACACAAGACAAAACCAATAAAGGAAACAAGTCCATATAGTTTCTAAAAACATATAAATGGTTATAATAGTAGGGTGAAGCTGACCTACAATGCATAAAATAAAAGAGTGAACAACAAAAGTACTTCGGTGGAGTGGTACGTATCATATAGAAAATATACAGTAACTCTATTATATGTTGATTAGTACGAAGCAAAACATCATCTATATTTAAAAGGTAAAATAATTTGTCTCGTTTCTCCTCCGCTATTACTTCAGTAAAATGAGAAGCATATTCGATTACATTCTTATACCCAGACGATCTGTCCAGTTTCTGCACAAACAATTTGGAATTCTGTTTGTCCCAGCGAATCATTCTCTTAGATTGTACATTAACTGCATATACAGAAGAAAAAGATAGACTGTATCGCATCATCGTTGGTTCTTGTGTCTCAAAAGCTTCAATTCCATGTAAACGGCTAACCGCTATATGTCTCTTTTCTTTGATAAGTTTAAGATTCGGATCATGTAGATGATACAAAATAAACCATAGGTGTCATTCTGGTTTTAAGTTCTAGTTTTTCTTGAAAGGAGTACCAAAATTGTCAATTTCTTGTATTACTGGTCACCAATTTGGGATACAGTCAAAGCCACATCTCATGCTCATCCTGGAAAGGGACACTCCATTTCTCATTTGTTTAATTCTCGTTAGTAGTATCTTTTTTTGTTGGGTTTAGGGTTCAGCCGATGGAAGAGATGAATCAGTTTTTACTATTTGATCTTTAGTCATTATGTAAACTTTTATCTAACACGGGCATTTCTATAGCTACCATTAAACCGACCTAATTCTATATAAAAGCATCCGACTTGATGACATTTTCTCATTCACAATCACGTCTTTTATAGGTAGCAAAGTGGCAGGGTTGTGTAATGCCTCAATATGGGTTTGGGTTGTTTTGACCCACAAACATTTTTTTTCTTCTCTATTTTATAGTAATAGTTAACGTGTTGAAGATGTGGGAAAACAGTTGTTTCAATTGAAAATTTGACTTTACTAATATTTCTAGTACTTATGCTGTGACCTTAGACATTTCAAGAATGGAAGGCTGAAAGGAGAGAGGAATTGTCTCAATACCAACAACAAATTGGCGAACAATTCGTTGCCAATGTTGAAAAAGAGCTTGAAAGGTGGCAAAATGGAAGAAAAACAAGAAATGGAAACAACGATACTTTAAACTTACAAGAAACAATGGACAAAGAACTCGAGACCCATAGACTTGAGCACGGGCCTAAGACACGTTTGATCCCGGGTGGCAATGACAACGAAGATGAGGATGACGTGGAAGATATCAATGTTGGGGAGGATGACATGATGGATGATGTGCTGGATGTTGATGCCAGTGGCAGGAGAGCAACTGAAGAAACTGTGAAAGCTGAAGCAGCTAATTCAAGTCCATCGCCGCCTAACAGAGATTAACGAAGTATTAAGTGATATTTGTTTGCCAAATTGAATTGACTTGGTTTTGTTACTTTGATGTTTCAGTTATGCGCATGTGAACTTCTTTCGGCAATTTTTGTTGTAAACTGAATTTTAGGTTATATATAGACTTGATAAATTATGGTAAGCTCAGCATTTCGTGTGCATGATATGGTGTCATATCAAACTCATTAAATTCATCCGTTGCTATTCTGACCGAGTTATGCAATCTTTAATCTTTAATATATAATAAAAGAGGGGCCTTAAATGCCACATAGCGAATTAAGGTCCGTTGGATGGGTAAATTCTTTGATGTCAGCCGTTAAATCGAATTGATGTTGTCATCAAAGATTATTTTCATTTTACACCCTCTTACAATACATAATTACATTCTCTATTTCATTCAATCTCTACTAAAATAAAAAACATAATTATAATTTATTTATCGTTAAATTTGGATTATAATTTACCTTATTATTATTCTAAAATCTTCTGATACAAAATATCAAAACATATATACAAAGATAAAAGTATATATGTTATTATAACTATAACAATATTGTATAAACATAAAGGTATATATATATGTATTATACGAACAACATTAATTTCTCATAATAAATTAAAATCTACATAAACATAAAATATATGATTCAATTTTTATTTTTTTCCGCGTTATCGCGGGACAATAAACTAGTTATAAGTAGCAGTGTTTTGAAACCCGGGTCGACCCGGCCGGTTGAACCAGTTGGACCGCTTTCGGCCAAAAAAAACGGGTCAAAACAACCCGGGTTTTAAGGAACCTGAGAACCGGTCGAACCGGCGGGTTTTTAGACACCCGGGTCAACCCGGTTCGCTAATGCCCGTCGGGTTTTGTTTTTTATACTATTTTTGAAAGTTAAAAGGTTATAATCTCGTAAGATTTATGCCATTTGAAGTTTAAAACTTATAATCTCGTAAGATTTATGCTTGGGTATAGTCTTTTGAAGCATAGATCTTGTAATCTCAGTAGGACTTATGCCTTATCAAGTATAGAGTATGAAACTTGTAATATTTTGATTAGATAAACATGCTTCTTTGATGTTTTATGCAGCAAAGGTTAGTGTTTTGAACTTTTGACAGGAGATATTGGAAATTTTGGACATTTGCATAGACCGAGTTGACCCGCCGGTTCAACCGGTTGGCCCGGTGACCCTGTGCTAGGCCGGGTCGATCATTGACCCGGTTTTCAAAACATTGATAAGTAGATAGAGAAAAGTGTTAAATGTGGTGCATAACCAAATATATTGAGTTGGTAGTTATTTATGCAATTTGCCCATCACAAAATGCTAAATTCTCGATCAATGAAAATTGATCTTAAAACTTGGTTTGTTGCAAACAACAATATATGTTAACTGTAATCTTGTTTATACTTCCAATCGCATATTTGTCATCCAAACCAATTAAAATTTCTCAAACCTTTTGATACCAATGTCTACTGATATATAAAACCAAACCTAATCGATATTTTCGGCTTTTCTACAAAATGACAATCGAACCATGGTTCACTTAATGGGGAGTTGTCCCACCTCTAGAAACCCATAAAATTCAATAGTTGTGAGGGAAGAAAAAAAAACATCCAAAAGACATTGTTTGGGTCAAAAATGGAATTTGTACACAATCACAATAAAAGCATCTAACAAAAACAGGGTTTTGCAAATACAATAAGATCAGACAGAGAGAGAGGGATGGGAACCGCTCAAGTCGAGAAGACCGAGCAAGAACTCCGGAAAGAGATCGAAGAGCTCCACCGTCAACAATGGAGGCATGTTTTTAAATCTTATATGGTTTTCTTTAATTATACATATTGCCCACCAACTGTTTGATTAATTGCTTCATTTACAGATTACAGAGCGCTTCGGGATCCTAGAGGTATCCGCCGTGGAGGTTGTCGCCGGTACTGGTCCTCACATTTTCCCCGCTACCGGTCCACTTCGCTCAGCGTGGATTTGTTAGACCTGTAATTTCCATTCTCTATCAATCTTTGATTATTATGTGTTTGTTTGCTTATCGGGTAATTGTTTATGTTGTATAGGCGGATAGGAATGAAGAAGACCAACCGGCCCCGGAAAAAGGCGACTATCTTCTACTGTTGTGAAGGTATGGGACACACGAATGGATTTTGAAATAATGATTGTTATGTGTTTCATTTTGAAAATGTTTGTGGGTTGTGAAGATGGAGGAAGGGAGATTATTGAGGATGGTGCGGATGCTTCAAAGGGTGATGAAGCTAATAAATATTTGAACTGAGGAAGTAACTGGATGGGGGTGGTGATGATCAGAACCAGAACAATTCGGAAGCCATCAATCAGAAGGGATGGCGTTAATAGAGCGTCAAAGATGGTACGTTTCCGATAGATATTGTGCAGATTATTGATTTAGAGTTCACATTGTAATTGTTTGTTGTGGTTTGATTAGGATTATGAGAATGTTCCTAGAGTATTACCGAAAAACGAGGATCCCAGCTTGGTCAATAGGAATAAAAGAATGCTGGGACAGCTCCTTGGAACTTTGGAGGTAATACTGATGACTGATCTCATCCTCTTTTGCATCATATTGTAAATGAATAGCGTTTTCTTTCTTGTATCATGTTTTATCTGTTTATGGTATGTCCTATTTGTTTTATTGTCTAGTGCGCCACCCAGAGGAAAAACTGTTTATGCCTTTTAAAGAGTGTGTGCTGCTAACATACTGCTAAACAAAAGTTTCAAACCTACATCGCGGGCCAAAAGAAAGAACCTTTAGTGCATTATGCGATGCTAGTGAGAAACCATAGGTTTCACATACGAGTAGTCGAGTAGAGAAAACCAAGAAACTGTTTTCTTCAACCTTTATGAATTAAGTTACTATTAAAGGAAAATCTATAATGGCTCCATGTTAGCTTTTAAGGTGCATTGAAGTAGTTATTAAGCTACACGTCCTCCTAGGGGAACTTTTATTTAATTCTTTCTGTTTAAGCATCACAATTTGATGAACGTTTTGATGCTTGCTAAACCCGCTTTCACTCTGCTATAGTATTTGTATTCATAGAAGTAAATAAACATCTCCTCTCAACCCTTTAATGTTCTTTTTGGTACCAAATTCCAAGTAATAGAGTTCTAATCCACTACTAAGCTGTAATTACTAGATAAACCGTGACTAAGTATTAGTTTAGTTTCTTATGATTAAATATTTAAATTATTACTCTAGAATCTAAATAAACTTCGATTTGGAATTATATAGGTTACGAGATTCATTTCACTATGTCTATATATGCACAACCTAAGATCATCAATGAAAAACAACATAAGTTTTTGTTTTTTGAGTTTTCACTTCCTCACATTTCCCGTGTCTTGAATTAATTTACAACATAGAAGAGAGTATCTATGTTCGATTTAGAGAAGTGTATTTACCAGATTATTAGGATGAGAAAGTTAAGGGAAGTGTAGTTTTGTTTTGGGTACGATAAGTTCGGCTCACCTTGGTGGGGCCACTAATCTATGGGATTCAACGGTATAAACTTATGGTGATTGTATTTTAATGGCCAACACATGGCACTGTTTGAGTGGTTAATCGATTGTTGCATATAAATGCCCTAATTATGACATGCACGTGGCATATAATTATAGCACGAAATAAAACTATCAAACTAGAATCTAAGCACCAACCATCACAAGTGATATCAAAGAAAAGAACATTTTTTGCTACCTGAAATCAGCTTTTCATTATTGTAACTAAGTATGAATTATCGAGACTATAGTCAAATAGCCTAAATTTTACTTGTTTAACGAATCTACCTTGGTGGTCAACAACAATCATGTTTCCCTTTATGCCACCTAGATTAAAGAATGGACTAGATCTGATACCTTTTCATGTTTGGCAGTTCTTACGAATGGTTCACATGTTTATAAGGTTAGGTCATCATAGGATGGGTGACTGTCACCGACATAGATTATGATACTAGATTTTACTCTCTATATAGGGTCCTCAGATCTGGACTTGGAATTATCAGGTAACTGAAAGAAATGGTTTGGTTCAGTAGTAAATCTGCAAATAGTATGACTTGTGACTAGATCTGAAGGTAATTGCTATTCAATTGGTGAATCCTTTTGCATTGAGTGAAACTAAATTTAGAATTGATGGATATGTCAATATGTTATGGAATAGTTGAACAATCAGCTGTAACGTTAGTATCTCTAGTATGAACAGGGTTAGTTGTTTCAATTAAGTTGTCTTATCATGTTTAGATACTTCTGTTTGATGTTTGGTTGCGTGATTATTTTTACACTCTTGAATTTTCAGAAATTTCGGAACGATGACGCAAAACTTTCTGGCTCAGAGGCATATATGAGGAGATCTGATTCTCTGAAAAAGGTAAACTTCTTCTACATATCCATCCCTCTTTTACGACTCTTTACCCGCATCTGTTTTCTCTAGGTTTAGCATTCTGGATTGTGGTCTCTATTTATTATATCTCATAAATACTCCCTCAAATGGGCTTTGAAAACACATGGGTATTAGTCAATCAGATACATGACACGGGTTTTTGCATCTTGGTAGCTCTTGGCAATACTAGAAGTTAAAGTGTACTTGCATGGCTGGAATCATCTATATTTGTTTTAGTAGGGTCAAAACTAGTACTTTAAATTTAAAATACTTTTATACTTGACATAGGCTGAGCAAAGGGCACGTGAAGAAAGTGAAAGATTGAGGCTACAGGAGCGTGAGCAACTTGCAGAAAAAGAGGAGAAGAGACTTGGTTTGTTCTTAATCTTTGTTTTCAGTTTTACAATCGCTTCTTTTTTACTTAACTAAACACATTGACTGGCTGTTCGGCTCTTCATTAATTGTTTATTTCTGATAGACTCTTAGAGCACGTGTTGCTGCTAAGGCCGAGGAGAAGAAATAGGAAACTGCTGTTTCTTCGGTGGAGCGAGCATCACAAAAAACTTGGCAATTTTCTAAGGTATACTTTCTTGTCATTCACTTATATTAAACTACGCCGATGTTGCTTTTATGTGTACATCCCAATATAGAGTAGCGGGTAGGTACTAATAAAAATTCCTGTTTTGATTCACAGGTTATTTTTTATTTTGGTCCAAAAAGTAATCCATATTCACTATTATATTGAGACAACGCTTGTCATGTGTTGAAGCTGATGGATCGTTCAAGGGTTTCCGACAGTGCAGAATTTATCGGTTAAATATATCATTATTGTGTATCATAACGCTTATTTCATATTGTTGCTGGATTTTAATTTTTTCAGGACCAAGGGCAGAGCCTCCTATATATATCGTTTGCCAAACAACTGATGAAGACTCGACTTTACTGAGCAAAGGAAAGAGCTGGTGAGTTTCTGCTGTATTTCATATATTTAACAAATACGTACATACATTACACACACACAACAAGAACAAAAACCAATAAAGGAAAACCAGTCCATATAGTTTCTAAAAACATACTAAATGGTTATAATAGTAGGGTGAAGCTGACCTACAATGCATAAAATAAAAGAAGTGAAACAACAAAAGTACTCTCGGTGGAGTGGTACGTATCATATAGGAAAATATACAGTAACTAGATTATATGTTGATTAGTACGAAGCAAAACATCATCTATATTTAAAAGGTAAAATAATTTGTCTCGTTTCTCCTCGCTATTACTTCAGTAAAATGAGAAGCATATTCGATTACATTCTTATACCCAGACGATCTGTCCAGTTTGCACAAACAATTTGGAATTCTGTTTGTCCCAGCGAATCATTCTCTTAGATTGTACATTAACTGCATATACAGAAGAAAAAGATAGACTGTATCGCATCATCGTTGGTTCTTGTGTCTCAAAAGCTTCAATTCCATGTAAACGGCTAACCGCTATATGTCTCTTTTCTTTGATAAGTTTAAGATTCGGATCATGTAGATGATACAAAATAAACCATAGGTGTCATTCTGGTTTTAAGTTCTAGTTTTTCTTGAAAGGAGTACCAAAATTGTCAATTTCTTGTATTACTGGTCACCAATTTGGGATACAGTCAAAGCCACATCTCATGCTCATCCTGGAAAGGGACACTCCATTTCTCATTTGTTTAATTCTCGTTGTAGTATTTTTTTGTTGGGTTTAGGGTTCAGCCGATGGAAGAGATGAATCAGTTTTTACTATTTGATCTTTAGTCATTATGTAAACTTTTATCTAACACGGGCATTTCTATAGCTACCATTAAACCGACCTAATTCTATATAAAAGCATCCGACTTGATGACATTTTCTCATTCACAATCACGTCTTTTATAGGTAGCAAAGTGGCAGGGTTGTGTAATGCCTCAATATGGGTTTGGGTTGTTTTGACCCACAAACATTTTTTTTTTCTCTATTTTATAGTAATAGTTAACGTGTTGAAGATGTGGGAAAACAGTTGTTTCAATTGAAAATTTGACTTTACTAATATTTCTAGTACTTATGCTGTGACTTAGACATTTCAAGAATGGAAGGCTGAAAGGAGAGAGGAATTGTCTCAATACCAACAACAAATTGGCGAACAATTCGTTGCCAATGTTGAAAAAGAGCTTGAAAGGTGGCAAAATGGAAGAAAAACAAGAAATGGAAACAACGATACTTTAAACTTACAAGAAACAATGGACAAAGAACTCGAGACCCATAGACTTGAGCACGGGCCTAAGACACGTTTGATCCCGGGTGGCAATGACAACGAAGATGAGGATGACGTGGAAGATATCAATGTTGGGGAGGATGACATGATGGATGATGTGCTGGATGTTGATGCCAGTGGCAGGAGAGCAAGAAGAAACTGTGAAAGCTGAAGCAGCTAATTCAAGTCCATCGCCGCCTAACAGAGATTAACGAAGTATTAAGTGATATTTTGTTTGCCAAATTGAATTGACTTGGTTTTGTTACTTTGATGTTTCAGTTATGCGCATGTGAACTTCTTTCGGCAATTTTTGTTGTAAACTGAATTTTAGGGTTATATATAGACTTGATAAATTATGGTAAGCTCAGCATTTCGTGTGCATGATATGGTGTCATATCAAACTCATTAAATTCATCCGTTGCTATTCTGACCGAGTTATGCAATCTTTAATCTTTAATATATATAAAAGAGGGCCTTAAATGCCACTAGCGAATTAAGGTCCGTTGGATGGGTTAAATTCTTTGATGTCAGCCGTTAAAATCGAATTGATGTTGTCATCAAAGATTATTTTCATTTTACACCCCTCTTACAATACATAATTACATTCTCTATTTC
Organism: Senecio squalidus; assembly: GCA_910822075.1. Classification (NCBI taxonomy): domain Eukaryota; kingdom Viridiplantae; phylum Streptophyta; class Magnoliopsida; order Asterales; family Asteraceae; genus Senecio; species Senecio squalidus. Next base: position 48,052,854 of record CAJVGC010000582.1, on the reverse strand, counting down.
ATTCAATCTCTACTAAAATAAAAAACATAATTATAATTTATTTATCGTTAAATTTGGATTATAATTTACCTTATTATTATTCTAAATCTTCTGATACAAAATATCAAAACATATATACAAAGATAAAAGTATATATGTTATTATAACTATAAACAATATTGTATAAACATAAAGGTATATATATATGTATTATACGAACAACATTAATTTCTCATAATAAATTAAAATCTACATAAACATAAAATATATGATTCAATTTTTATTTTTTTCCGCGTTATCGCGGGACAATAAACTAGTTATAAGTAGCAGTGTTTTGAAACCCGGGTCCGACCCGGCCGGTTGAACCAGTTGGACCGCTTTCGGCCAAAAAAAAACGGGTCAAACAACCCGGACCTGAGAACCCGGTCGAACCGGCGGGTTTTTAGACACCCGGGTCAACCCGGTTCGCTAATGCCCGTCGGGTTTTGTTTTTTATACTATTTTTGAAAGTTAAAAGGTTATAATCTCGTAAGATTTATGCCATTTGAAGTTTAAAACTTATAATCTCGTAAGATTTATGCTTGGGTATAGTCTTTTGAAGCATAGATCTTGTAATCTCAGTAGGACTTAATGCCTTATCAAGTATAGAGTATGAAACTTGTAATATTTTGATTAGATAAACATGCTTCTTTGATGTTTTATGCAGCAAAGGTTAGTGTTTTGAACTTTTGACAGGAGGATATTGGAAATTTTGGACATTTGCATAGACCGAGTTGACCCGCCGGTTCAACCGGTTGGCCCCGGTGACCCTGTGGCTAGGCCGGGTCGATCATTGACCCGGTTTTCAAACATTGATAAGTAGATAGAGAAAAGTGTTAAATGTGGTGCATAACCAAATATATTGAGTTGGTAATGCAATTTGCCCATCACAAATGCTAAATTCTCGATCAATGAAAATTGATCTTAAAACTTGGTTTGTTGCAAACAACAATATATGTTAACTGTAATCTTGTTTATACTTCCAATCGCATATTTGTCATCCAAACCAATTAAAATTTCTCAAAACCTTTTGATACCAATGTCTACTGATATATAAAACCAAACCTAATCGATATTTTCGGCTTTTCTACAAAATGACAATCGAACCATGGTTCACTTAATTGGGGAGTTGTCCCACCTCTAGAAACCCATAAAATTCAATAGTTGTGAGGGAAGAAAAAAAAACATCCAAAAGACATTGTTTGGGTCAAAAATGGAATTTGTACAATCACAATAAAACGCATCTAACAAAAACAGGGTTTTGCAAATACAATAAGATCAGACAGAGAGAGAGGGATGGGAACCGCTCAAGTCGAGAAGACCGAGCAAGAACTCCGGAAAGAGATCGAAGAGCTCCACCGTCAACAATGGGACATGTTTTAAATCTTATATGGTTTTCTTTAATTTATACATATGCCCACCAACTGTTTGATTAATTGCTTCATTTACAGATTACAGAGCGGCTTCGGGATCCTAGAGGTATCCGCCGTGGAGGTGTCGCCGGTACTGGTCCTCACAATTTCCCCGCTACCGGTCCACTTCGTCAGCGTGGATTTGTTAGACCTGTAATTTCCATTCTCTATCAATCTTTGATTATTATTTGTTTGTTTGCTTATCGGGTAATTGTTTATGTTGTATAGGCGGATAGGAATGAAGAAGACCAACCGGCCCCGAAAAGGCGACTATCTTCTACTGTTGTGAAGGTATGGGACACACGAATTTCGGGATTTTGAAATAATGATTGTTATGTGTTTCATTTTGAAAATGTTTGTGGGTTGTGAAGATGGAGGAAGGGGAGATTATTGAGGATGGTGCGGATGCTTCAAAGGGTGATGAAGCTAATAAATATTTGACTGAGGAAGTAACTGGATGGGGTGGTGATGATCAGAACCAGAACAATCGGAAGCCATCAATCAGAAGGGATGGCGTTAATAGAGCGTCAAGATGGTACGTTTCCCGATAGATATTGTGCAGATTATTGATTTAGAGTTCACATTGTAATTGTTTGTTGTGGTTTGATTAGGATTATGAGAATGTTCCTAGAGTATTACCGAAAAACGAGGATCCCAGCTTGGTCAATAGGAATAAAAGAATGCTGGGACAGCTCCTTGGAACTTTGGAGGTAATACTGATGACTGATCTCATCCTCTTTTGCATCTATGTAATGAATATCGTTTTTCTTTCTTGTATCATGTTTTATCTGTTTATGGTATGTCCTATAATTGTTTTATTGTCTAGTGCGCCACCCAGAGGAAAAACTGTTATGCCTTTAAAGAGTGTGTGCTGCTAACATACTGCTAACAAAAGTTTCCAAACCTACATCGCGGGCCAAAAGAAAGAACCTTTAGTTCATTATGCGATGCTAGTGAGAAAAGGTTTTCACATACGAGTAGTCGAGTAGAGAAAACCAAGAAAACTGTTTTCTTCAACCTTTATGAATTAAGTTACTATTAAAGGAAATCTATAATGGCTCCATGTTAGCTTTTAAGGTGCATTGAAGTAGTTATTAAGCTACACGTCCTCCTAGGGGAATTTTATTTAATTCTTTCTGTTAAGCATCACAATTTGATGTAACGTTTGATGCTTGCTAACCCGCTTTTCACTCTGCTATATGTATTTGTATTCATAGAAGTAAATAAACCATCTCCTCTCAACCCTTTAATGGTTCTTTTTGGTACCAAATTCCAAGTAATAGAGTTCTAATCCACTACTAAGCTGTTTAATTACTAGATAAACCGTGACTAAGTATTAGTTTAGTTTCTTATGATTAAATATTTAAATTATTACTCTAGAATCTAAATAAACTTCGATTTGGAATTATATAGGTTACGAGATTCATTTCTCTATGTCTATATATGCACAACCTAAGATCATCAATGAAAAACAACATAAGTTTTTGTTTTTTGAGTTTTCACTTCCTCACATTCCCGTGTCTTGAATTAATTTACAACATAGAAGAGAGTATCTATGTTCGATTTAGAGAAGTGTATTTACCAGATTATTAGGATGAGAAAGTTAAGGGAAGTGTAGTTTTGTTTTGGGTACGATAAGTTCGGCTCCACCTTTGGTGGGCCACTAATCTATGGGATTCAACGGTATAACTTATGGTGATTGTTATTTTAATGGCCAACACATGGCACTGTTTGAGTGGTTATCGATTGTTGCATATAAATGCCCTAATTATGACATGCACGTGGCATATAATTATAGCACGAAATAAAAACTATCAAACTAGAATCTAAGCACCAACCATCACAAGTGATATCAAAAGAAAAGAACATTTTTTGCTACCTGAAATCAGCTTTTCATTATTGTAACTAAGTATGAATTATCGAGACTATAGTCAAATAGCCTAAATTTTACTTGTTTAACGAATCTACCTTGTGGTCAACAACAATCATGTTTCCCTTTATGCCACCTAGATTAAAGAATGGACTAGATCTGATACCTTTTCATGTTTGGCAGTTCTTACGAATGGTTCACATGTTTATAAGGTTAGGTCATCATAGGATGGGTGACTGTCACCGACATAGAATTATGATACTAGATTTTACTCTCTATATAGGGTCTCAGATCTGGACTTGGAATTATCAGGTAACTGAAAGAAATGGTTTGTTCAGTAGTAAATCTGCAAATAGTATGACTTGTGACTAGATCTGAAGGTAATTGCTATTCAATTTGGTGAATCCTTTTGCATTGAGTGAAACTAAATTTAGAATTATAGAAGGATATGTCATATTGTTATGGAATAGTTGAACATCAGCTGTAACGTTAGTATCTCTAGTATTGAACAGGGTTAGCTTGTTTCATTAAATTGTCTTATCATGTTTAGATACTTCTGTTTGATGTATGGTTGCGTGATTATTTTTACACTTTGAATTTTCAGAAATTTAGGAAAGATGACGCAAAACTTTCTGGCTCAGAGGCATATATGAGGAGATCTGATTCTCTGAAAAAGGTAAACTTCTTTTACATATCCATCCCTCTTTTACGACTTTACCCGCATCTGTTTTCTCTAGGTTTAGCATCTAGGATTGTGGTCTCTATTTATATATCTCATAAAATACTCCTCAAATGGGCTTTGAAAACACATGGGTTATTAGTCAATCAGATACATGACACGGTTTTTGCATCTTGGTAGCTCTTGCAATACTAGAAGTTAAAGTGTTACTTGCATGGCTGGAATCATCTATATTTGTTTTAGTAGGGTCAAAACTAGTGGGTCGGGCCTACTTTAAATTAAAATACTTTTATACTTGACATAGGCTGAGCAAAGGGCACGTGAAGAAAGTGAAAGATTGAGGCTACAGGAGCGTGAGCAACTTGCAGAAAAGAGGAGAAGAGACTTGGTTTGTTCTTCCATCTTTTGTTTTTCAGTTTTACATCTCTTTACTTTTTACTTAACTAAACACATTGACTTGGCTGTTACGGCTCTTCATTAATTGTTTATTTTGATAGACTCTTAGAGCACGTGTTGCTGCTAAGGCCGAGGAGAAGAAATTGGAACTGCTGTTTCTTCGGTGGAGCGAGCATCACAAAAAACTTGGCAATTTTCTAAGGTATACTTTCTTGTCATTCACTTATATAAAATACGCCGATGTGCTTTTATGTTTACATCCCAATATAGAGTAGAGGGTAGGTACTAATAAAAATTCCTGTTTTGATTCACAGGTTATTTTTTATTTTGGTCCAAAAAGTATCCATATTCACAATTATATTGAGACAACGTAAGCTTCTTGTCATGTGTTGAAGCTGCTGGATCGTTCAAGGGTTTCCGACGTGCAGAATTTCTCGGTTAAATATATCATTATTGTGTATCATAACAGCTTATTTCATATTGTTGCTGGATTTTAATTTTTTCAGGACCAAGGCAGAGCCTCCTATATATTACTCGTTTGCCAAACAACTTGATGAAGACTCGACTTTACTTGAGCAAAGGAAAGAGCTGGTGAGTTTCTGCCTGTATTTCATATATTTAACAAATACGTACATACATTACACACACACACACAAGACAAAACCAATAAAGGAAACAAGTCCATATAGTTTCTAAAAACATATAAATGGTTATAATAGTAGGGTGAAGCTGACCTACAATGCATAAAATAAAAGAGTGAACAACAAAAGTACTTCGGTGGAGTGGTACGTATCATATAGAAAATATACAGTAACTCTATTATATGTTGATTAGTACGAAGCAAAACATCATCTATATTTAAAAGGTAAAATAATTTGTCTCGTTTCTCCTCCGCTATTACTTCAGTAAAATGAGAAGCATATTCGATTACATTCTTATACCCAGACGATCTGTCCAGTTTCTGCACAAACAATTTGGAATTCTGTTTGTCCCAGCGAATCATTCTCTTAGATTGTACATTAACTGCATATACAGAAGAAAAAGATAGACTGTATCGCATCATCGTTGGTTCTTGTGTCTCAAAAGCTTCAATTCCATGTAAACGGCTAACCGCTATATGTCTCTTTTCTTTGATAAGTTTAAGATTCGGATCATGTAGATGATACAAAATAAACCATAGGTGTCATTCTGGTTTTAAGTTCTAGTTTTTCTTGAAAGGAGTACCAAAATTGTCAATTTCTTGTATTACTGGTCACCAATTTGGGATACAGTCAAAGCCACATCTCATGCTCATCCTGGAAAGGGACACTCCATTTCTCATTTGTTTATTCTCGTTAGTAGTATCTTTTTTGTTGGGTTTAGGGTTCAGCCGATGGAAGAGATGAATCAGTTTTTACTATTTGATCTTTAGTCATTATGTAAACTTTTATCTAACACGGGCATTTCTATAGCTACCATTAAACCGACCTAATTCTATATAAAAGCATCCGACTTGATGACATTTTCTCATTCACAATCACGTCTTTTATAGGTAGCAAAGTGGCAGGGTTGTGTAATGCCTCAATATGGGTTTGGGTTGTTTTGACCCACAAACATTTTTTTTCTTCTCTATTTTATAGTAATAGTTAACGTGTTGAAGATGTGGGAAAACAGTTGTTTCAATTGAAAATTTGACTTTACTAATATTTCTAGTACTTATGCTGTGACTTAGACATTTCAAGAATGGAAGGCTGAAAGGAGAGAGGAATTGTCTCAATACCAACAACAAATTGGCGAACAATTCGTTGCCAATGTTGAAAAAGAGCTTGAAAGGTGGCAAAATGGAAGAAAAACAAGAAATGGAAACAACGATACTTTAAACTTACAAGAAACAATGGACAAAGAACTCGAGACCCATAGACTTGAGCACGGGCCTAAGACACGTTTGATCCCGGGTGGCAATGACAACGAAGATGAGGATGACGTGGAAGATATCAATGTTGGGGAGGATGACATGATGGATGATGTGCTGGATGTTGATGCCAGTGGCAGGAGAGCAACTGAAGAAACTGTGAAAGCTGAAGCAGCTAATTCAAGTCCATCGCCGCCTAACAGAGATTAACGAAGTATTAAGTGATATTTTGTTTGCCAAATTGAATTGACTTGGTTTTGTTACTTTGATGTTTCAGTTATGCGCATGTGAACTTCTTTCGGCAATTTTTGTTGTAAACTGAATTTTAGGGTTATATATAGACTTGATAAATTATGGTAAGCTCAGCATTTCGTGTGCATGATATGGTGTCATATCAAACTCATTAAATTCATCCGTTGCTATTCTGACCGAGTTATGCAATCTTTAATCTTTAATATATAATAAAAGAGGGGCCTTAAATGCCACATAGCGAATTAAGGTCCGTTGGATGGGTTAAATTCTTTGATGTCAGCCGTTAAATCGAATTGATGTTGTCATCAAAGATTATTTTCATTTTACACCCTCTTACAATACATAATTACATTCTCTATTTCATTCAATCTCTACTAAAATAAAAAACATAATTATAATTTATTTATCGTTAAATTTGGATTATAATTTACCTTATTATTATTCTAAAATCTTCTGATACAAAATATCAAAACATATATACAAAGATAAAAGTATATATGTTATTATAACTATAAACAATATTGTATAAACATAAAGGTATATATATATGTATTATACGAACAACATTAATTTCTCATAATAAATTAAAATCTACATAAACATAAAATATATGATTCAATTTTATTTTTTTCCGCGTTATCGCGGGACAATAAACTAGTTATAAGTAGCAGTGTTTTGAAACCCGGGTCGACCCGGCCGGTTGAACCAGTTGGACCGCTTTCGGCCAAAAAAAACGGGTCAAAACAACCCGGGTTTTAAGGAACCTGAGAACCGGTCGAACCGGCGGGTTTTTAGACACCCGGGTCAACCCGGTTCGCTAATGCCCGTCGGGTTTTGTTTTTTATACTATTTTTGAAAGTTAAAAGGTTATAATCTCGTAAGATTTATGCCATTTGAAGTTTAAAACTTATAATCTCGTAAGATTTATGCTTGGGTATAGTCTTTTGAAGCATAGATCTTGTAATCTCAGTAGGACTTATGCCTTATCAAGTATAGAGTATGAAACTTGTAATATTTTGATTAGATAAACATGCTTCTTTGATGTTTTATGCAGCAAAGGTTAGTGTTTTGAACTTTTGACAGGAGATATTGGAAATTTTGGACATTTGCATAGACCGAGTTGACCCGCCGGTTCAACCGGTTGGCCCGGTGACCCTGTGGCTAGGCCGGGTCGATCATTGACCCGGTTTTCAAAACATTGATAAGTAGATAAGAGAAAAGTGTTAAATGTGGTGCATAACCAAATATATTGAGTTGGTAGTTATTTTATGCAATTTGCCCATCACAAAATGCTAAATTCTCGATCAATGAAAATTGATCTTAAAACTTGGTTTGTTGCAAACAACAATATATGTTAACTGTAATCTTGTTTATACTTCCAATCGCATATTTGTCATCCAAACCAATTAAAATTTCTCAAAACCTTTTGATACCAATGTCTATATGCTTCTTATGAGACTTCTCGTGAAAGTTCTGCTCATACACTGGGCATCACACTATGTGCAAATATAGGAGCAACAAATCCATTTTAATCGGTTTTTGGTTAAAAAGAAAACCAGTTAAAAAAAAACGGTTTCTGAAAAACCGGTTTCGGTTAAACAAGTTTTTTTGAAATCGGTTTTTTTTCGGTTAAAAATGTTCGGAATCGGTTTTTTCGGTTTTGAACCGGTTTTTTAATCGGTTTTTTTTTAAGGTTTTTTTCGGATTCTAAATTGGAAAAATATAAAATATAAACATAACTTTTATTTCAATTTTAAATAATACAATTACAACTAAAAATATAAAACACAAACATAAGTTTTATTACAATTTTGATACAATCGATCGTGTAGTAAAGTATATCGAGCTTCGGTATTGCCATCACCCGAATACACTTAACTAGTCGTCGTCTTCTTCTTCTTCATCTTCATCTTCTTCCTCTTCTACTTCAAAATCTTCAAATTCACCTTCATCTACTTCGGTAGTTGTAGGTGAAATCCCCATTTCGATTTTTTCTAGTTCGATAACTTCTTCAACTTCTTCTAATAGTGGGCATTCCAACGTTGTTACATTTTGTATCCTTTCGACTCCGTCCAAGTAATCTTTCAAGCATACACAAACTTCCACGGCTTAAGGGGTTAATCTTGACCTTCTTTCCGATATTATTCTATCGCTAACGGAAAAGACCGATTCGGAAGCTACCGTCGTAGCTTGGACGGATAATAAATCCCGAGCCATAGCGGCTAAAATGGGAAATTGTATTTCTCTTTCTTTTCACCAAGCTAAAATGTCAAAACTTTGAAACCCATCAATACCGAGAGTGACAAAGAAATTTGTAGCCTTATATTATCCCAATTCGCTTGTTAGAGCGGATGTTCTTTGACGTTTTATAGAGTCTTGGAGTAAAACATTATAAAGGTTTATATTTAAGTTTTGAGTACTAGTTTGACTCGAAGATGTTCCCGTCCACATTGTGTTAACAATTGGGACACTTTGTTGACCATATTTATCGCAATATATACCAAATAATGCATCAAAATAATTTTCAAATCTATTTTGTTCTTCTTTAATATATAACGGGTTTGGGTCAAGGTGTAAGCCTAAATTTTCCAAAATTGATTGCATTAAACTTTGTACCCCGCCAACATTTAAACAAGGATTTAGTGCGGCGGAACAAGTAAAAATCAATGGCAAGAATTTATAATATTTTATAAATTTCTTTTTTATAACTCTAACCACTTTTCTAAACATTCGATGTTGGGGCATTTCAAATTTTTTTAATTTTTCGGTCATTATAAAAATTTGGTTTAGAACTAAATGGCTAGTTGGGTAATATACACCGATAATATAGTCGTAGCCTCTTTAAAAACTAATAAAAACGAAGTTAATTCTTTTAGTCGATCCCATTCATAAGGCATAATAGCTACGGACTAATTTTTTATAACTAAAATGTCATTGAAAACATCTAAAGTATCACGTTGTCGTAATATATTTTCAAACATAGTATGAGTGGAATTCCCACTAGTATTATTATCATAGCAAGGTCCTAGGGGAGGTTCACCACATTGTTTTCGAAAACGTCTATAATTAGCTTGTCGTTCGTTACTCGAACTATATATAGTTACTGATAATTTTCTAAATTTTTGACGTAAACCATCACATATTAATAATGCACTTTGCACAGACAAATTTATAACATGAGCAACACAACGAGAATGAAAAAAAGCGCCATCTAAAAGTGGTTTTATACGTAATTTTAGTAAATTCATCGCTTTAGTATTATTTGACGCATTATCTAGTGAAATTGTAAAAACTTTATCGTCTAAACTATATTCAACTAGTGTGTCATTTAATATTTTGCGCAAATTACATCCCATATGTGGATAACCAAACAATTTAAAAGCAATTGTACGTTTCATCAATAACCAAGATTTCAGATTTTGGTCATCATGAAACCAATGAGCCGTAACGGCTAAATATGAATTTGTCGTACCATGTGGTACGGTCCAAACATCACAAGTAATATTTACCCCATATTTATATTTTTGAAAACCCTCATTTTTAGATTTTTCCCAATATTTAAACGCATCGTTTCTAAGGGTAGTACGACTTACTTGTTTGAATCGCGGTTGTAGCCTTTGTTTGATAATTTTCGTAAGTCGTTGGTTGTCGAAGTGGTTCATTGAAAGTCCCTCTTGAATGTCAAACTTCGTAAATGCTTCTCGAAGCGCATCATTATCGTATATAAATACGTTCCCATCCGCACCAAGTTCCGATTGTAAAGCTTCTTGACTAATCGCTTTACAAGCCCCGTTTTTGTGACTTCTTAGTGTTGTGTTTGAATTAGAGCATAAAAACTTCCCACACTTCTTGCAACGTGCTCTTTCCATCCCGTCTTTCATCATGCACAAATAGAAAAAAGCCCAAATTTCCTTGGTACGAGTAGTTTGTATAATTTGCGATATATCTTCATTTGGGTAAACTTTGATGTTTCGAACATTGCTACTAGCCGAAGCGGAAACTTGTTGTGATTGTGAGTTTTCCATTTTGAGAGAAGAATGAGAGAAGAATAGTTGTGATCGTGTGTTTTCGGAAGAAAAAAAACTATATATATAGCGAAAATGAGAGTTTTGGTGATTTAGAGAGAAGAATACTTGAGTTTTTAGTGTGATTTCAACATAAACTAGTAGAAGTATTTGTAGGCAAAAGAGATGTGTCAAAAACTCAAAAAAGTGAAAAAACGCTCCTAACGGTCACTAACGGCCAATGTTTTGAAAACCGGGTCAATGATCGACCCGGCCTAGCCACCGGGTCACCGGGTTACCGGGCCAACTGGTTGAACCGGCGGGTCAACCCGGTCTCTGCAAATGTCTAAAATTTCCAATATCCCTTGTCAAAAGTTCAAAACACTAACCCTTGCTGCATAAAAACATCAAAGAAGCATGTTTATCTAATCGAGAAATAAGAGATTACAACTTTTTACTTCAAAAGGTTACAAGTTTCATACTCTATACTTTATAAGGTATAAGTTCTACTGAGATTAGAAGATTTATGCTTCAATCTATACCCAAGCATAAATCTTACGAGATTATAAGTTTTAAACTTCAAATCGCATAAATCTTACGAGATTATAACCTTTTAACTTTCAAAAATAGTATAAAAAACAAAACCCGGCGGGTATTAGCGAACCGGGTTGACCCGGGTGTCTAAAAACCCGCCGGTTCGACCGGTTCTCAGTTTCCTTAAAACCCGGGTTGTTTTGACCCGTTTTTTTGGCCAAAAGCGGTCCAACCGGTTCAACCGGCCAGGTCGACCCGGGTCTCAAAACACTGCTAACGGCTCTTTCTAACGGTAACTAACTATTTCTAACGGATCTATGGAAAAAACCGGTTTTTGAAATTAACCGGTTTAAAAACCGAGAAAACCCGATTTCCACTACAATATTTAACCGGTGTAAACCGGTTCGGTTTCTACTACCCGGTTTCGGTTATTTGAAAACCGGTTTCGGTTTTACTTCCGGATAAAAAAAAACCGATTATCGGTTTGCACCAATATGTGCAAAAGGGGAATACACTTCACAGTTCACACAATCTACAATATATGTTTATCTTTGTATTTTGATATGTTTCAAAATAATTTTTCATTTTAAAATTTCACCAATAAGACTAATTTGAAATAACAAAGACGTGATTTTATTGGTTATGAGTTTGAAATAACTTATCGACATGGTTTTTTTAAATGTATGTTTTTTATTCGGCCGACAATAATTTTAAAATGGATGGAGTACATATTTTCATCATAACTTGTTTATTAAGAGTCGGTCTAGTATTTGATTTATACATATACCTATTAACCAAACTTGTTAAAACTAGTTACTTACATTTCCTCATGATTATCCATTAATGGCTTTATTACTTAAAAAAAAAAAAAATCTCCGACCATCAATTTATTCCTAAATTGTACAATTTATACTTATGGAAGAATCTTCATAAGTAAGTTAATATACTTTAGAGTAAATTACATAGATCGCCCCTAAGGTTTATATGAAATTATGGATTTCGTCCCTAAGTTTGAAAAGTTGCATTAATCGTCCCATTGTTTAAACTAATTACTCATTTCGTCCCTAATTTGGACGTCCGTTAATTTCCACCGTTAGCCTTCCCCCACGTGTAAAACACGTGAGGGTATTTTAATCATTTCGTATACCCAATTTCAAAAAATGTGGGATCCAAACCCGAATAATAACCCAACAAATAACTGCCAGTAAGAGAAAAATAGAAAAATAGAGATCTGGTTAACTAAATTACCCCATTTTTGATCTCAAGCTTTTCCTTAATCAATCAACAATGGCGACCAGATACTGGATAGTATCATTACCTGTTCAAAGCTCCGCTTCATCATCATCTCTATGGACTCGATTACAGGAATCTATATTCCATTCACCAAAACCCCCAATTTAATTTTGAAAGGAGAAAAAAAAAACGTTAATTATTAATAACCTAGGGTTTATTTGATTAACCATTTAAACAAAGAATTGAAACCGGAAGAAGAATTGAAACCGGCGGCGGCGGCAGGTTTGGTAGACGGCGGTTGAACGCGAAGAGGTGGTGATGATGTGTCGCCGGCGATTGAACCGACGATTGAACCGTCGATTGTAGAGGCGGAGGTGGTGGTGATGTGTCGCCCGCGATTGAACCGTCGCGCCTGGCATGAAACAAACCTCACAGGTTCAGAAAATGGATGGGCAACAGATATTCGATTGTATCAAAGTAGCAACATGTTTGCAATATGTTATTCAATCAAAAACTTTCTAAATTAATATTGTTATGGTATCAAAAACCGGTTTCTTTTTGTTAATGTGATAGTTTAAAAACGCAGTTAGGCTTGCAGATTATAAGCAGTTAGGCTTGCAGATTTTAGGGTTTATTTGATTTTGGGGGAGAGATATTTGAGGAAGAAGGGGTAAGGTAGGTGGTGAAGAGTGTAAAATGACTAAAATACCCTCACGTGTTTTACACGTGAGGGAAGGCTAACGGCAGTAATTAACGGACGTTCAAATTAGGGACGAAATGAGTAATTAGTTTAAACAATGGGACGATCCATGCAACTTTTCAAACTTAGGTACGAAATCCGTAATTCCATATAAACCATAGGGACGATCTATGCAATTTACTCTATACTTTATAAATAACTAGATTATTGTCTCACGATAACGTGGATAAAGGTAAAGTTTGACTTGTAAATTTTGTTTATATAAATTTTAAGCTTGCTTATAGTTAAAATAATATATATACTTTTACGTTTATATAAATGTTTTGATATATTTATGAGGAGATTTTAGAATAACAATATGGAAAATCATACTATCATAGTCTAAATTGAGCGATTTATAAGTAAAATAAATTTATGTTTTTTTATTTATTTCAATGGAGATGTAAATGAAAGAGAAAATGTAATTAATGTATTATAAGAGCGTGTAAAATAGAAATAATGTTTGATGACATCATCAATCTGATCTAACGGTTGAAATCAAAGAATATAACATATCCAAAGGACCTTACATCGTCATGTATCATTTAAGACCCATTTTTATTATATATTAAAGATGATATATCTTTTTAAATTATTAGTCTAAAAATCATCCTAAAAGATATGATACGAATAAATGTTGAAATCAATGAACTGGATAAGAATAGAAATTAAGTGGATTATAAATGTTATCTATTTATGGTTTTAAAAAGATAATTAGAGCACCTCCAACCATGCGTTATCATCGGTGTTATGGCCGGTGTTATGGCTCCATAACTTGAGTTATGGTTGGCTAGGTGGTGTTATGGCCACCGCGTTACGTATGTAATGCGTGTTATGATTTTTTTTCTTTTTCTTTTAACTAATATTTATAAAGTTTAATATAAATAGGTGGTTCTAGAATTTCGTGTTATGATTAGAGGATATTTTTGGTGTTATGTTTTGAGTTATACTGATGAGACCATAACACCTAACTTTTCGGTGTTATATTGCGTGAGTTTAAATAGGTAGGAGAATAGAATCTATAACTTTTTATATCTTATTTATTTTATATGAAAATATTAAAGTCAAAATAGGGTCACTCTTACTCCACTTATCCTTTTTATTTATGATTTAAAAAAGTCAACAAAACAAACGGTGTGGGTCCTTAATACCATTTTACTTCTCCCCACCACCTCGCCGGAAAACCACCATGAGCTCCGGCAACAAATCATCCTCCTCCGCCTCCCTAAAAGGCTGTTGTTGTTGTCTCCTCCTTTTATTCTCCTTCCTAGCCCTCCTCTCCGTCGCCGTCATCCTCGTCATCGTCCTCGCAATAAAACCAAAAAAACCCGAATTCAGTCTCCAAAACGTTAATGTTCAATACATTAACTTCACTCCCACGCCAACTGATCCCACAACCAACTCGTTGAACTCCCAGATACCTAATGCATATCTTTCTCTCATAATTCATATCCTTTTCAACGCGAAAAATGATAATATTGGTGGGATCAAATACCGCGATTCGACGTTTACTATTATGTACCGTGGTGTCCCGTTGGGTCGTGGGATTGTTCCTGGGTTTTACCAAGATGCACATAGTAAGAGAAACGTGCAAACCACGGTGTCGGTGGATCGAGTTAATGTGATGCAACCGGATATGTCTAGTGACTTGGTTAAAGATGTTTTTGTTAATGATCGGGTTGACCTTAGGATTATGGGTGATGTTAATGCTAACATCCGGATTATTGGGATTACTTCGCCTGGTGTACAGGTTAGCATTTGCCAAACTTTATCGTTATTTTTTTAATTAAAATTAGTCGACTCGTAAAACGAGTTTAAAATGCATGTATTTGATTTTGTTGGTCGAGTTCATTTGGTGTTTTTGGTTTGTCAAACAAACACATGGGGGTATGCTAATTTACACGGTTTCTTTGGGTGGTTGCATGTGGTGCTATCGTGTTTCCATATAAATCATATTCATGGAATGTTACTCTTTATTTTTAGTCAATATATTATGCAATATTTAAAAGAAATATCAAATTTTTACCAATAAATCATAATAATTTTTATTATTAATAAAACATATTTTTATTATTGGCCGAGTTGATAGACACTAGTCCCGTGGTGAATCATTTAATATATTTTTCCTACTATAAGAAGCAATATCAAAGTTTACATACTTATCGACTTATCGTTGATACTTCAAACTAGGCCAGGTAAATATGACCCGAACTACATTAACTCGGGTCAGATGGGTGATAATTTTCCTTTTTCGGGTTGATTTAGGTCGGCAATTTAGTCTCCGGCGGGTCCAACGGGTCAATACACAAATCTGAAAAATTACAGACAGGGTCGTACGGGTCAAGAAAAGGGTTGAATAGGTTGTTTACTGTGTAAATTTGTTTTTCATTGATCACCCCTCCACCACTCTTTCCAAAAAAAAAAAAATATCAAAGCTACATAGGGAGAATAGACACCACAACCAAACAAAACTTAAACCAAGAAAAATAAAAAATAAAACAAATAAAATCAGAAATCACCATTGATGGATTTCTAATTAGATTGAAGCTTTTAGGAGAGAAAAAGATATACAGTGAGAGAATAGAGAGATACAAACAAATTTTACTTTTAGATTAAAAAAATTGGTCCACACGTTTAGTAGTGTATACATATAAAAAAGTTTGCATTTAAAATTTCTTATATTATTAAATTAAAGTAAAGAATTTAAAGTTTAAAATAATAATTTAAATTATAAATGTAACAATATTTGTAGTATTATTATCAGTTTATATTATAATGAAAGTAAAAATGTCTTTTAAAAAACAAAAGGATGAAAAAAGTAGCGGGTCAACCCGACCCGACCTTTTCCAACCCGTTTGACCCTTGACCCATTCGACCTATTTTTGAAATTGACCCAATTGACCCATGACCCGAATTGACCCTAACCCGAATTGACCTATTACTCAACCCAACCCGACCCGCACATTTTGCCACCCCTACTTCAAACATTAAAAATTAAAAATAATAAATCAAATAAATATAGATATAAACATTAGTCTGATTTAAATTAGTCCCATTAGTGAGCATAAAAGTTTAAACATAAACATTAATATGAATTAAACATAACAGATTAAGTAAATATAAGTTTAAATATAAAATGATTAAGATCACACAAATATAACTGACTTACCATTTTGTATCAAGGTCATACGCAAACTTGTTTTATTATCCGGTTCATACCTAGGGGTGTCAACCGAACCCGAATAAACTTATTATGGTCGGGTTAGTCGGGTTTAGAATCTACGATCGACCCGAATAACCCAAATAATTTTTTTCTTTGTTTTACTCTGTTTACTAATAAACTTAACTATATTTTATACAACTCATTAATGAATTGATAAGTGAAAAACCGATCCTTTCTTGAAACAAAAACCCTTACATATGTTTGTTCTTAATTCCTACTCTTTGAAACAAATAATTTGGGTATGACCCGGACAATAAAACAAATTTGTATATGACTTTGATATAAAATTGTAAGTTGGTTGCATTTGTTTAGCCTTAACCCAACATAAAAGCTTAAACACTTCAAGGTTCAAAGTCACTTTTTGATCCGATTAGTCCGATTCTTGACCGATTTATCCAGTTTTTGACCGATTCTTGACCAAACTATATAACCTGGTTGATTAACCTCAAATCACACCGACATAGAGTAAACTAGTGATAAATTGTTGAGTAGACGATTAGTCGTCTTTAACAATTCTTACAAAACTAATAAGATAAGAAGGAATCTGTAGAAATACTTGTTATAAATGGATATATTATTTCGTAACAACAAACTATATGATGTATTTATAGAAAGAACTTTGAAAACATGATTTAAAAGACGTCATCATTTCAACAATTTGCTGGCACGTATATTTGTATCATTTATTCTAGAATAAAGTGTGTATTTATAGATGATAGTTACTATTCTTATCTTGTATCCATTTAAAGCACAAGAAGTGGTTATACAAATCAAAATCACATTCAACAAAAATATCATTTCAACAACCCACTTGATTTGGAAATTGTTTTAGACAGAAAAATAAATAAATCAAATAAACATCTAATTAACCACAAGATTTTTTCTTCTTCGTTTCCTTATTCTTTTTCATAAAATTACGCTCTAGAAAAGAGCATGCTCTAGATTACATTTCCGTGACAATAGATTACAAAATGTTCATTATTTAGCATACTTTACTCATTTGACTTTATTATATCTTTTAATTGTCATTGGCTCGTTGCATACTAATGTTTACAATTAGAGGCGATGTAATGAACAAGTATTAACTATTAACCGATCAAAATAGTTTTTTCTTAGTGAATTAAATTGAGTTGACTCATCAAATACTTTTGCGTCTATTTCTTGAATTTTTGAAGATCAATAACATATTAATCATGATTAATATCAAAATAATGATGCACTTCTTTTGTACTAAAACAATTTAGAAAGTTGGTATTTAAACACTTTTATTTATTGGGGTTTTGCAGGTATCCATAGATTGTGCAATAGTGATTAGTCCAAGTAAGCAAGCTCTTATTTCCAAACAATGTGGATTCGATGGTTTGCAAGTATGATCCAAGCGAGACCTCAAATCAAATTTATGTTAACGAATAATCTTTGCGTAATCCTTTATTATTATTATGTAGTCAAAAAAATAAAATAGGGAAGAATATAATTTGTAGTTTTAGTATTTCTTTATGTTCATAAAATTGTAAAGAGGTTGTTGTTTTCATTTTCTCAATTGCTTATTGAATGCAGAAACAACAAGAAATTTGATATACATCATTTTGTGTCCATCAATGTCTTTGTACCTAGAAGAACTCCAAAACCGAAAATGAGCTCAAATTTTCACCCTTCATAAACTACAATGTTGTTGATTTAATGTAATTGGGAACATGCTTATTGTCTCGGATAAAACTTTTATCCTTTTAAGATGAAAATTACACCGTAGTTATTAAAACTTGAAATGTTGATTATTCTTTATTTTGATGACGTTAGTTAATCTATAACTAGAGGGGACACGAGTCCGGGGCGAAACGAAATCTGTGATTGTGTTGACGGGATTATTTGATTCGTAAAGTATATTTTTTATGTTGACGGAATTATTTGATTCGCAAAGTATAAATACCAATTAAAAAAAAGAAAAAAAAAATTTAAGTCCAACATAATGAAAGCCTAAACCCTTAAGCCCAAACCAAGCAAAGCCCAAACCCCTAAGCCCAAACCTAGCAAATTAATCAGTAAAAAAAATGTAAGCAAAGCCTAAACCCCTAAGCCCAAACCCAGCAAATTAATCAGTAGTCCAGCAACAACCTGTTTTGTAAACAAAATGAAAAAAAATTGTATTTAAAAACAATATTTTTATTATAATAATAATAAACTACACAATTCCATAGGTATTGATGAGTTTTAGTTAGAGGGATAATACAACCACAACAAGTTTTAAACTTTTAGACAATTCCATAGGAATTGATGAGTTTTAGTTAGAGGGATAATACAACCACAACAAGTTTTAAACTTTTAGCTCTAGCTTTCGGCTTAGCTTCGAGTAAACAAAAAAAATGTAAAAGCATCTTTGTAAGTGTACAACTAGTAAAATACACAGCTTTTGGAGCACCCAAATTGACCTCCGCTGCTTCACTTGTTGTCGCCCCAAACCGTAGAAAAAAAAAAGAAAAAAATGATGATCGATCTGGTTATGCAAGCTGGTTTCATTTTGATAACAATCTTCATGTTCTTATGGATGCAAAAAATCCCCCAAAACCTCTACACCAAATTCCGTTACAGAAACCGATCATCTTACGCCGCTAAACGTCACTTCATCATCGGCGCACAGCTCTTATCCAAATCCCGCTCCACAAAAGACCGTCCATCATCACTCAAACTCGCCAAATCGGCTGCCGAAGAAGCCGATAAATCGATCTCACTCGATCCAAACGACGCCGCTTCGCACATCTTAAAAGCGCTTGCTCTCGACGCCCAAGGCTTTACTACTTCCGCGATCGAAGCGTTGGATATCGCCTTGTCTCCGATGACTAAGAAATCGTTGAGTTCTGCGGAACGAGGGGATGCCTTGTTTAAGAGAGCGGAGATTAAGGTCAAAGGGAGTAAACGTGGATTGGTAGAGACTGCTGTTGATGATTTGGTTGACTCCGTTAAGTTGAAAGGGGATAATGCTATGGCGTATCGGTTGTTGGGAGAATGCTATGAGAAGAAGGAAATGAAAGAGGAGGCCGTTGAGGCGTATGAACGTGCACTGCGGATTGATTCGGGGTGCGCTGCTGCTAAACAGGCGTTGAATCGGTTGAATTTGACATGATCTGTTGCTAGTTTTAATGTGTTAAGTTTCGTAATTTTGTTATTTGAGAAAACAGTGAGATGGTTCATTGGATTGGGAAAAATTGTAGCTACAATGTTTTTTCATGTATAAAATGGAGCTTATGTTTTGTTTTCTGTGTTTTTTTGTAGCTTCAATGTTTGCTTAATTGTTACTTTGATATCGTATTAATTTTCAACAATTTGTTACATAAAACAAGCATACAACGCCATTTGTTCGTCATTACCACCACCACAAGCGGATGACGATAACACTACCTGCCTGCCTGCAGATTCATTGCCTCCCTACTAAAGTCTCATCTCATTCGGAAAAAGAAAATGTTTGTAATCTAGATATAAAGGTTCTTGATTGAGATCTGAATGGTTTTTCTGTAACTTTGTAGTGTGTTTTATTGACAAAGTTCATTTGTGTTTAATTTGATTTTTAGGAATTTTGAACCTGATTTTATGTGTATTTTTTTTTTGGTTGAAATCATTTTAGCTTTTGCAGTTATTTGAATTTGAATTTTAAACTTGATTTATGTTTAACCAAGCAAAGAAGAAGAAGAAAAGTTATTTATTGTAAATTTTACAAATATAAACATGTATTCTTTCATTTCTCACATTTGCATTACTACATGTTTAGGTGCAAACCCGGAATTACATAGAGGACTAATGGAGTTGAAAAAACTCATTGGCTACGTGAGATCAAGAGGAAAAATGCTCGAAATGGACCCGATTTTAGTTGATTCAAGTTTTAGCTAATCGAGTAGTCTTTTGAGTCAAACTCAAGTACCTGAAATATGTGTCTTGTATAGCTCCCACACGTTATTGAGTTTTGACAGTATATAATTTATATCCCTTGAAAAATATTGATACTTACATAATTATGATACAAGAGTAAATTACATAGATTGTCCCTAAGGTTTATATGCAATTACGGATTTCGTCCCTAACTTTGAAAAGTTGCATGGATCGTCCCATTGTTTAAACTAATTACTCATTTCGTCCCTAATTTGGACGTCCGTTAATTTCCACCGTTAGCCTTCCCTCACGTGTTAAACACGTGAGGGTATTTTAGTCATTTCCCGGTCTAAAATCTCCATCTTGTCCCCCATTTTCATTTCAATCACTTTCCCCCAAATCTGCTCCTGTTTCCTTGTCAAGAACAACCGTTACTTCAATCTCCAACAAATTAGGGCTTAATTTCAACTTCAAAAAGGGTACTTAATTACTTCAATTCCCAACTGGGTTTTCCTTATTTTCACTTAATTTCATCTGGGTATTAATTCTTTTTATCTGATTATTTTTTAAATAATGGTAATATCAGGTGTGAAATGGCAATTGCGGGAAATCTAGGGTTAGGGCTGGTGAAAAAAACCAATTCTTTTGGTAGAAAAAGGATTTTGATTTTGAATGATATGGATTTTGATTCAATTCATGTTTTAACTCCTAAAAAAAGCACTTTTTGGAAACTAATTATGATTTTTTTGGTGAAAAATCATTCTTGAAGCTCTTCCTCAAGAAATCTTGGTAAGTCCCAATTTTGAATTTGATGTCGGAGATGACGGCGGAGGATGGGTGGAGATGACGACGGTGGATGTCGGAGATGACGGCGGAGGGATTATGAATCTGATTTTGATTGTGTGTGTGTTTATTTGAATCTGATTATGAATCTGATTTTGATTGTGTGTGTGTTTATTATTGTATGAGGGATTATGAATTTGATTTTGATTTATTTGATTTTGACTTTTGGACTTTTGAGGAAGAAGGGGTAAGGTAGGTGAAGAGTGCAAAATGACTAAAATACCCTCACGTGTTTAACACGTGAAGGAAGGCTAACGGTGGAAATTAACGGACGTCCAAATTAGGGACGAAATGAGTAATTAGTTTAAACAATGGGACGATCCATGCAACTTTTCAAAGTTAGGGACGAAATCCGTAATTGCATATAAACCTTAGGGACGATCTATGTAATTTACTCTTGATACAATTTAATCGAGTGAGTTAAGAAGAGTTTAAAGATATAAGTCAGGTTTGAAAGCCTCGATTCAATCAATAATGCTCTAATTTGTTTTATTATTATTTATATTTTTATAATGTTAGCATATTTGAGCTCGAGAGCCCAATTAACTAATAGAGATGGAGCCTGTCAGCCCGACAATGTATCTCCTTTTGTTAGTGTATATTGTATTGTGTGTAACGGCTGGCACTGAATTAGCGCGATGCGAAAGAGTCCGGGCTTAGTGATAGGGTTCTCACAACGAGAAAGCAACGATCAACGAATTTTGGAACAGAGATGAAAATCTCGTAGGTGTTTTTTCTTCAAAAGCTAGATCCCTTTTTATTGATAATAATCCAAGTTTAAATAATGTTGAAAACCACAAAATAGGAAAGGAAATTTGGTCCCAATGAAAGACAATTTGGGTTTTAAAATAAAATACTAAACATAAATAAAAAAAAGGAGAAAACAAGCATGTTCCAAATTGCCATAATTCTTCATGCACACAATTACGTATCCATGCTACGTCCGCCAAACAAGTCGTCACGAAACAAACCCATATTACGAAGGTCTTGCTCTGTATCCGCATCATCCTCCCCCCCTTGAAAAGGACTCGACCTCGAGTCCGGCATAAGATCCTCTTCAGTTGGTACATACGGGGCCAAATCACTGACATTAAATGTTGCGGAAACGTTATAGTGTCATGGTAGGTCGATTTTGTAGGCATTGTCGTTAATACGTTGAAGGACTTTGAAAGGGCCATCCGCTCGTGGTTGGAGCTTGCCAAAACGACCCCCCCGGAAAACGCTCTTTTCGCAAATGAATCCATACTAAATCACCTTCATTGAACACGACCCGTTTGCGATGTTGATTTGCCCTTTGTTGGTATTGAAAGTTATGTTTGATAATCTGATCACGGACCTGTAAATGTAGATCACGAATTTGTTTTGCTCGAAGTTCACCGTCAACACTAAAATGGTCAGTAGACATGTTTGATGCAAGATCAAGAGGAGTACAAGGATTTCGACCATACACGAGAAAGAAAGGACTTTTACCGGTCGAGCTATGATTAGAGCGGTTGTAAGCGAACTCAGGTTGGGGTAAGACGAGATCCCACTGCTTCGGGTTATAAGGCTTCGAAGTAAATTCTCAAGACTACGATTGGTGACCTCTGTTTGTCCGTCCGTTTGGGGATGGTGAGAACTACTAAATTGTAACCGCGAACCCAAACGCTTCCACAAACGCTTCCACAACGTACGCCAAAAGTGACTTACAAACTTGACGTCCTTATCGGATGTAATACTCCTTGGAATTCCATGTAGACGAACAATTTCATTGAAGTAAAGCCGTGCCACTTGACTCGCGTCATATGTCTTGGCACATGGAACAAAATGTGCCATCTTAGAAAACCGATCAACCACGACCATAATAGAATCCTTCTGGCGCATTTCCGTAACTTGATTGCGACAATTTTCACTTTGAGATTATCAGGAATGTCTTTCAACTCAAAAACCCGCTCTACTGTGCTAATCCAATCAATAAAGTCGTCCGGTTGTGCGTTACCTGCAAACTCCGGAATTTCAATCCGTACGCCGAAAGAACGGAGAATAGCCTCGCGATTCTGTGAACGACCTCGAGTATGTGGAGGGCGACCAAAAGGATTCTTCAGACGACCAAAAGTATACGTAGTTGTGTGCATGAAGGATTCCTAGACGACGGAGTCTGACTCGGTTTCCTCATTGCGGTCCTCCTGTTGGAATTCCAATTCTTGAATACGTTGTTGTAAACGTTCGATCTCCTCAATATCTCGTGGGTCACGATTAGCAATAGGTGCTACATGAGCGTCTCCTTGTCGTGTATTACGAGGTCGATCTCTTCCCACCATGATCGATTTCCTTGCTGAATCTGATACCACTTGATAGGGTTCTCACAACGTGAAAGCAACGATCAACGAATTTTGGAACAGAGATGAAAATCTCGTAGGTGTTTTTTCTTCAAAAGCTAGATCCCTTTTTATTGATAATAATCCAAGTTTAAATAATGTTGAAAACCACAAAATAGGAAAGGAAATTTGGTCCCAATGAAAGACAATTTGGGTTTTAAAATAAAATACTAAACATAAATAAAAAAAAGGAGAAAACAAGCATGTTCCAAATTGCCATAATTCTTCATGCACACAATTACGTATCCATGATACGTCCGCCAAACAAGTCGTCACGAAACAAACCCATATTACGAAGGTCTTGCTCTGTATCCGCATCACTTAGTCGGCGGGGATAAGGTTCCAATTCTCGGAGTCAGAACTACTTCTTGCAAGGCTTTGCTAGTTAGTCTATCTTTTAGCTTAGCTTAATGGTCCTTGAATGCCCAACATTATATTATATTGAATTTTATATTAATAAAATAATTATTGTGTTAAATATCGATAGAAAGTTTCCAAAAAACATTCTTTCTCTCTCCATCAATTTCCCCTAAGATTTTCTCTGTTCTCTCTCCAAATCCTTTCCAATATTTTCTCAACAACTCTTTTTTCCTATACAGTCAGACAAAATCTTGGATTCCTTCTAAACCCTAATTCGATGTGCTATTATCACCATGCCTCCTGAAGGATAACCAAGCTCTAATGCTTCATTTCACAAAGCTTATAGTGTGACTAATATCAACACTCATGTCCTTATCAATCTCAATTTAGATCACATGAATCATAAGTTGGAGAATGTAGAAGGTTCTAGTGTGAAAAGTGTGAAAGGAAAAGAGAAGGTTGTTGAAGTTGAGTGTAACTCGAAAACACAAAATGTTAGTTCGGATGAAGGAAATGTTGGTGAAAAATTTAACTATGAAGAAGGAAAAATTAGGTCGGATGATTATGAACTTTTCTCCACTCACTGTCATGGATATGATGTTGGTGATCATATTTACACCACATACGTTCCAACTGAAACCAATCCGAATAATACACCTCCTACCTAATTTTATAGTCAAACAATGGATCTATAACACCATCACTCCATTTCTTCTTCAAATATTTTTGAAAAGAACCTCAACGCTCAGAAAGCATAGGTTAATCTTCACAATATATTTTATGTCACCAAAGTAGCCAAGTTTATGCAATTAGACAACCAACTTCGTTCAATCACCCTTAGTAACATGTCTATTAATGACTATTGTACCAAAATTAAAACCATCGATGATCTTCCCTCTAATAAGGATAAAGAAATTCCGGACGAAAACCTTGTGGCCTACATAGTTAACGACTTACCACGTCGTTGGGCAGGTGTGGATATGCACATCCGTCTTCAAAAACCTCCACCAACTTGGACTGAAACTCGAGCAATTCTACTTGGGGAAGAAGAACACATCAATTCTCTGAGACAAGCGGCATCTCAAAACGACAATTCTTCATCTTCTACACTCTTGTATACGGAACAGAACTCGGGGTCTCGACGAAATAATCGCAGGAATGATCGTCGTCAAAACACCCTAGATAATCCCCCTATTCTCTATGGGGTGGGTTTTTATTCCACCTACAAATATGCGGCTAATTATCAATATTCCTTGGCAAGTGCTCCCTATCCGACGCAAAACAAGCAGTATCCATGGTCTGCTTCAGCGTCCTCTCGGTCATGTAATACCCGAAAGCAGCTCGTGGTTTGCTAGGATCCACGCCTAGGCCCACTCACGACTATGGTCCACCCCCGCCTATCTCACGGCTCAAAAATCCCACATCACTCCTGGTCCAAATGTTGCTCTAGCCGAAAATTTCCAAACCGTGATCCCACCATCAGCCGACACTTTTACCGAGACCCCAACCCCACCTTATGAATGGTTTAATACATATCAACCAACTTCGCTTCCGCAAATGTTTAGTAAAATCTCTTGATGATCCAAGTAACGGGGGATGGGGTATGGACACTAGAGCAACTGGTCATGTTCACTCGGATGAAGGTATATTGCACACTATTTTAAATTACATGATCATCGTTCAAGTTTAGTTAGGAATGGTTCTTTAATTCATGTAACTACCACCAGGCACACTAAAATTCGTAATCCATATCGCCCACTCCATTTAAATCATGTTCTCATTACACCAAAAATTATTAAAAAGTCTTATCTTTGTTCGTAAGTTCACACGTGATGATAAATGTTCTATTGAATTTGTTGCGTGACATGATATTTAACCTAAGATCAATACTCTAAATGTATAGTTATCAACCAGTGGAATCATGATCTAGTATATGAATCATTGAATTAAGTAGTATGAACAACACAAATTCACTAAATATTGATTGTACTCAAATGTCTTTAATGGTGTAACATCCCGGTTCTCAGAAATTAAAAAATATTCCGTAAGCATTTACTTATTTATAATATAAATGTTTTATATATATGTTATTTGAGAATTTTTATAAGTGAAGGACTAGAATTGTAAGAAAGATAGTTAATTTAATTAGAAAGGACTTATATGGTTAACTATAGTAGTGAATTTTGTAAATTAGTGAAATTTGAGAAGATGAGGGACTAAAGGTGTAAAATTCGAAATGGGATGAGTAAGACCATGAGGTGTCAATTGCAGAATTTTTCTAAGTAAAATTGTAGGTGTTTGAGTGTGTGTGTTCTTGAGAGTAAGCAAGGAGCATTGGTAAATTCTCAAAATTGTGTTGAATTAGTGAAGATTATAAGGAGTTAAGAATAGAAGATAGAGCAATTTAGCTAAATTGGCATTGGAGTGGAGAAGGTAAATTTATGTATATACTTGGTATTAATTGATGAATTAGAGTTGTTATATGAGATATGGTTTTAATTAGATGCTTAATTAGAAGTAGAATTTGCTTAATTGATAAAATTAGGTTTTTATTTAATTGGGGATAATCATGAGAATTATTAATTTAAGCATTTTTGTACGTTAATTTGATGTTAGAATTATGTGTTTGAGCTTTATAGATGAAATAGAATGTGATGTTATGATATCTTCAATTGGTATTTGCCAAACGGGTCAAAAGACCCAAGGTGTGGCAAATGGGTAGAAATTGTTAAAAGAGAATGACCATTATATATGTTGTTGTTATGTATAATGTAGATGATGGTTAGAAATACACTTAAGTGTGTATAAAAGCTTGACGGGTCAAAAGACCCCAAAAGTGGCGTGATGGGTAGAAAAGGAATAAACAAGAAATGTTAAGATTATAGAAAAGAATGTGTAACAAAGTAATTAGTTATGTTGTTATGAGTATTGAAAGCTTTAGTGTTTTTGGTCTTCTAAACTCAGATTTAAAAGACAAAGGCAAAGGGAAAGCAACGAAGGAGAAGTGAAAGTAATTCGACGTCAAGGTGAGTATACGAAGCCTATTTTCATAATGTAATATGTTTATGTATGTATATCAACTCTTTTGAAGTTCATGAGTATGTTATTTATTCATATCTTTAAGTTGTTAGCGGAAATGGGAGTTAGAAATATCATAAACTAACGTATAAGTGCAGGAAACGTTTGAAAAACGGAAATTAGCCAGGACAAGCCCAAAATGCGCCGCATGGAGCTCGAATGCGCCACATTCTGAGCTCCGTGGCCTATGTTGATTTTTGTTGTGTTGAAGGCGTCGCATAGGGGTCTGAATGCGTTGCATTCGACACCTATACCAGTTTTTAGTGAATTTTAAGGTAGTATAAGTAGGGGAATGATACTTTAACTTATTATTATGATAGAGAAGAATGGAGAAGACATTTATATGTCGATAAGATATAGAATCGACTTGTCATAGTCGGAAGTGAGTAAAGTTAACTAGATATATACCGCGAGGGTATGTAAGTGACTTGTAATAGTCGGAGAGAAGTAAGGACCAACTATATATAGTTGGATGAGAAGGAATAATAAGACTTTATATAGTCTTGGAGAAGTATTAAAATATGATTAAGTATACTCACTAGCTTAACGCTAATGTATTTTGGTGATTGTTATGTTTGTAGGTAGGAAGGACCTCTAAATCGCAAGGCAAGCCAAGTAAAGAACGGATGGGGACCTTAATATAATATGAAGTCTTTTGTAAAGAGCTTCCGCTCAAAACATTACGGGTGTCGTTTTAAATAGAAGTAAAAAACAATAACTTTGGTTTGTTTTAAGTTATGTAAAGGATATGGAGAACGTTAACTTGTAGAATGTTTATAAAGTGTTTATGTATAAAAAAAAAAAAAAAAAATTCTTTTGTGTGTTTTAAAGATCCAAGTGTTACAAGTTGGTATCAGAGCCTTGGCTTGTGTGAGTTGGGTATCTCGGTTGATACTTAAACCCAAGCTGAGGCTTTGTAAGGGGGGAAGAAGCTTGCCTTGCGGAAGAGATAAGAGTAAGAAAGATTAATTGTTGAGAAACAGTAGAATGCCTTAGCCTTAATTATGCATTGATAGTATTGGATGTACAAGAGTTAATATGTTTAAAATTAACGTCTGGCCAACGCTAATTTTGGACATATTATGTGTATCCAATATAATTGAGGTATATTAAGGATAAGGGATAAAGAAAGTTAGAAAGTATGTATATGACATAAAAACTATAATTGTGTATGGATTATAGTTTTATATGTTATTATTAACTGAATTTAATTTCAGTTGGTAGAAATGGAAGGAGGAGATAGTCATCATGATGACGGTCATAAGGAAGAGGATATGCAAACGATTGTGGCTAAGGATATTAGTCAAGCCTTTGAGAAAGCAATACCGTTTATTATTAAACGGGTTAGAGAAGATGTTGTGGAGATAATTGACGAGAAGATAGACCGCGTGCTTGCGGAGAAAGAATTGAAACGTAAAGAGAAGGAGGATTCAGGAAGTAAGAATGATCATTCTGTTCATCAAGAAGAAACCACGGAAGGTTATAAGAAGGGATGTACGTATAAAGATTTCGCAAGTTGTAATCCACCAATTTTTCTTGGAGAGATTGATCCTATTGTTAGCATGCGGTGGGTTATGGAGGTAGAAGGTGCATTCTTGACTTGCAAGTGTGCGGATAGAGATAATGTTATTTATGCATCAAATCTACTCCGAAATCAAGCAAAAAGTTGGTGGGAGTCTATAGTGAGATTGTTCCCGGCTCAAGGGATTGTGAAGATGACGTGGGGAGATTTCAAGAACAGATTCATGGAGTATTATTGTCCACCTTCGGCAGTGAACAAGATTACCCGAGAGTTTTTGTCACTACAACAAGGAAGTAAAACCGTGAATGAGATCACTAATGAATTTCTAGATAGAACAGGGTTTTGTCCAGAATATATTGTAAGTGAAAGAATGAAGATGGATCGCTACATGTGTTGTTTGAGTCCCGACATCAGAGAGCATGTTTCCACCTATAATCCTCAGACTTTTGAGGATATGGTTGAAGCGGAAAGAATGAGAGAGTTAGAACTTGCAAATCGAACTGAAGAAGAGAAGAAGAAATGCAAGGTGGAATATGTACAAGAACCGTATAAAAGGCAAAGATTTGAACAAAAGGGTAGAAGTTCGGGAAGAAAATTTGAAAAGAAAGAGTCGTCAAGAAGAGATTATAGTTGTAGAAAGTGTGGCAAGAATCATCCGGGAGAATGCAAGTTTGGTCAAATGGGTTGCTATACGTGTGGAAAACCGGGTCATATTAGTAGTGAATGCCCCAATCCAATAAGGATTTGCTACTACTGTAAGGACCCGGGGCATCTTAAAAATGAATGCCCAAAGTTTCCTCAGAATCAGAAGTTATTGGTGGGACCAAAAGCTCCTTTACTACTTGAAGGAGGAAGTAGTGGAAGGAAGATCGAAGATAATAAAGGTCGTGGTCGTGCCTTTCAAATCACAACTGTAGAAGCCAAAGAATCGACTGATGTCGTTTCAGGTATTTTTATTGTAAACTCTCAACCTGCTTATGTGTTGTTTGATTGGGGAGCAAATAAATCTTTTGTATCAAGTAGATTTTGTAAGAAGTTTTCTAAGCCCCTTAGTAAGTTAGAATATCCTTTAGAAGTAGAAGTGGCAGATAATAGAATCGTTCTTGTGTCCGATGTTTATCATAATAATCAATTAGAGATAGAATCAACAAAATTTACGATAGATTTGATTCCAATGGTAATGGAAGAGTTTGATGTTATAGTTGGTATGGATTGGTTAGAGAAGAATAATGCTATTATCTTGTGTAAGATTAAAATCATTAAAGTTACTGATTTAGAAGGAAAAGAAGTTATCATTTACGGGGAGAAAAGAAGTGGAGAAATATCAGTTTGTTCTTTAATGAAAGCCAGAAAGTATATGTCCCGAGCTTGTCAAGCATATCTTGCGTATGTGATAGATAAAAAGAAAGATAAGAAAGATTTAAAAGATGTAGATGTAGTAAATGAATATGTAGATGTATTTCCTGAAGATCTTCCGGGTTTGCCACCAGAAAGAGAAGTAGAGTTTAGAATAGAATTGATTCCCGGTGCTGCACCTGTAACAAAGGCTCCATATAGATTGGCTCCAGCCGAAATGAAAGAATTAATGAGTCAGTTACAAGAGTTGTTAGATAAGGGTTTTATCTGTCACACCCCGCTAAAGAGGAAACACGGGGCGTGAAGAGCGAGGATGTCATCACACAAGCATATAGATCGATACCAAAATTTATATATTACAGAAATACATATTTAAAGTTTACAAACGACAATAGTTTAAGTTTACAAAATATTTATAACAAGACTTCTGAATTCAACCACCCAAACCATACCCGATCTTGAAGTCTTTAAGTGCAAACCCGCAAAAGCTAACCACATGAATAGACGTCTCCACTACTTACTCGTTTCCTGAAAACACGAGTAAAATGTTAACTACGGGAGACGTAGTTAGTGAGTTACAGCATATTGTAAAAGCATATAACGTTTTAACGCATCAATGATAGGTATAAGATATGAATAAGTTTTATGTATATAGGTATCGACCACATAGTGTACGGCTATGTGACGATCCTATTATTGCCCAGTGATAAAAGGGTTACGTTGCTAAGCCTGTAGTTTACCCGATTAATAACTATGCACCACTGAATCTTAGTGGAGAGGGTATTTGCAACTACCCTAATAGCGCTATCCATAAATTATTAACAGTCATTTCCAAAGGGATTAATAGCAACCAAGTGGTGACGGGAATTAAAGTGGCTATCCGTCAATATGTTAGATAATTCGATAACATATGACAGCCATAAGCGATCACTGGCAATATAAGTATATACCGTCATTACCTCAGCGGTGGAACATTCCACATGTGTAAGACGATATGCATATGTTGTCATTACCTCAGCGGTGGAATAATGCACATGTGTAAGACAATAAGTATAAGTTTGAGTTTCCAAGTATAAAAGTATAACTTTCTAGAGTGTTCACAGCATGTTGGCAAAACATTCAACAATGCTAAAATATGTTTTAGTTTAAGTGTTCAAGTGTATACAATCCATGTATAAAGTATAAGTTTCAAGCATAAGAGTATCTCGTTATAAGTATGCAAAACTAGTGTATAACGCTTATAGAATAAGTTTACGATAACAATCGTAAAATAGTGTAATACTCGTGTTTCCACCCCAAAAAAAAATATATAAAACCTTTAAAAGATAGGGGTTCTGTAACTCACTGGTTGCGAAGAATCTAGCGTGCGCTCATGAAACGCTCAGCAAATGCTCGGAATCACCGGAATCCTATTTTATAGCAAGTAAGTTTCATTATTTATTAATTTATTATACTCGTTAGTCAACGAGATACTTATGTTATAAAGTGTTTGTATTTGGTTTTACTAAAATCGGGCAACGCTTACGCGCTATAGTTTTTAAATCCAATATTTATCCAAACACTTACCCGCTTACAATTTTTATAACAATATATACTCTAATTTTACGAACAAAAAGATGTTTTATACTGAGTTTGATACGATTCTAGACCTGAAAAATACCAATTTACAATTTTTCCAAACTTAACCAAACTCAACAAAATTTATCCCAGTATCATAAAAATCGATAATAACTTATAAATAGGCTTTTTAAACGAGTTTTACCTGAGCCTGTAACATATGGCTACGAATAACTCCGAAATAAACCACCTCGAAACTAACTTTCGCTTATACCAAAATGATCCCCTCGACACTAGGAGCACAAATATGCTTTTCGTTTATTTATCCGACGAAAAATAAACACCGAATCACCGCCGAAAGATTTTTGCCGACTTAAAGTTTCTTATTTCTTTTCTTTGTCTAGGCGGTGTACCCAAATGAAACCAAGAACAACACGTCCTACTTTCTTATTCCTTAAGTATGAATTAATTTTCATAATTACACTTTTAACCCTTGACTTTGCCTTAATGACCATTTTAGCTTAAAATACCAAATTCTTTACAAAACAAGTCCTTTTGACTACAAACTTATAATAACTTAAGTTCTTTACTTAAAAATTATTACAAATATAATCCTTTAAATATTTCTGTTATCGTTACGTACATGCGTTGTTCCGATTTCCTTCTCGTTTGTTTTGCAATGAACTTAGGCAAGTTCATTATGTTTTTCTTGGTAGAAGAATTCATTTAATGATTTGATTCCGATTTTCGATTCCGATTCCGAGACACACGCGTTTAATGTTTAAGTAACGTAAACTACGTCAAGAAGTTTGTATGAGTTACAACGAGCTTAGCTTATCAAATAGTTATATCTACGTGACCATGAATCACATAAAAGTTATATCACATATGATATCGAGGTCAAAAGTTAGCAAACTCGACCTACGCTTAAGACGGTTGTCACATTATCCGTCCCAGTTCTTCTCCGTGGGGTGCACCGATTTTATTTGTGAAAAAGAAAGATGGTAGTATGCGTATGTGTATAGATTATCGAGAACTTAATAAGTTAACTGTCAAGAATAAATACCCGTTACCGAGAATAGATGATTTTTTTGATCAATTGCAAGGGGCAAAATTCTTTTCAAAGATAGATTTAAGGTCGGGTTATCACCAATTGAAAGTAAAGGAGGAAGATGTACCGAAAACAGCTTTTCGCAGAAGGTATGGCCATTATGAATTTTTGGTTATGCCTTTTGGTCTAACAAATGCCCCCGCAACTTTTATGGATTTGATGAATAGAGTTTGTAGAACGATGTTAGATAAATCGGTTATAGTCTTTATTGATGATATTCTAATATATTTGAAGAGTAAGGAAGAACATGCGAATCATCTGCGACAATTGTTGGAGATTCTTAGACAAGAAAAATTATATGCAAAATTTTCTAAATGTGAATTTTGGTTTGAAGAAGTTCAATTTTTGGGTCATGTAGTAAATGCAGAAGGTATCAAAGTAGATCCGGCGAAAATTGAAGCAATTGTTAATTGGAATTCTCCGAAAAGTGTGAAGGAAATCCGTAGTTTTCTTGGTCTTGCCGGGTATTACCGAAGATTTATTCAAGATTTTTCTAAAATAGCCTCAAGTTTAATTGAGTTAACTATAAAGAATAAAAAGTTTGAATGGAAAGAAAAACAAGAAGAAGCCTTCCAGATTTTGTGACAACCGTCAAAACTCAGTTCGAGAACGCTAACTTATGACCTCGATACGAATATTTGTTACTTGCTCTAACTAACTTTTTGTGTTACGTGGTTACGTAAACATAACCCTTTAAGCTAAGCTCGATGTAACTCACACAAAACTTTTAACGTAGGTTTACGTTACTTAAACTTTTAAACATGTGTGTCTCGGAATCGAAGTCAATAATCGGAATCAATCATTAAATGAATCCTAATACCAAGAAAACATATAATGAACTTGCCTAAGTTCATAGCAAAACAATCTTAAACGCCAAACGAACGCAAACGCTTAACAATTACGCAAACGAAAAACGAACGAAACCGGAAAAAAGGCCCGGTGCGCCGCACAAGGCTATGGTGCGAAGCACCAGGTGGTTGGACGGGTTTTATTGACAATTTATGATCCAAACTCGATGCTACACAGGCCCAACCATAAGTCCAACTCGTTTAAGGCCCCAAACAACACATAAATATCATTATACCCCTTTCTTTCTTTCATTTTAACAAAAACACAAACACACACATTTACACACACAAACACCTTTCCCCATTTCTCTCTCTCAAACTCACTCTCAAATTCCAGCAAGTTTACATCAAGAACCCATCTAAAATACCACAACAAATCGCTGGAATAATCAAGGATAACAAGAGACTTCAAACACTTGGGTCAAATACATCGTTTTTCTAACGATTTGAAGCTGAAAACACCTCCTAGCTACTCTAGATCATCATCCATACACTTTCTTTGGGTAAAAACACTTTTCTCCACTCTTTAATACATAAATGTTTACTTGCATGTACGATCTAGTAACTAAAAACAAGTTTTGATGAAGTTTTATAACCATTTTTATACAAAAACGAGTTTATATTAAACTGATGCTTAGATCTTTGTTTTTGTGGTTAACAGTTACATATAAACTGAGAAAATGATGACTAATAAGGTTTATAACAATTGCATGTCGAAATCTACCATCAAGATAACCGATTTAACCACCAAAAACGATTTTTGGAGAAGTCCAGGCAGCAGGTGCTGCGCACCATGAACCAGTGCTGCGCACCGAGCTGCTGACAGCTCCAAAAATCGTTGTTAACTTTGATAAAAATCGCCACTTTGAACTTATTATCTTGAATCTGAATATAAACTACTGTAATGAACAAATACTTGTGTTTGGGATGACTTATTTGACATATTACATTTAGATTGAACTTGGTGAATTAGCTTAATTAGTGTCATAAAAATTGTAAGCAGGAAAGTGTGGGAAAAATTGGATTTAGAACTATAGCGCGGAAGCGCTGCCCGAATTTTGTAAAACTAATTACAAACACTTATAACATAAGCATCTCGTTGACTAACGATAGTATGAACTAATAAATAATGTTACTTACGCCAAACTTGGTATAAAATAGGATTCCGGTGATTCCGAGCACCTTCGAGCAATTCCGAGCACGCTACGATTTACGCAAACAGTGAGTTACAAACCCCCTACTTTTAAATGCTTTTAAACATATTTTTGGGGTGAAATGCGAGTCTTAGGCTTAAACACTACTTTTTAGCTGAAACAAACTTTGAACGCTTAACGAAACGATTTGATACTTTGAATACTTTACGAAACGATTTGATGCTAGAATACTATTACGAAACGACTTGATAGTTGAATACTATTACGAAACGATTTGATACTTGAAAACTATTACGATACGATTTATTACTTGAATACTATTTCGAAACTATATTTTGCCGGCATTGTTGATGATTTTGCCAACAATGCTGAGGATACAAACACTAAATTTCCAATGACTAAACGTCGATCGTCATGTTGCGGACGTTGTACAACATGGACGTGAGACACCATTAAAATTCCCATACACTCCTGCATAACAGTTGCTATTAATCTCTAGGAGAGGACCGATAGAATTTATGGATAGCGCTATTAGGGTAGATTGACCCTTACCACAACGATAACAACAGATGGTGCATAGTTCTAGTGGGTAGGCATAAGGCTTAGCAACGAACAATCATTGGGAAATACATAAGATTGTCACATAGTCGCGCTATGTGGTCAATGCCTACGAACACGAAAACTATACATTACGCATGGTTATGCGACAACTATTTGTAAACTCATACCTTACGCATGGTTATGCGACAACTATTTGAACACTATATTTTACGCATGGTTATGCGACAACTATTTTAATGCTATACTTTACGCCATTGCTATGTGCGTCGAAACTCTAATGCTTTTATCTAAACTTGTAGCTCACTAACTACGTCTCCCGTAGTTAACACTTGACTCGTATTTTCAAGTATCGAGTAAGCTTGAGTCTATGCTTGAATGCTTTGGGCTGATGACTTCAAGAATGGGAAAAGGGTTCGGGTGGCTTGGCTATGGACACACATTTTGTATTTCGGATATGTAAACGTTGTTTTAAACATATGTAAACCTTTGAAGTATGTTTCTTTTAATATAACTTGGTGTGGAATCATAAACTTGTGTATCGAATGCTATTGCTCTTCACATCTCGTGTTTCCGCTTTAGCGGGGTGTGACAGACTTGGTATCAGAGAGCAAGGTTATAGTGAATACCTATTTTTCAAAAATCAAACTATAACCAGTTTCTAAACGAAAGATTTTATTTAACCAAAACGTGAAGGCATTGTTTAACTTGAATTATTCGTAGCCTGATCACCTATGAATAATTTGGACTAAATTATGCCAGAACGGGATTTGGTAAACATTAAACGAACCTCCCCGGGAATTCTTGAAGTCAGACCCATACAGACCTAGATGCTAAACTTAAGATACTCTACGTGCTCAGCTTATTACTAACGCTAACATGAGCCGTATCTTCGAACTAACTCGTTACCGATTTAGGGTAAGTCGAGAGGGATAGAGATAGCTACGTCAGACAACGAAACGCTTTATGCTTTAGACTAGTACTAGGATAACATTAAGACTTAGTGGGAATTTGATTCCATTCACCTTTCTATGATGCGAAGAGGGGAACGATTATAACCGTGTCAGACAACGAGGTGGATACCCGACGCATACTCTTGAGAACTCACATCTTCCTACGAACGTGATATGCGATAGTGATACGTTATCAAGGTATAGGAGCGTTGAGCGGACATTTTCGTAAACGATCACATTACCGTGTAACGACTGGGATCTGGGCTGGTTTATACTGTCCCATGCCGACTATTTCTCCCTTTTGTTTTAGGCGGAGAAAACACATTCTCGACTATCGACACCATATACACTTTATCCCACTAATATTTACGCGATGCCTTGTATGGAAACTGGAAAGTATTCCCACATAAGACACATGAGTGCAGTTACAACTCGACATACTAAGTGATCCACCCAAGATATCCGATAACTAAGAATTGACACTGGAAGACATGATGGGTTAACGCAACAAGTTTACGGATCTCCAGAAATGATCCAGAAGCCGATGTATCATGACACTCGTATTCGAAAACTCTCACTCGACATACTTCGTACCAGATAAACGATACATAGGGCAGTCCAGACAACTCGATGCTAGTTGTGGAATTGCTACACGTAAGAGTTTTGAAAATCACTGCTATCATTCGTTCGCTTTAGTATACACAATGTTGTAAACTTCGGTCGTGCACTTATTCTTAATCTTAGTTACATGATATGCCCCTAGCATAAACATGTATATCTCATACCTTACTTTCATTTATTGACATTATTATTATGCAAAATAATGTACAATAATTGATTGTACTCGATTAAGGGGCTAGCATTCACGAAATCACAAGGATATCGCAAACTTATGTAGGGAATCGTTGGTCATTGGGGATTCCTAGACTTGAATACGAATCTAAGGTAACTTCAAACCAAGGTAGGTTTTGGAAGTATATCCTAAAACGAAAGATCATCACGAAGATACGATCACATTCTTATGATTACGATGAACCACAAAATAGTTATTGTCAAACATGTTGAAGTCATGTCTCTACAAGGAAATTATCTAAACATCTGCTCTATAATAAGACCTTATTCACGCAAGGCGACATGGAAAGGAAAAGGCTAAACCTTATACCCGAAAAACACTTACGACCGAGGTTATGGCTCGTTGCTATTTAACCAAGAAGGTGCCCAAGGAAACCGATTAGTAGTAAGGGAGTACCGGAGGTATTTCCTGGTGACTTGCCCGAACCATTACTAGTCCATTAAGAGAACTTAAACATTAACTCAAAACTTGGCACAATCCTCGCCGCCCGAGCATCATACAATTTAGAGCCTTCGTGATAGGAACTGAGGAAACGAGATACGACCCCCGAGTAGTTGCAGCTTGACGCAGTAATAGAAATGGATAGGTTGAACATCCAAGATGCGAAGATATTTTGTTTAGATAAGACGATTCGAATGCCATTAGGAGGTGGAAAGGATTTGATAGTACAAGGAGATAGGCTGGGACAAGCTTCGAAACTTATATCGGTGATGAAAATGCGCAAATACTTGAATAAGGGCTGTTTTGCACTATTAGTGAACGTAAAGGACAAACAAGCAAAAGCAGCATACCTTAAGGATATACCGATAGTTAGAGACTATCCGGAGGTATTTCCCGAAGAACTACTAGAACTACCACCACTGAGGCAAGTAGAGTTTAGAAACGAAGAAATTATTGGAGCAGCACCAGTGGATAAGGGATTTATCCGACCAAGCTCATCACCATGGGGAGCGCCGATTCTATTCGTAAAGAAGAAGGATGAATCGTTTCGCATGTGTAATGACTACCGAGAGTTGAACAAACTAACTATTAAGAACCGATATCCTCTTCCTCGAATCGATGACCTTTTTCGATCAACTTCAAGGAGAAACCTACTTTTCAAAGATTGACTTAAGGTCCGGATATCATCAAGTGTTGGTTTCTGAAGATGATGTACCGAAAACCGCATTCCGCACTAGATACGGACACTACGAGTTCCTGGTAATGCCGTTTGGACTCACGAACGCACCGGCAGTATTCAGGGATTTGATGAATAGAGTATGCCGACCGTATCTAGACAAATTCGTTATTGTATTCATCGACGACCTTCTAATATACCGGCGTAACGAAAAATATCACGTAGTTAATGGATCTGGAATTCATTTTGATCCATCGAAAATCGAAGCAATAGAGAATTGGAAAACTCTCAAGAGCCCGACAGAAATCCGCCAATTTCTAGGACTAGCTGGATATTACCGGTGATTCACTTAAGATTTCTCTAAGATAGCTAAACCCCTATCAAAGTTAACGCAAAAGAACGAGAAGTTCAACTGGGGAGATGCACAAGAACAAGCCTTCAATATCCTAAAAACGAAACTGTGCAATGCTCCAATTTTAACTCTTCCTGAGGGAAACGAGGACTTCGTAGTATATTGTGACGCATCCAACCTAGGATTAGGTTGTGTATTGATGCAACGAAATAAGGTCATAGCTTACGCATCGCGAAAACTCAAGAAACACGAAGTAAATTACGCTACGCACGACCTAGAGTTAGGAGCGATAGTTTTTTGCCCTTAAAATCTGGAGACATTATCTCCACGGAACCAAATGCACGATATTCACGGACCATAGGAGCCCACAACAATATAATACATCTTGCTTCGCATAACTCATTCTCTACAACATATACTAGATCAGAAACTACTCAACATGAGGAAAAGG
Source organism: Senecio squalidus (assembly GCA_910822075.1). Lineage (NCBI taxonomy): Eukaryota > Viridiplantae > Streptophyta > Magnoliopsida > Asterales > Asteraceae > Senecio > Senecio squalidus. The sequence goes on along the minus strand of CAJVGC010000582.1, from coordinate 48,014,275 downwards.
AGATGGTTGGAACTCCTTAGCGACTACGACTGCGATTTTGTAAGGAAGAGCGACGATGTCTATTATTTTAAGGATCGAGCTTGTATTCCTACAACTAACGAAGTAAGGAAGGCCATTATGGATGAAGCACACCGAACACGATATTCCATTCATCCAGGGTCAAGCAAGATGCATAAGGACCTCAAGGAACATTACTGGTGGCCTGGAATGGAAAGAGACGTTGCTTTATACGTAGAGAAATGCCTCACTTGTGCGAAAGTGAAGGCCGAATATCAAAAGCCATCCAGATTACCGCAGCAACCCGAAATTCCCGAGTGGAAATGGGAACAAATCACAATGGACTGTCACAAAGTCACCTCGAACATCAAAGGGTAACGACATGATCTAGGTTGTAGTAGATCGACTACCGAAGTTAGCATACTTTCTTCCCATCAAGGAAAGTTTTAACGTGGAAAAACTTGTCCAAATATACATCAACGAGGTACTGACTCGTCACGGAATACCCTCGTCAATTATCTCGGACAGAGATACTCGCTTCACTTCCAGATTTTTGGAAGGCATTCCAAGAATCTTCTGGCACACGATTATATTTAAACACGGCTTACTATCCACGGACTGATGGTCAAAGCGAACTTACAATACAAATCTTAGATGATATGCTAAAAGCATGTGTTATTGACTTCGGAGGAAGTCAGGATAATCATATACCACTAACAGGATTCTCTTATAGCAATAGTATCGCGCTAGTATCAAGTGTGCGCCTTTTGAAGCTGTACGGAAGGAAATACCGATCTCCACTATGTTGGTTGGAACCAGGAGATCGACAACTAATTAGCATGGATATAGTACAAGAAACGATTGATAGATCACAACGATAAAGGAACGACTAAGACTACTAGAAGTCGTCAAACGATTTGCACTGATTTGCGTAGAAAAGACTTAGAATTTCAAGTCGGCAACAAAGTACTTCTTAAGGTGTCACCTTGGAAAGGTGAAATACGCCGCGGAAAACACTAGAAAACTTAGCCCCAGATACGTAGGACCATTTGAGGTACTCGAAAGAGTAGGTCCAGTTGCGTGTCGTTGGGAACTACCACAAGAGCACGATAACACGCATAACACTTTTCATGTGTCGATACTGAAAAAGTACTCCTCGAACGAAACACTTATCACACCTTTAGAAGAAGTACAACTAGACGAAAAGCTCCAATTTATCGAGGAACCGATTGAAATCATAGATCGCGAAACTAAGAAACCGAGGCATAGTAAAATCCCTATAGTGAGGGTACGATGGAACGCAAAACGAGGCCCCGAATATACCTGGGAACGAGAGGATCAAACGATGCATAAGTATCCTCATCTCTTCACTTCTCCCACAACGAATACTACAAGTTGAAATTTCGGGACGCAATTCTTTCAACGTGGGGAGAATGTGACAACCGTCAAAACTCAGTTCGAGAACGCTAACTTATGACCTTGATGTACGAAATCGAGTATATTTTAAAAACAAGAAATACTTACGACTCGACTACACAATCTTAGGCAGTGGACCTAATCAAGTATAGTATAGTTTTAGGTAAATCAGGTTCGTTCGCAGGGACTGATGGTTGAAATATAATTAATAATTAATAAAACAAAAAGTGGTTTGTTGTGACCGAATTGTCACTGTGCTTAAACTACTTAAATTTAAGAAACTTGTTGATTCAGATGAATCACTGAAAAGATTTTGTTTGTAAAAAATTGATGAAAAATACATTCACTTGGACTTGATCACAATTACTACGGTTATCACTTAATTACTAACAATGTTGGACTACTTAAAAGGTATTTACTTTAATCGTCTCATGTATAGTTACCACTCTCGTGTATAATTTCTACGTTTGACAACTAAGCAATAAGTACCTAAGCCGTTTTATAATTTAATCTTATAAAGCTTCCTCTCGAATAGCTTCTTAATTAACTAAACCGATCTCTCTTAATCTAGTTAACTAACAACCACAATCACGTTTTTATTGTTTAAATCTTTAATACTAGTTCC
>CAJVGC010000582.1:47937238-48012137 GCA_910822075.1 Senecio squalidus | reverse complement strand
CCTCTCGGTGGAAGTGGAAGAATGCGGCCGGCGAGGGAGGCTGAATGGAAGGTGAAATCATAGGTCGGAGAGTCTGGTCTCCTTGGCACGTCGTCTCTCCCTCTAGGAACTGGCGTTCCCAATGGTACCAATCCATGGTCGGTATATGGAGAGGAGTGGGTTGAGACGGATAGGACTGTTATCCGGTAATCCGAGATCAGGCAGACGGCCAGGGTGGATGAACTGTATACGCGCGGTCAACCTAGGGTGAGGCCCTTAGGACGGTGGCGATGCTGTAGCGGGCGCTGGTGGAGGAAGGGGTAGTACAGTCCTCGGGCTGGATCCGCTACTGCTGCTGCTCGCCATCGACGTATCCTCCGTCGGGTCGGTCGTCTGGTGACGTTGACTCTCGGAGGTCGTGTGGCCCTTTGAAGGTTCGCGCAATGGGGAAACGGCTCGGGAGGGAATCGTGACTGAGATCGAAAAGTGATCGCGAACGGGAGTACTGAGACGTGACGAATCTGCGAACATCGAGTTACACAAGTACGGGGGAAACTAGAAATAGGAAACACATAATTAAATTGCATGCACGGGTCAGTTATGTGAGAATCGGGAATTGATAAGACCGGAAATTTTTGGACCCAAAACCGTTAACGATAGCAATTTCCTTTTCCGTTCTTGCATAATTCATTTTGAACTACGGGTGGTTGATCAAAGTCACGCATAGTTGAAAAAGATAATCATGCAATTGCGGAAAATAATATACTAAAGTTTGAACCCGAAAATGATTTTCTGAAAAGCCTTGGTTATAGTTTTGGTTTCGAAAACTTTTTGAAAAATTTTTAAAACCGTTTTCACTATAACCCGTGCTCTGATACCAAGTCTGTCACACCCCGCTAAAGCGGAAACACGGAATGTGAAGAGCAAAGAATCATTTCACGAGTTATACCAAAAGTCAACGGTTCAAGTTATATAAATTGAGATTAAAAAGGTAACCATGTTCGAAAATACAACCAAGTTCCATGAGTATAAAACGACAATACATAACAACGTATTTTAATAAAATTCTCAAGTATCAAAGGTCTTTTCCCGCATTACTCTTCACATAACTAGCTTGACCCGCCAGAGCAATGCACTTCATAACTTACGCTTAGTTTCCTGAAACATGAGATAAAGTGTCAACTACGAAAACGTAGTGAGTGAGTTACAGTTTATGAATTGAAGAAAGTTCAATTTAAAAGTTTATAAGAGTCCGAAACGAATTCAAGGTTTTATAAAAGCTCAAGAGACGTTCGGGATCAAAGAGTTTCAAGATAAAATCAAGTACTTAAAATTCAAGAATAAATTAATTTCAAATAAGTTTAAGTACGATCAGAGTGTAAGTAAAGTATATAAAAGTAGAATTTACCATAAAGGAGATTAGCGGAGAAAAGTCGCTTAAAGAATTTATATACTTTAAAAATCTAAGTAACGGGCGAATCGGTGCCCTAAGTTTGTAAAGACCAAATTAATTCAAATTTAGTCAAACAGTAGAAGCGGATAACAATCGCTATAAATTTATAAGTTTAAAAAGACTAAATAGAATCAAATTTAGTCAAGTAGGAGAAGCGGGTAACAATCGCTAAAAATTTATAAGTTATGCGTAAGTAACTAAATAGATTTCTTGTATCAACCTCTTGGCATCTATAACTTAAGTGTTCACACTAATCCGATTATCAACCGTGCGGCCCCAACTCCCCGCCTCTCAAACGGGAAGTTAAAAGAGAGAAACTCAGTAATATGTACTTAGACTGCCATCTAAGCAAGGAACGGTTCTTTCCTAAGTATCGATACCCATAATTACTATACGGCTAAGTAGTTAATAGTATGTAAGAGAGAAACTAAAGAATAATTGGGCACTATGAAATTTTGTTTTAAAAGAGAGAGAATCAATATCACTTAAGAACGTGTTATAGTTCCATCAAGGGTCGGTTACGCATACAAGTATCAATAAATAGTTGAGTTAAAGAGACGAAACAATAGTTATAAATAGAGAAAGAAATGTTTTACGCATAAGAAACTAAGTAGACGTTTCAATGTCAAAGTTTTGATAAAGTCAAAGTCAAAGTTTAATAAGTCAAAAGTCAAAGTTTCATAAGTCAAAAGTCAAAGTAGTTCAACAAGTTTAAAAGTCAAGATAGTCATACAAGTTTACAAAAGGTTTGATCTCATGTTTCCCCCAAAAGAATACTTAAAATGTAAGAGTAGAGAGGGGTGTAACTCACGGGTTGCGAAGATAAGAACTTGGAAGAATGGTCGGAAATAAGAGCCGGGAATCACCGAGTGCCTATGGATACCAAGATTTATTCAAGTGTTATCATTATATTAAGTTATTAAACCTAATATATATAATGAATGAAATTTGTGTTATATTATGTAATATAAGTAAATTTTTAGTCAAACTTTAAGTGTCAAAGTCCATTTTGCCCAATATTGTCCGAAACGGTTAACGTTTTGTTTTAGTCAAAGAGTCCAAAGTTGGCGTTATTGTTGTTATGTTAAATATGTTTTGTTTGCCAAAGTGTTTTATATTTCCTAACGAAATTTGGGCAGCGCTTCCGCGCCCAAATTCTACGTCCAAAAATATTAACCACTTTCCCGCTTACAAAACACATATACAAACATAACGTTTTCAAACATGTTTATTTTAGTCAATTAAGTCCAATATAAGTCACCAATATGTTCATTTTTACAAAACTCAGTCCTAAATGTCAAGTCTCAAAAGTCAGAACGCGTAACCAAGTTTTTAAACGGTCAAAACAACATTTTCGGGAAGGACAGCAGGTCGGTGCTAAGCACCTATGCATAGGTGCGCAGCACCTACCCTGCTGTTCTTCCCATTTTCGAGTTTTTCTTGCAAAATCGTTTATGTAAGTGATAGATCTTGACATGCAATCGGTATAAACCTTATTAATCATCATTATATCAGTTTATAAACAACTTTTATCCATAAAAACAAAGATCAAAGCACCATTTATTAAAATCCCGTTTTTGTATAAAAATGGTTATAAAACTTCATCAAAACTTGTTTTTATGGCTTTGATCATACATGCAAAGAGTTAGATTGAAAATATAAGTAAAAAGGAAGATTTCTACCGGATGAAAATGCTTGGATGATGTTTTGGAAGGATTTAGAGCTCCAAAAGTGGTGAAATAAGCTTTTAAACCGAAATAGACTTGATTCCTTTTCTTCCTCTTGATGTTTGGATGATTTTAATGGATGATTTATGTTGATTTAATGGCTGTATTTTCTGGAAAGGATGAAGTTCTTGAGAGAGAATGGAGATAAAAGAGAGAGTGTGTTTTTGTGTGTGTAGATGTGTGTGTTTTTGATTTATAAAAATGAAAATGAAAAGAAAATAGGTAGTGTAACAAAGGGGGTGTTTGTGACTGCTATTTCCAGTACTTGAGTGGTAAAAGTCGAGTTTGATTGGTGGTTTATGTTTATAAAAACGAGACAATAACAAAAATACAAAATTTGAAATCTGGTGGCCTGGTGCTGCGCACCAAAGCCATAGGTGCGGCGCACCGGGGGTTTTTCAGTATTTTTCAGATTTTTCGTTTTTACGTTATTGCTTCGTTGGACCTTTTTGTTAATTGAAAGTTTTTAAGTATGATTTGTTATGAACTTAGGAAAGTTCATTAGTTGTTTTCTTGGTATTAGGACTTATATAATTGATTCCGGGGGTGATTCCGACACTGTCGCGTATCCGGCTATTTATCAGTTAAAGGTAACGGTAGACAATAAGAGAGACATAGAGCATAAATTGTACCTAGAATTTGACGGTTGTCACATTCTCCCCGGGTTGAAAGAAATTTCGTCCCGAAATTTAGTTCGTACCATCATGGAGGAATGTTCTAGAACCGATGTGGATATTTCTGACGGATTTGGTCCTCGCGTTCCCATGTGAGATCGCGACCACGTCTAGAATCTCCACTGAAACTTGAGGATGGATGAAAGACTTGCCTGAGCTGTTTGACCTCCCGGTCAACAAACTTAAGCGGTTCATCAAAGAGTTGGAGTTCGACATCGATTTTGACCTTGTCGAGGGGGCTGACAATGGTCTCATCAGATAGATGCCTCTCGAGGGTGAGGCATGGAAATATGTATGTATGTACGTTTGAAGGATTCAGGTGGGACTGAAGGCGATGAGCGGTCGGACTAACTCGTCCTAAGACTTAGTTTGGACTGGCGTACCTAGGGCTCAGTCAGCCGCGTTCCCAGAAGCAGGCTATCCCTCCCCATGGCGATACCCTGGGAGGTACTCGATTGCCATCTTGGGACTCGGGGGTTTTCTTCTGGTTGGTTACGTAGCTTTTCTGACGGGCACGGGGTACTTTCAGTCTTTCACGGATGAAGGGAGGCGTCGGACCTTGCAAGTCGTCAATTGTTAGCTTCTAGCCAACAGAGCGGTGACCGACACTTGCGTCCCAATAGGTATTGAGGGGTTCGCTCTTGGTGCTGGCACGGAAGTTGTTGTCATAGGTGAACTCAGGGGAGGTGAGTATCTCGACTCCCTATGAAGGTAACTACACGCGCTCTCAGCATTTCATCAAGCGTTTGGATCGTCCTTCTGACCATCGGTCGGAGGGTGGTATGCGGTGATGAGGTCTAGTCGTGTCCCTAGCGATCCTCTGGAGGCATTCCAAAGAGGACGGGGCGCAGATCGACCATCCTTATCGGCGGTGATGAGGAGAGGGGTTTTGATATTTCGCCTTGACTTTGGGGTGAGTGAGGCACTTGGTTATGTGCAAGGCGGTATCCTTTTTCGTGACTGGCCACCTTCAATATTCACGGGGATCCTCGTACAACACGTCGGATTCTGGATGGATGGAACATCGAGATCGGTGGCCCGCGTCAAAAGGAGTTTACGAAGATCCTCGGATTCTGGGTTTCATGCTCGGCCATTGATGCAGTGGGTTACGTCTAGTCTGAGTCCGAATTCCTTCATGGTTGATAACATGATCAGGGAAAGGTATTTCTCGGAGCCCAAATTTACGCCTTGAGAATTTGGCGTACGATTTCCAACTTCTGGGGAGTTCCTAGAATGAGCTTAAGGTGTTTCACGTGATTTTCCTTGTTCCTGGAGTATATGAGAAAGTCGTTTATGAATACGATTACGAATCTGTCCAGGTATGGCCTACACACTCTATTCATCAGATCCATGAATACTGTTGGTGTGTTGGCTAGGCTAAATGGCATGACGGGAATTCGTAATGTCCGTATCGAGTTCGACTGCGGTCTTAGGAATGCCGGTTTTTCTGACACGAACCTGATGATAATCTGGGCGGAGGTCTACCTTTGAGATGCAAGTTGCCTCCAGCAACTTACTCGAATAGGTCGTCGATCCTCGGGGGTGATTATCGGTTCTTGTCAGTCAGCTCGTTAGGTTCGCTTATAATGGATGTACAGGCGGAGGGATCCGTCTTTCCTGTTGATAGGGGAAACTCGGGGCTCGCCAGGGGGCGAACTTGAGCGGACAGGGTCATGGTTTAGAAATTCTTGCAGTTGCTTTGGCAGCTTTTGCATTTCGAGTGGTGCCAGACGGCATGGTGTCTTGGCGACCGGTGTTGTGCCAGGAACGAGGTCTATACGGAATTTCAACTTGTCAATGCAGCGGTAACCCAGGAAAATCCTTAGGGAAGACTCTGGGCGGTCCTTGACTACAGGAATGTCTTGAACTCGGCTTTCCTTAGGCTTACGTCCGGTGACCTGGGCGACGGGAGTTTGACTCCCTAAAAAAGAGGGATACAGATGGGTTTGCCGAAACAAACGGTCTCGGTTCGAAAATGAGATAACCAGTCCCTTTTGACGATAACGTCAAAACTTTCCAGTTCGATAGGAATGAACTTGATGGGGAAATTTCGTCGGGTAAGCATGGTGAACCTCCTAAGGTTGTATTCATAGCTTCGAGCTCTTGATCGTTGGCATATTCGATAGTGGGTTACCCTTAAGAGCTTTAGATCCTAGGTAAATGAGGGGTCTAAATTCTACGGAGACAGAGCTTCTTTCAGCTCCTGTATCGAATAGCATGGAAGAAGGATGGAAGTTGATGGGGAAACGTACACGTAACGGTACTGGGGTCCGGACGTGCTTCCTTGGCTGTGATTTCGAGAGTATAGAAAGCTTTTGTGGTATTCGCTATGGGGCAAGTCCCACGGATGTGTTGGTTGCTTGTTATTGTTTCTCCTTGTGGGCAAATGATGAATATTCCTTTTCTCATTTCCCCCTTCGCTGGATGCGGTTTGGAGGGAAAGGGAGGTTGTTGGTTCCAAGGTCCTTGTCCTTATCCTGTTGGGTTGGTACAGGAGGGTGAAGGGGTTTATTGTTTCTGGGGTGTTCACCTTCTTCTCACTCGATGGTGGCTGGGAAGGAGGGGAGGCTATGGCCAGGGTCGTACTCCGGGTAGTCGATGTTGGGATTGTCGTCCCCGAAAATTCCGTTGCTGATCCCATCGATGATCTGGGCGACCGTGCTTGGGAGTGTCGCTTTGAACTGCGCAGTTATCTGCTCAGCCATAAGGTCAACGCGGCTTCTCTTGGGCGGCATGGTTCCACAATGGAAAGGAGGAGTTAGTTTAGGGCGCACGAGGTAGGAATTTGTGGGAAGAATTTAACTCAGGGGTTGATAGTGACCGATACACCGGAGTAATATGAACGGATAATTAGTACATGCACGATGATGATTTAAGCGATAACAATAGAATGGTTCAACGACGATGTCAGGGTTCACACGAGAACGGCGAGTATAGACGATAAAGGTAGAGAATTTCCATTAATAATAATACTAAGGAGTCGATAACATAGTTCGGATTAAGAAAGAGAGAGTACGCGTACGATACAAGGAAACAATGATAAGAACGGCCTTGGGTTGTGTTCAAGGGGAAAGTTACAACTCAAGCCTTTGGTACAAATACCAAGGAAACCCGATTGATGATGCCTTCCTGGAAACATCTTAGCGGCAATGACCGCCAATAGAGTCCCCATGATCAAACACGTCCCAACGAGACGCTGCACAGTTCGTGTCGTGGCTCGGGTCGATGCGATGATTCGCAACGACTGCTCGGACAACTGATGCGCAACATCGGTGACTTCGCTGTTGAGGAGCCCTTGTTACTGGGTCTCCTGGCAAGTCCCCGCACCTCTCGGTGGAAGTGGAAGAATGCGGCCGGCGAGGGAGGCTGAATGGAAGGTGAAATCATAGGTCGGGAGAGTCTGGTCTCCTTGGCACGTCGTCTCTCCTCTAGGAACTGGCGTTCCCAATGGTACCAATCCATGGTCGGTATATGGAGAGGAGTGGGTTGAGACGGATAGGACTGTTATCCGGTAATCCGATCAGGCAGACGGCCAGGGTGGATGAACTGTATACGCGCGGTCAACCTAGGGTGAGGCCCTTAGGACGGTGGCGATGCTGTAGCGGGCGCTGGTGGAGGAAGGGGTAGTACAGTCCTCGGGCTGGATCCGCTACTGCTGCTGCTCGCCATCGACGTATCCTCCGTCGGGTCGGTCGTCTGGTGACGTTGACTCTCGGAGGTCGTGTGGCCCTTTGAAGGTTCGCGCAATGGGGAAACGGCTCGGGAGGGAATCGTGACTGAGATCGAAAAAGTGATCGCGAACGGGAGTACTGAGACGTGACGAATCTGCGAACATCGAGTTACACAAGTACGGGGGAAACTAGAAATAGGAAACACATAATTAAATTGCATGCACGGGTCAGTTATGTGAGAATCGGGAATTGATAAGACCGGAAATTTTTGGACCCAAAAACCGTTAACGATAGCAATTTCCTTTTCCGTTCTTGCATAATTCATTTTGAACTACGGGTGGTTGATCAAGTCACGCATAGTTGAAAAAGATAATCATGCAATTGCGGAAAATAATATACTAAAGTTTGAACCCGAAAATGATTTTTCTGAAAAGCCTTGGTTATAGTTTTGGTTTCGAAAACTTTTTGAAAAATTTTTAAAACCGTTTTCACTATAACCCGTGCTCTGATACCAAGTCTGTCACACCCCGCTAAAGCGGAAACACGGAATGTGAAGAGCAAAGAATCATTTCACGAGTTATACCAAAAGTCAACGGTTCAAGTTATATAAATTGAGATTAAAAAGGTAACCATGTTCGAAAATACAACCAAGTTCCATGAGTATAAAACGACAATACATAACAACGTATTTTAATAAAATTCCCAAGTATCAAAGGTCTTTTCCCGCATTACTCTTCACATAACTAGCTTGACCCGCCAGAGCAATGCACTTCATAACTTACGCTTAGTTTCCTGAAACATGAGATAAAGTGTCAACTACGAAAACGTAGTGAGTGAGTTACAGTTTATGAATTGAAGAAAGTTCAATTTAAAAGTTTATAAGAGTCCGAAACGAATTCAAGGTTTTATAAAAGCTCAAGAGACGTTCGGGATCAAAGAGTTTCAAGATAAAATCAAGTACTTAAAATTCAAGAATAAATTAATTTCAAATAAGTTTAAGTACGATCAGAGTGTAAGTAAAGTATATAAAAGTAGAATTTACCATAAAGGAGATTAGCGGAGAAAAGTCGCTTAAAGAATTTATATACTTTAAAAATCTAAGTAACGGGCGAATCGGTGCCCTAAGTTTGTAAAGACCAAATTAATTCAAATTTAGTCAAACAGTAGAAGCGGATAACAATCGCTATAAATTTATAAGTTTAAAAAGACTAAATAGAATCAAATTTAGTCAAGTAGGAGAAGCGGGTAACAATCGCTAAAAATTTATAAGTTATGCGTAAGTAACTAAATAGATTTCTTGTATCAACCTCTTGGCATCTATAACTTAAGTGTTCACACTAATCCGATTATCAACCGTGCGGCCCCAACTCCCCGCCTCTCAAACGGGAAGTTAAAAGAGAGAAACTCAGTAATATGTACTTAGACTGCCATCTAAGCAAGGAACGGTTCTTTCCTAAGTATCGATACCCATAATTACTATACGGCTAAGTAGTTAATAGTATGTAAGAGAGAAACTAAAGAATAATTGGGCACTATGAAATTTTGTTTTAAAAGAGAGAGAATCAATATCACTTAAGAACGTGTTATAGTTCCATCAAGGGTCGGTTACGCATACAAGTATCAATAAATAGTTGAGTTAAAGAGACGAAACAATAGTTATAAATAGAGAAAGAAATGTTTTACGCATAAGAAACTAAGTAGACGTTTCAATGTCAAAGTTTTGATAAAGTCAAAGTCAAAGTTTAATAAGTCAAAAGTCAAAGTTTCATAAGTCAAAAGTCAAAGTAGTTCAACAAGTTTAAAAGTCAAGATAGTCATACAAGTTTACAAAAGGTTTGATCTCATGTTTCCCCCAAAAGAATACTTAAAATGTAAGAGTAGAGAGGGGTGTAACTCACGGGTTGCGAAGATAAGAACTTGGAAGAATGGTCGGAAATAAGAGCCGGGAATCACCGAGTGCCTATGGATACCAAGATTTATTCAAGTGTTATCATTATATTAAGTTATTAAACCTAATATATATAATGAATGAAATTTGTGCTATATTATGTAATATAAGTAAATTTTTAGTCAAACTTTAAGTGTCAAAGTCCATTTTGCCCAATATTGTCCGAAACGGTTAACGTTTTGTTTTAGTCAAAGAGTCCAAAGTTGGCGTTATTGTTGTTATGTTAAATATGTTTTGTTTGCCAAAGTGTTTTATATTTCCTAACGAAATTTGGGCAGCGCTTCCGCGCCCAAATTCTACGTCCAAAAATATTAACCACTTTCCCGCTTACAAAACACATATACAAACATAACGTTTTCAAACATGTTTATTTTAGTCAATTAAGTCCAATATAAGTCACCAATATGTTCATTTTTACAAAACTCAGTCCTAAATGTCAAGTCTCAAAAGTCAGAACGCGTAACCAAGTTTTTAAACGGTCAAAACAACATTTTCGGGAAGGACAGCAGGTCGGTGCTAAGCACCTATGCATAGGTGCGCAGCACCTACCCTGCTGTTCTTCCCATTTTCGAGTTTTTCTTGCAAAATCGTTTATGTAAGTGATAGATCTTGACATGCAATCGGTATAAACCTTATTAATCATCATTATATCAGTTTATAAACAACTTTTATCCATAAAAACAAAGATCAAAGCACCATTTATTAAAATCCCGTTTTTGTATAAAAATGGTTATAAAACTTCATCAAAACTTGTTTTTATGGCTTTGATCATACATGCAAAGAGTTAGATTGAAAATATAAGTAAAAAGGAAGATTTCTACCGGATGAAAATGCTTGGATGATGTTTTGGAAGGATTTAGAGCTCCAAAAGTGGTGAAATAAGCTTTTAAACCTAAATAGACTTGATTCCTTTTCTTCCTCTTGATGTTTGGATGATTTTAATGGATGATTTATGTTGATTTAATGGCTGTATTTTCTGGAAAGGATGAAGTTCTTGAGAGAGAATGGAGATAAAAGAGAGAGTGTGTTTTTGTGTGTGTAGATGTGTGTGTTTTTGATTTATAAAAATGAAAATGAAAAGAAAATAGGTAGTGTAACAAAGGGGGTGTTTGTGACTGCTATTTCCAGTACTTGAGTGGTAAAAGTCGAGTTTGATTGGTGGTTTATGTTTATAAAAACGAGACAATAACAAAAATACAAAATTTGAAATCTGGTGGCCTGGTGCTGCGCACCAAAGCCATAGGTGCGGCGCACCGGGGGTTTTTCAGTATTTTTCAGATTTTTCGTTTTTACGTTATTGCTTCGTTGGACCTTTTTGTTAATTGAAGTTTTTAAGTATGATTTGTTATGAACTTAGGAAAGTTCATTAGTTGTTTTCTTGGTATTAGGACTTATATAATTGATTCCGGGGGTGATTCCGACACTGTCGCGTATCCGGCTATTTATCAGTTAAAGGTAACGGTAGACAATAAGAGAGACATAGAGCATAAATTGTACCTAGAATTTGACGGTTGTCACAGTAATACATAATAAAATGTTTTTAAATAAAAATTCCCAAAAATAAGGTCTTCTTCCCGAGGTACACTTCACATAAAGGACTTGACCCGCCTGAGCAATGCACTTCATAACTTACGCTTGGTTCCTGAAACATGAGATAAAGTGTCAACTACGAAACGTAGTGAGTGAGTTACAGTTTATAAGTTGACAAAAGGTTTCAAATAAAAGTTCGACGAGTATATATATATAAGTACAAAGTTTCCAAAAGGAGTAAGCGAATGAGCAGTCGCATAAGATAGTTTTTATACTGTCGTAATAGTCCAAAGCAAGAATTTAGAGTTCGTAAAACTTCGAGACAAGTTCAAAGTCATAGAAGTTCAAAATAAGTTCAAGTGCTTAAAATTCAAGAATAGTTCAAAGTTCAAGGTAAGTTCAAGTTCAAATAGGTTCAAGTTGAAATAAGTTCAAGTTCAAATAAGTTCAAGTTGCGTAGCAAGCAGTAAAAAGAGTAGTCATTACCTCAGTGGTGGATTAATCCACATGTGTAAGACAGTAAGTAAGTATATGCGTAAATAATAAAGACCTATGATCCTCGAGTTGTACAACCACTAAGCTTAATATAACGTAAGATTTAGTTTTGCACACTAATCCGATTTCTGGTCAAGCTCAAGCCCCTAGTTCCAGTCTAGAGTTCGAGTTCGCGAGAACTTAGCAATATGTACCCATGTTGCTACCCTAAAGTAAGGAGTGACCGCTCCTAAGTATCGATTTCCCATAAAATTTGCTAACGACTAGTGTTAATAGTGTGTAGAGTTCAGTTCCAAGAAAAGTTGCGGGGCATTTAGTTCGTTCCGTTCTAAAATTTGTTTGTTTGTACTTACGGCGCTTTATCCTCACCTAGGGTTTTGCTCCAAAATACAACCAAGCTATCATTGTCTAATCAAATATCCAAAGAGGCATACCTAGGGAGTCTAAAGTAAGCCAATCCGAATAAAGATATTGTCTACGCATATTAGTTTGCAAGTTCTGAAATAGCCCGAAAGTTCTCAAAGTTCCAAGAGTTCAAAGAGTTGCAAGCTCAAAAAGTTTCCATAAATAGAAAGGTAGTTGAATAGTTCAAAAGGTTTCCAAAAATAGAAAGTTAGTTCAATAGTTCAAAAGGTTTCCAAAAATAGAAGGGTAGTTCAATAGTTCAAAAAGTTTCCATAAATAGAAAGGTAGTTCAATAGTTCGAAAGTTTCTAAAAATAGATCACAATACGGTGTACATAGGTTAAAGCACGTAAGACAGTTTCACATAAAGATAATGTTCACAAAAGAGATTGATCTCATGTTTCCCCCAAAAAGAGTACTTAAAGTGTAAGAGTAAGGAGGGGTGTAACTCACGGTTTGCGAAGATAAAGAGCTCGGGAATCGGTCGGAGCGAGAGTCGGGAATCACGGGTCGCCTAATAATACCAAGGTAGTCCAATTGTTATTATCCAATTATTTTATTGTACTTAAGATAATAAAATCAAGTTTTTAGTTAAACTTTAAGTGTCAAGGTTAAGTTTAATCAACGTAGTCCCAAAACGGTGAAGTTACGTTTTTGTCCAAAAGTCCAATTTTATTGTTTATTATTGTTAGGTCATAAGTGTTTTTGCTCGCTGAAGTGGTTTACATTTTTCTAAGGAAATTTGGGCAGCGCTTCAGCCCAAATTTCATATCCAAAAATGTACCTACCAATTCCGCTCACAAAATACATACAACACTATATTATATCCAAACAAGTCTATTTAAGTTCCAAAAGTTCATTACAAGACACCAATGTATATTATCTTTCCAAACTCAGTCCCAAAATGACGTTTCACGAAAAGTCAGCAAGTCAAACATGTCTAAAACGTCGAAATAAAGCAAAACAAGAAAAATCAGTCGCCTATGCGCCGTTGTGACCCTTAGAACGGCGCACAGAGCCAGGTTTTCACCCCGCTGCGTCGTCCTGGTCACGGGGACGGCGCACGGGTCGCGTTTTCGGGATTTTTCGGTCAAAACGATTATTTTAGCCACGGATTTCAACATGCATTCGGTCTAAACTTAATAAAATGTCATTTGAACAGTTTCTAAAACGTTTTTATCCATAAAAACATAGATCTAAGTAACATTTCGGTTAAAAATCGTTTTTGTACATAAAACGTTATAAATCTTTGTAAAAACTCATTTTGAATCCTCATCCATGCAAGTTATTATTTATAGAAAAACAGTAAATAGAAAGAAATCTACCGGAGGAAATCGCTTGGATGATAGTTTGGTGATGTTTGAGTTCCAAAAATCTTTACAAAAATGGTCCTTTACCGAAATTTCTTGGTTCCTTTTGCTTCTTTGGATGATTCAAACGTTTTTGATGGATGAAAAATGGTATTTGGTGCTGAAAATCTTCTGGAAATGAAGATGTTTGAGAGTATTTTTGAGAGAAAAGTTTGTGTGTTTTTATGTTTTTGGTTATAAAAATGAATAAATGAAAAGAAATTAGGAAAATGATGGTAAAGAGTTGTTGGGACTGTAAAAACACAGTAAATGATTGTTTAAAACCGAGCTTGATTGGTCAAGAGTGTAGAGAATCGAGGCATGCAAAAATTTGAATTTTATTACAAAAACCGTCCTCCAGGACGGCGCACAAGGTCTCCGTGCGCCGTTCTGGACCATTTCTGTAAATATTTTTGGACTTTTGTTGTTTTTGTAAAATTGTTTCGTTGGACCTTTTCGTTAACTAATGTTTTAAAGTATGTTACATTATGAACTTAGGAAAGTTCATTAGGTGTTTTCTTGGCATTAGGACTTATATAAGTTGGTTAGGGTTGTGATTCCGACACATGCGCGATCCAGATAATGTTCAATTTAAAGGCACAATAGATAAAACGAGAGACATAGAGCGTAAAGAACACCTGAAATTTTGACGGTTGTCACATTCTCCCCGGGTTGAAAGGAATTTCGTCCCGAAATTTAGTTCGTCTCATGGGGAAGAAGTGCCGTCGGATCATGGTGGATTTTCCTGACGAATTTCTAAATCCTCACAAATATGTAACGGGGTAGGTGTGCCTAGTTATGCAACTAGTTAAAACTAATTACGAGAAACATGTCAAATTTTTTTAAATTTTCACACAAAATGTTCCTCAGGACAAATAGATTCTTTCCTAATTGTAGAGTAGAACCATATCACCGTCGATGAAGTTCATATCCGTCTTGATACGCTTATCGTGCCATTTCTTCGTCCGTTCCTTGTAAAATACCGAGTTCTCATAGGCGTTCATGCGCAACTCGTCCAATTCCTGTATTTGGTGGAACCTGTTCTTCCCTGCAGGTATAATTTCCATATTTGCAGCTTTCAAAGCCCAATAGGCCTTGTGCTCAATTTCAACGGGTAAGTGACATGCTTTACCATAAATTAAACGATAAGGAGTACAACCAATAGGAGTTTTAAATGCAGTCATATGCGCCCAAAGAGCATCGTCTAACTTATCGGACCAATCCTTACGATTTGCACCGACCGACTTTTCCAAAATGCGCTTCAAGCCTCAGTTAGTAACCTCGACTTGTTCGCTTGTTTGGGGGTGATAAGCTGTTGAAAACTTATGGTTCACACCATATCTTTTCAACACCTTCTCAAGTTGGGCATTACAAAAATGTGTACCTCTATCACTAATTAAAGCTTTAGGGGTACCAAACCGGGAAAATAATTGTTTTAAAAAATTGACGACGACTCGCGCATCATTGGTGGGTAAAGCTTTTGCTTCGGCCCACTTTGATACGTATTCGACGACTACTAAAATATATTTATTTCCCCGACTTGAAGGAAAGGGTCCCATAAAATCAATTCCCCGAACATCGAAAAATTCACATACCTGGATGCCCGTTTGTGGCATCTCATCGTGCGAAGAAATGTTACCGGTCCGTTGACAAGCGTCACGTTTCTTTACAAATTCGTGAGCATCCTTATACACTGACGGCCAATAGAACCCGACATCAAAAACACGTTTGGCTGTGAAGTTCGCTGCATGATGTCCTCCTACAGGTCCCGAATGGCAATGTCGTAAAATATTGTCTTTCTCCTCACCAGAAACACACCTCCGAATTACGCCATCTGCACAAGCACAAAACAAAAACGGGTCTTCCCAAAAATAATGTTTCAAATCAGCAAAGAATCGCTTCTTTTGCTGATAAGTTTTATTCGTGGGAAGGGTCTTGGCAACCAAGTAATTAGCAAAATCAGCAAACCAAGGTACCTCATCACTTACTTTTACCGTCATGAGTGCTTCATCGGGGAAAGTATCCCGTATCACCGACTCATCCAGCTTCTCCAATTCCGGGTTTTCCAACCTAGACAAATGATCTGCCGCCAAATTCTCCGCTCCTTTCTTGTCCTGAATGTCAATATCAAATTCCTGTAAAAGTAAAATCTAGCGAAGTAATCGTGGTATGGCATCCTTTTTGCTAAAAAGAAATTTCAAAGCAGAATGGTCAGTAAATACAATAGTTTTAGACATGATTAAATAAGACCTAAATTTATCAAAAGTAAAAACAACAACGAGCAATTCTTTTTCCGTGGTGGTGTAATTTTCCTGCGCATATGTAAGGGTTTTGCTTGCATAATAAATGGGTTTAAATCTTTTCTCAATTTGTTGTCCTAAAACTGCTCCGACCGCGTAATCGCTCGCATCACACATAAGCTCGAACGGTAAATCCCAATTGGGACTAGTCATAATCGGTGCTGAAATCAATCTTTCTTTTAAAATGTTAAATGCAGTTAAACAAGATGAAGAAAAATTAAATTTACAATCTTTTTCTAGAAGTTGATTCATAGGTCGCGCAATTGTAGAAAAATCTTTAATGAAACGTCTATAAAAACCTGTGTGACCTAGGAAACTTCTTACCGACTTGACATTCGTTGGTGGGGGTAGTTTTGAAATGGCTTCAATTTTTGATTGATCCACCTCGATCCCCACACTTGAGATTTTGTGACCTAGAACAATTCCTTGGCGGACCATGAAATGACACTTCTCCCAGTTAAGCACCAAATTGGATTCGTCACACCTCGCCAACATCTTCTCCAAGTGATCGAGACACGAATCAAATGAATCTCCAAAGACCGAAAAGTCATCCATAAAGATCTCCATAAATTGCTCCACCATATCGTGAAAGATTGCCATCATACACCGCTGAAAGGTAGCAGGTGCATTGCACAGACCAAAGGGACACGTGAAGGTGGTCTTGTCTTGATCTTCCGGCTCAATGGGAATCTGGAAATAACCTGAAAAACCATCTAAGAAACACTAAAAAGCTTTCCTGGCTAACCGTTCAAGCATTTGATCAACAAATGGTAAAGGAAAATGATCTTTGCGGGTGGCGTCATTCAACTTTCGGTAGTCAATGCATACACGCCACCATGTTACCGTTCGTGTAGGAATCAGCTCATTCTTCTCGTTGGCAACGACTGTCATACCGCCCTTTTTCGGAACCACATGCACCAGACTCACCCATGGACTGTCAGAAATTGGTTATATGAGTCCCGAATCCAGCAACTTGATAATTTCCTTCCTCACCACATCCTTTACTTTCGGGTTTAAACGTCGAAGCGGTTGAACGACCGGCTTGAAGTCTGTCTCCATTAGAATTTTGTGTGTACAAAATGATGGATTAATCCCCCGAATGTCAGTGATCTTCCATGCAAGAGCTTGCTTATGAGCTTTAAGTACCTGTAATAAACGGTCTTTCTCCCCACAAGATAAGTTAGAAGAAATTATAATGAGCAAGTCACTTGTACCTTGCAAATATGCATACTCCAGATGTGATGGAAGTGGTTTCAACTCCAGTTTGGGTGGTTCTTCAATCTATGTTTTGATCTCCATAATCTCAGCTCGTGAACATGGAACACCGGGAACCGAAATCCCTGAACTGGGCAGTCCAGCCGTTGTCTGGGCACTCCTAGCCGCCGGCTGGATTTAACTCGTGGTTTTTCTTCTTTTGCTTCCTGAGTGTCGATGGTCAATGTAGACTTGACTTCTTCCAATAGCATATCAAACTCAACTAACTCTTTTGCAGAGTCAAAATCTCCACTCCATCCTTCAGTAATGAATGAATCAGTTTGATCATCCTCCAGTAACATCTGCACAAAGTCATCATCGGAAATGTCATAGGCAGTTAAATAATAACAAGTATCATCTACTACAGAAGGATATTCCATTGAATCATTAACATTAAAAACAACTTTTTCGTCTCCTACTTGCATGGTGATTCTACGGTTAAAAACATCAATCAAGGAGTGAGAAGTTGCTAAAAATGGACGTCCTGGAATTATCAATACTCTAGGGTCTTCAACCATATCAAGAATCACAAAATCACAAGGGAACACAAATTTGTCTACTTTAACAAGGACATTTTAAACAACTCCCCTAGGATATTGAACAGAGCGGTCGGCCAATTCAATGCACATACGAATAGGTCGTGGTTCTCCTAAACCTAGTCTAGCATACATGGAATATGGCATCAAATAAATACTAGCTCCTAGATCAGTTAAATTACCAATTAAACAAGGAATAGAAATAGCGCCTGGATCGCTTAATTTCGGAGGTAACTTGTTTTGCATCAATGCTGAACAACGGGCATTCATGGTGACCTTGGAAGCGTCTTCCAGCTTACTCTTATTTGTCACAAGATCTTTCAAATATTTCGCATACTTTGTGATGTGTATTTTATAACATAAAATTATTTAAAGTTTAGAAAAGGATTATACCAATGTATATTAACACACAATACAGGCAGTGTACCTGATCGTACGCAATTATAGAATCAGTAAGTCCGGATCGAACTCAGGGAACGTGTATTTATATCCGTTATCTCAAATTATATAATTAAACTAATTAAAGCAAGTAAATATGGGGGACGTTTTAGTTCTGAGAGAACATAATTCATAAAACAAATAACTAAATTAAATAGCAATTTAATTAACTAAGTGGATTGCGGATGAAAAAACTGTTTCGAAAAGTCTTTGAGAATTAATCAGATTTAAAAGCAACGATTACTTGGAATTACGTTTCACCTGGATCATGATTAACAAGAATATGTTTGATTGATTTAACTGTGATTTCTATGATAACTAGATTTCCCGCTAGAGTTATCTAATCCTACAATTTTAGAGAAAGATCATACGACTATTCGTACATCAAGAGCTATCTTAGATTTATCCACTCTAAATTGTGCTTTAAGTTCACTATTATTTACAATTTAATCTGTCGACTACGAATTAACAAAAGTCTCAATTATTCAGATTCGATATAATTGTCATGTTCATTCAATTCATTAAATTACTAATCTCTTAGCCTATCTCAATTAAGTATCAAGCTACAATTATCTAATAAATCATATAATTGTAAATAACTGATAAATTTATAAGAACGCTAGTTATGTTATAGATCTATCAATCACGCTAAGTAGTAGATTTAATAACTTTGAATAAACATGGATCGCGATTAAACGTAAATAATAATGGAAAAATCAATAAGTTCAAACATAAACTTGATTAAAACATAGATCCAGGTTCAACAATCCAAGCAATCGCTTAAAGAGTTTAGCTCATGTTGGATTGTAAGCAAATAACATAATAGGTCTTAAAACAAAACATTGTGTTAAGAAAATAATGCATAAACGTTGAATCAAACAATTGCTAACTTAGAAATTGGTTAAAAGAGATTAACCAAAAGCTTCCACGTGATCAAAGGCTTCTAGGACTCTTCTTGCAGCTTTCCAGGATGAATGCTGGTTGAAAATAAGGAATAAAGTGTGTTTAACCCGAACCCTAGCAGCCCTTTATATAGATTTCTGAAAACGACCTTTTAGCCGTCGGCTGGCTCACTTCAGCCGTCGGCTAAAACACGCGGGCTAAAAAGTTGCTTCCGCGGCACGTAACGAACAATTAGTGAAAAACTTTAATTTAGCCGTCGGCTAAATATCTTCAGCCGTCGGCTGTTTCTCCAACTTCACGTTTCTTGCTCGTTTGTCTCCGTTTCAAGCCAGTTTCAGCTCCTTTTCGCTCCGTGGTCCAAATATTACTCTATTCTGCAATTCTCACTAAAAATATACCAAATCATAATAAAAGTTGCAGAAAATGAGCTTAAATACGATAAATGTGGCTACAAAATATGGATTATTTCAGATACATCACTTTGGCATTTGAGCAATCGCCTCAATAAACGGAATATTGATGTGAAGCTGTTTCATGTTCTCGAGAAATTTGTGGTATGTGACATTTTCTTTATCTTTCTTTAAAGCAGAAGGATATGGAACAGAAGGGGTGAAGTCCTTAACCACCGGTGTGGTTTTCGGCTTCGTGGCGGCAAACTGCGGAGTTTTCTTCGAGATCAGTGGGTCAGCCGTCGGCTGAGCAGTGTTGGCCGCCGGCTGGCTTTCAGCCGCCGGTTGGTCTTCAGCAGCCGCCGGTTGAAATGCAGCAGTAGCAGAATTTTTCGGTTCATCTGCTTTCTCGTGCTCGTCTTCTTTGTCAACCTGTTCAAAATTAATAGGAACTTTGTTAGTAACACCTGTAAAAGAAGAATTAAGAGTTTTACCACTTCGGGTGGTAACTGCCTTGACGTGATCTCGAGGATTTGTTTCCGTGAAGCTCGGTAGCTGTCCCGAAAATCTTTTTTGTACCACTTTTGCCAATTGTCCCATAGTGCCTTCTAGTGTCTTAATCGAAGCACTTTGATTACGGATGATGGAATCAATGTCATCCATTCGCTTGATCGTTGTTTGCATAAACTGATTATTTGTGGTCATGAGTTGTTTCATCAGTTCATGTAAATCGTCCTTTGGGGGAAACGGTCCCTTAGGAGCATCCTTTGTCACACCCCGCTAAAGCGGAAACACGGAATGTGAAGAGCAAAGAATCATTTCACGAGTTATACCAAAAGTCAACGGTTCAAGTCATATATATTGAGATTAAAAGGTAATCATGTTCGAAAAATACAACCAAGATCCGTAAGTATAGAAAGACAAATACATAATAAAGTATTGTTAATAAAATTCCCAAGTATCCAAGGTCTTTTCCCGTATTACTCTTCACATAACTAGCTTGACCCGCCAGAGCAATGCACTTCATAACTTACGCTTAGTTTCCTGAAACATGAGATAAAGTGTCAACTACGAAAACGTAGTGAGTGAGTTACAGTTTATGAATTGAAGAAAAGTTCCATTTAAAAGTTTATAAAAGTCCGAAACGAATTCAAGGTTTTACTAAAGTTTGAGAGTCGTTCGGGATCAAAAAGTTTCAAGATAAGATCAAGTACTAAAAATTCAAGAATAAATTAATTAACTTTAAGTGCTTAAAATTCAAGAATAACTTAGTTTCAAATAAGTTTAAGTACGATCGAAGTGTAAGTAAAGTATATAAAAGTAGAAATTTCCAAAAAGGGAGATTAGCGGAGAAAAGTCGCTTAAAGAATTTATATACTTTTAAAAAAAAAATCTAAGTAACGGGCGAATAGGTGCCCTAAGTTTGTAAAGACTAAATAGAATCAAATTTAGTCGAATAGTAGAAGCGGATAACAATCGCTAAAAGTTTATAAGTTTATAAAGACTAAATAGAATTTAATTTAGTCAAGTAGGAGAAGCGGGTAACAATCGCTAAAAATTTATAAATTATGCGTAAGTAACTAAATAGATTTCTTGTATCAACCTCTTGGCATCTATAACTAAGTGTTCACACTAATCCGATTATCAACCGAGCGGCCCCAACTCCCCGCCTCTCAAACGGAAAGTTAAAAGAGAGAAATTCAGTAATATGTACTTAGACTGCCATCTAAGCAAGGAACGGTTCTTTCCTAAGTATCGATACCCATAATTACTATACGGCTTAAGTAGTTAATAGTGTGTAAGAGAGAAACTAAAACATAATTGGGCACTATGAAATTTTATTATAAAAAGAGAGAGAATCAACATCACTTAGAAACGTGTTATAGCTCCATCAAGGGTCGGTTACGCATACAAGTATCAATAAATAGTTGAGATAAAGAGATGAATCATTAATTATAAATAGAGAAAGAAATGTTTTACGCATAAGAAACCAAGTACACGTTTCAATGTCAAAGTTTTAATAAAGTATAAGTCAAAGTTTCATAAGTCAAAAGTCAAAGTTTCATAAGTCAAAAGTCAAAGTTTAATAAGTCAAAAGTCAAAGTAGTTCAACAAGTTTAAAAGTCAAAATTGTCATACAAGTTTACAAAAGGGTTGATCTCATGTTTCCCCCAAAAAGAGTACTTAAAATGTAAGAGTAGAGAGGGGTGTAACTCACGGGTTGCGAAGATAAGAACTTGGAAGAATGGTCGGAAATAAGAGCCGGGAATCACCGAATGCCTAAGGATACCAAGATTTATTCATGTGTTATTATTATATTAAGTTATTAAACCTAATATATAATGGATGAAATTCGTGTTATATTATGTGATATAGGTAAATTTTTAGTCAAACTTTAAGTGTCAAAGTCCATTTTGCCCAAAATTGACCGAAACGGTTAACGTTTTGTTTTAATCAAAAAGTCCAAAGTTTATGTTATTGTTGTTATGTTAAATATGTTTTGCTTGCCAAAGTGTTTCATATTTTCTAACGAAATTTGGGCAGCGCTTCCGCGCCCAAAATCTATGTCCAAAAATATTAACCACTTTCCCGCTTACAAAACACATATACAATCATAACGTTTTCAAACTTGTTTATCCTAGTCAATTAAGTCCAATATAAGTCACCAATATGTTCATTTTTACAAAAATCAGTCCTAAATGTCAAGTCTCAAAAGTCAGAACGCGTAACCAAGTTTTTAAACGGTCGAAACAACATTTTCGGGAAGGACAGCAGGTCGGTGCTAAGCACCTATGCATAGGTGCGCAGCACCTACCCTGCTGTTCTTCCTTTTTCGAGTTTTTCTTGCAAAAATCGTTTATGTAAGTGGTAGATCTTGACATGCAATCGGTATAAACCTTATTAGTCATCATTATATCAGTTTATAAACAACTTTTATCCATAAAAACAAGGATTTAACCATCATTTATTAGAAACCCGTTTTTGTATAAAAATGGTTATAAAAGTTCATCAAAACTTGTTTTTATGGTTTTGATCATACATGCAATGATTTAGATTGACAATATAAGTAAAAAGGAAGATTTCTACCGGATGAAAATGCTTGGATGATGTTTTGGAAGGATTTAGAGCTCCAAAAGTGTAGAAAACGTTTTGTAATCGAAATAGCTTTGTCCCTCTTGCTTCCTTTGCTTGTTTGAATGATTTTTGATGGTGAAAAGATGGGTTTTAGTGGCTGGAAATTACTGGAAATGTGATGTTCTTGAGGTGAGTTTGAGAGTAAATGGAGAGAAAACTTAGTGTGTGTGTGTGTTTTATGTTTTATAAAATGAAAAATGAAAGGAAAAATGATTAAAAGTTATAATAGGACTTGGGGTAGTGGGAAAATACTGCCAATAAGTCAGAACTCGGGTTGGGAGTTGATGGGAAGTTGTGTAAATCGAGATAAGGACTAAAATGTAAAGTTTTTTGAATTTTTGAAACAGGTGCTGCGCACCTAAAGGGTAGGTGCTGCGCACCGGGCTAAAATTCAGCATTTTTCTGATTTTTCGTTTTTACGTTTTAGCTTCGTTGGACCTTTTTGTTAACTGAAAGTTTTTAAGTATGATAAGTTATGAACTTAGGAAAGTTCAATAGGTGTTTTCTTGGTATCAGGACTTATATAAATTGATTCCGGGTGTGATTCCGACACTTTCGCGTATCCGGTTATTGGTCAGTTAACGGTAACGGTAGGCAGTAAGAGAGACATAGAGCATAAATTGTACCTAGAATTTGACGGTTGTCACATCCTTAGCATAGAACCCCGGTGGTCCTTGCCGATATGGTTTCTGCCCATTTGAATTTCCCTGATTGTTGTTGTAAGGCTTGCGATAACCATTGTTGTCTCCTCCTTGGCGATAGTTGTTGTTATTCCCGTCTCCTCCTTGGTAATCTCCATACATTACCTCTTCAGTGGCTTCCTCCTCATCCTTCCTAGGGAAATCCTTTGTCAGATGGTATCCATTGCAAATGTCGCAACCGACTTGAATAGCATGAACCTTTTCATTGACGCGCTTGATGTCTCTTCCCATACTATCCAACTTGTTAGTTATAGCAGCGAGACCGTCTCTGTTATCTGCCATTTTCCTTCTTCCTTTACCACTGTCTTCCCATAGCTTGGAGTGCTTAGCATGTCCTTCGATGGCAGCCCAAGCATCAACTGGAATTTTCCATGGGATTTTTCCTTCAGAGTCTAACTCGTTACGAGTTTGACGATCAACCCCTTTGTAAAATGTTTTGATAACCTGTTGATTGTTGAGATCATTGGGGACATTTATGTAACATATCTTTGTAACGCTCCCATGCCTGATAAAGTGATTCATCAATGTCCTGAGTGAAATTCCTGATGTCATCAATCATATTAGAGGTTTTTGAAGGGGGACAGTAATTCTTCAAAAACTTGGTCCTCAGATCGGCCCATGTAGTGATTGAATTGGCCGGTTCGTTCCCAATCCACCGTTTTGTGTTTCCTTTGAGTGTCATCGGAAACACTCGCAACATAACATTCTCCTTCGTTACACCAGGAATAGTGTAAGCATCAGCAATCTCGATGATCTTCTCCACATGAACAGTAGCATCTTCATTTTCGTCTCCATTGAAAGTGGTGTCTCTAAGTTCTTTAAGAAACTGGCCCTTAAGCTGGAATTCGGCTCCTCGAGTGATAGTTGGGTTGGGAATGTCTGTTGCAACATTCGGGGTAAGAGCATAGTACTCCTCCAAGGTGACCTCATTGTTGTTGACTGCCATTTTGTGAAAAGATTCTTCGGACGAATCGGAATCTGTTACGGGAACTGGTTTCTCTTCTTCTTGATCAGACAACGGTTTGTATCCCTCTTCAGAAGATGGCATAAACTCAGCTTCGAAACCTTCGTTTAGGTGAACTTTAAAACTGGTAATGGGTTGAGCTTTTGGGGAAAACAATCTACGTCTAACACGAAAAACTTTCTCCGGGTCTTCGAATGGCTCTACAAGATTCGGATTTGAACTCCGGGTCATGCAATACCTATAAGAACAGAAGAAAATATGTCGGTAGCCCGTGATAACTGAAAATTAAACAAACCGAACAGTTAAAAGTACAATTAAACGAAAAATAACAAACAACTGTTGGTCAGCCGGCGGATGAAATCTTCTGTTCGCAACTTTTCTGAAAAATTGTAACCTTAAAAATCCGATTAGTCCAATTAACAATTATCACGTAATTAACAGTAAATTTAACTTACAGAAAGATAAAACTTTCCAAAATGATCGAATAATTAAAAATTCAAAATTACGAATAAAAATAGCTATCGTTCCCCGGCAGCGGCGCCAAAAACTTGATGTGTATTTTATAACATATATTTATTTAAAGTTTAGAAAAGGATTTTACCAAAGTAGACTAACACACAATACAGGCAGTGTACCTGATCGTACGATAATATAGATTCAGTAAGTCCGGATCGAACTCAGGGAACGTGTATTTATATTCGTTATCTCAAATTATATAATTAAACTAAATAAAGCAAGTAAATATGGGGGACGTTTTAGTTCTGTGAGAACATATTTCAGAAAAACAAATAACTAAATTAAAATAGCAATTAATTTAACTAAATGGAATTGTGGATGAAAAACTGTTTCGAAAAGACTTTTAGATTTAATGAGATATTAAAAAGCAGTGATTACATGGAATTACGTTTTACTTGGATCATGAATAATAAGAATATGTTTGATTGGTTTAACTGTGATTTCTATAATAATTAGACTTCCTATTAGAGTTATCTAATCCTACAATTTTATAGAAAGATCATACGACTAATCGTACATCAAGAGCTATCTAAGATTATCCACTCTAAATTGTGCTTTAAATTCACTATTATTAACAATTTAATCTGTCGACTACGAATTAACAAAAGTCTCAATTATTCAATTTTGATATAATTGTCATGTTCATTCAATTCATTAAATTACTAATATCTTAGCTTATCTCAATTAAGTCTCAAGCTACAATTATCTAATAAATTATATAATCGTAAATAACTGATAAACTTATAAGAACGCTAGTTATGATATAGATTCATCAATTACGCTAAGTAGTAAATTTAATTACTTTGAATAAACATGGATCGCGATTAAACGTAAATAATAACGGAAAAACCAATTAGTTCAAACATAAACTTAATTAAACATAGATCCAGGTTCAACAATCCAAGCAATCACTTAAGGAGTTTAGCTCATGTTGGATTGCAAACAAAATAGCATAAGAATTCTTAAACAAAAACATTGTATCAAGAAAAATATGAATAAAGTGCAAACCAATAATAGCAAACTTCAAAGACGATTAAAAGACTTTAATCGAAGCTTCCAACGTGATCAAAGGCTTCCAGGACTCTCCTTGCAGCTCTCCAGGTCGAATGTAGGGTGAAAATATGGAATAAGATATCTCCAACTCGAACCCTAGAAGCCCTTTAAATAGAGTCTGATCCGTCAGATTCAACCGACGGCTGGAAGGCGCGGGTGGAAAAGTTGCTTCCGCGGCACGTTTAGGAACAATTGTGGAAATTTAATCCAGCCGCCGGCTAAATAATTTCAGCCGCCGGCTGGTTCTTCAGCTTTTCACTTTTGTTGCTTGTTTGTATCCGTTCTGAGCCGGTTTCAGCTCCTTTTCGCTCCATTATCCAAATGTAACTCTAATCTGCAATTATAACTGAAAACATACCAAATCATAACAAAAGTTGCAGAAAACTAGAGCAAAAATGAGAAATATGATTACAAAATATCGATTATTTTAAGCATATCAAACAACAACAACAACAAGTGGAGGTTGATCAACCTGAATCACCTGTTATTCCTATTCCATCACCTCCACCTCAATCACCTATTGCTCAGAAAACCCAAGGGAGTGATGACAGAGGAGATTGGTATTATTAAGTTGAGGAAAGTCAAGCTTTGTCTAATCTGGTTGCCTCACATATTCTCACTTCTAAGGTTCCACTTAAGTCTACCCAAGTGCTAAATGTTCAGAAGGATGCTTCAACAAGCAGTCCTATTAATGTCTATACTTCAAGGAAGAAAGGGGGAGCAGGTATTGGTATGTTGACAATTTTGGAATTGACTAAGAAGCATGAGGCTTTGGAGCAACTGCTTATGAGACAAAAATCACTGATAAACCAGTTAAGGTGGAAAAATGCTTCAAATGCAGTAATCAGAGAGCAGTTAAAGCTAAGATTAAAATCTCTTCCTATGGATGATGCATCCAAAATAGGGGGAGATAAAACTGAGATTGAAGTTGAAGTTGAAGCTGAGGATAGAATAGTGGTGGAAGAAGAACATGTTGAAGTTGAAGCTGAAGTTGAGGCTGAAATAGAAGGAAGAATTGAGAGTAGTGAAAGTATTAATGAAGAAGCTTAGCTTGATCTATCAATTGTGGGGAAGATTGTGAAAGACTTGGAGAAGGCTGGGAGCTCCAAAGGTAAAGAAAAAGTCACAGAGTTTACATCTGGTGAAGAAAAGGTTTCATCTGGTGAAGAGATGTTTAACTCTGGTGACCAAGAATTTAAGTCTGGTGATGAAAAAGATAAATCTGGTGAAGAAGAGTTTGAGGGATTTACAAACTCTGGTGACGAAGATGAAAGTGAAAGTGTTGAAGCTGAAAGGAATATAAGGAAATTTAGAGATGTTGATGAGTTTGGAGAAGTAATAGATCAAGATACTTTTGAAAAACACTTTGAGGGGTTGTATGAAGGTATTTTCGATGTTAATGCAAATAGACCTTCACTTTTTATATCAAGGAAAGGAATCCTGTTTCTGTACACACATATGACATTAATAATCAGTGGAATGAAGAATTAGGAGGAGAGAAATTGGTGATAGAGATTGATAGTGAGAAGGAAGGTGATGAGAGTGTAGAAGTGACTGTTAAAGAGGAAGAAGGAAAGAGAGTAGTAGAAGAAACTATTGAGGTTGGAAGCAGTGTAAAACAAGGAGGGAGAGTGAAGAGTAGAGCCCTAAAAGCATCAAAATTAGTACCTTCCAAGGTGTTCAATCTGAAGAAGAAGATGCTGGAATACAAGAATAAGTTCTCAGAGAAGAATTACAAACTTCCTCTGAAGAACTATTTGGTTGTTGCTGGTGGAATGTCATCTAGATCAATGGGGCAAATGAAGATTAAAACCCTGGAGAAGAACTGGTTAGACATTCAAACTAAGATTATGGTAAGTGAAATGAAGTCTAAGAGAGAAAAGAAGATAGAAGAGAAGCTGAACAAAAGGCAAACTGAAAAAGCTTCAGAAAATGTTGAGGTCAATCTAGAAAGTCAAAGAACATAAGATCCAATTTCTCCTTCTGTTCAATCTGGTGAGGGGTCTTCTACAAAACAACTGATTCAAGTCAGAATGTCACTTTAAAGTCTCTAGTTGAGAAACAGAGTCAAGATGTGCATTCAAAGACATCATCAGAGTTATAATCTTCAATGTTGACTTGTGTTGACTAACTTAATCTTTAGTTTAACTTTAACTCTGGTGAACTTTAGTTAACTCTGGTGAAGTAACATATTCACCGGAGATAAATTCTTCACTGAATGACTTTCAATGATTTAAGTCGGGTGATGAACTTTGTTCACCCGACTTAAACACTCTGATCAAAAACACACTTTGAAGATTTCATAGCTTCATCCATAACTTTCAATACCCAACAGTCTAGAACGAAAAACTCTCTCCGGTTCGTCGAATAGTTCTATAAGATTCAGATTTGAACTACGGGTCATGCACTACCCTATAGAACATAAGGGAAAATGTCAAGAGCTCATGCTAATGAATACCGAACAAAACAACTGAATAAAGAATCAATTAAACTAAAAATAAAGCAACAACATCTTCCGGTCGTCGGCTAAAATGTCCGAGCCGACGGTTGATAGGCCTCTGACCGTTTTATTTTTTGCAAAATTGAACTTTAAACTACTCCATTAGTCTAATAAACTGTTATCACGTATAAACAGTAAAAGTAATTTCCAGAAAGATAAATCTTTCCGAAAGGATCAAATAACTAAAAATTCAAAATTACGAATAAAAATAGCAACTGTACCCCTGCAGGGGCTCCAAAAACTTGATGTGTAATATATGAGTGAAATTATTTATTAAAAAGAATCGGATATTACTAAAGTAGACTATCACACAATACAGATAGTGTACTTGATCGTATGGTAGTATAGATCTAGCTAGTCCCGGAGCAAACTCACGGAAGGTGTATTAATATTCGTTATTCTAAATTATTAATTGAACTAAATAAAAGCAATCAAACACGGAGGGGGAGGGGGGGGGGGGGGGGGGGGTTACTTCTGAGAGAACGTATTTTGATGAAATTATTTAATTAAAACAAATTACGAAACAATTAACTAAGGTAAATTATGAATGAATAGATATTTGGAAATGGCTTAAAGATGTAATCAGATATTTAAAAGCTGTGTTCATTTCGATATTACGTTTCACTTAAATTATGAATTATAACTTAACTAGACTACCTATTAGAGTCGTCTAATCCTACAAATTAAGGAAATATGGTACGAACATCGTCGACGTACATCACTATTGTTAACAATTTAATCTGACGACTACGAATTAACTACAGTCTCAATTACTCAATTCCGATATAATTGTCATGTTCGCCAGTCAGCTAAGTAGTTAACGTAATAACTTAAAATAAACATGGATTACGATTAAATGATAACATTAATGAAAAACCCGATTACTTCAAACATAGAACTAGTAATTCATACTAACAAGTTAAACAATCCAAGTAAACACTTAATAGAATTAGTTCATAACGGAATGAAAGAATTCAACATAAGAAGTAAAAAACATTAACATGTTTTGTACGATTTTTAACTAAAAAACAAACCAAAAGATGAATTCTTCAAACATGGTAACAGAATGTTAACCGTGGTGTCTAACGTGATCGAATGCTTCTAAAACCCTCAATGCAGCTCTTTTGGTCGAGTTGTGGATTAAAAAATGGAAAGAGATATATCTAATTTGTAACCTAGAAGTTTGCTTAAGTATGAAAAATTCGGTTTGCCTTTCAACCGCTGACTGGCTACGCGTGTTCAAAAGTTACTTTCGCAACGAGTCATCCAGCCGATGGCCCGTCTTCTGGAACATTCTAGATTGTGACCCAATTAACAACTATATATAAATTTCATATATAAATTTCATGATTTAATTTTGGCAGCATTTCAAAATTTGTCACCTTAATTTAATATAATATTTTAATAGCATAATATTAGTAATTTTTTCTAAGTATTAACTTCATATATATGAATAAAATACATTTTTCACATATATGATAAAAATACATTTTTCGCGTATATGAACGAAAAATAAATTCACATAATGGACAAAATACCCTTTCCAGCATATATGATCATAATATCTTTTCGTGTATATGAACGAAAAATAAATTCACATAAATGAACAAAATACCCTTTGTCTCATATATGCTCACAATACCTTTTCTGCGAATATGAAAGAAAACTAAAATCACAAAAATAAACAAAATGCCCTTTTCATATATATGATAACAACACATGTTTCGCGTATATGAACGTATAATAAATTGTCATATATGAACAAAACACTTTTTTATTGTCATACCAATAAATTTGCATATAAGAGCACTTCTTTTGTTAAATAACAAATTCATATATATGAACAGATACCTCTTTTTTCAAAATAAAAAAATCACGGTATGAATAAATACACGTCTAACAAATTTACATATATATTTACGGTGTATATGACAAAAAATGATATTCCTACCTAGTCTAGTCTAATATCTGTATTTAAAGCAAACAATTCTTTAGTATATACATTTTTTCCATGGTAGCATTCGAAGAAGTCGTTGTCATCATTTTGAGGGATGGAAACTTAATTCAAACAGGAAATCAATCTGCTAACAACATCGGTATTCATGAGTAATAAATTAAAAAGTCCTAATAATAATAAGAAAAGAAGAAGAAGATGATACTACATTTTTGAACGAGCCCCGTAAAGTTGTTAAATTTTGAAAATCATTAATTCGAATTAAAGGAAACCAATAAATGTAGCTAATCACTTTTATGATCCATTATAGCATCTATTTAGGAAAAATGCATTGTATAGTAATCGTACTATCCAAAAAAGTTCATCTGGATCATTATACAAATATTGTGTTCAAATACATCACTTTAGTACAAGAAACCTTTTAATTGAAACATTGTTTCTCATTTTACCGGTTTTTGTGACAACCGTCAAATTCTAGGTGCAATTTGTACTCTATGTCTCTCTTATTGCCTACCGTTACCTTTAACTGATCAATAACCGGAAACGCGACAGTGTCGGAATCACACCCGGAATCAATTTATATAAGTCCTAAATACCAAGAAAACACCTAATGAACTTTCCTAAGTTCGTAACATATCATAACTAAGAACTTTCGGTTAACAAAAAGGTCCAACGAAGCAAAAACGTAAAAACAAAAAAAAATCAGAAAATCTGATAAAATGCACGGTGCGCAACACCTCTTGCCAGATTTCAAAATTTTTACATTTTTAGTCCTTGCCTCGTTTTTACACAAACTAAAAACCAATCCCACACGGGATTTGACTGCCAATACTGTATTTTTACAGCCCATAGGCCCTTTAATTGTTTACTTCACCTTTTCCCTTTCATTTTCATTTTTTTTTTATAAACAAACACACACATACACCCATTTCCTTAACTCTCTCTCAAACCCATCTTCTTCTCCACTAAAACCAGTAAAATACAGCCATCAAACCCACCAAAATCACCATCTAAAAACGTTTTAACATCAAGAGGAAGAAAAGGAATCAAAGGATTTCGGTTAAAAAGCTTATTTCACCATTTTTGGAGCTCAAAACACTTCTAAGGCATCATCTAAGCATTTTCATCCGGAAGAAATCTTCCTTTTTACTCAAATTACTATTATAATCAATTGCATGTATGATCTAAGCTATAAAAACAAGTTTTGATGAAGTTTTATAACCATTTTTATACAAAAACGGGATTTTCTTAAAAGATGCTTAAATCCTTGTTTTTATGGTTAAAAGTTACTTATAAACTGATATAATGATGATTAATAAGGTTTATACCGATTGCATGTCAAGATCTATCACTTACATAAACGATTTTGCAAGAAAAACTCAAAAAGGGGAAGAACAGCCGGGCAGGTGCGCAACACCTATGCCCAGGTGCTTAGCACCGGCCTGCTGTCCTTCCCGAAAATCGTCGTTTTGGCCGTTTAAAACTTGGTTACGCATTCTGACTTTTGAGACTTGACATTTGGGACTGAGTTTTGTAAAAATGAACATATTGGTGACTTGTATTGGACTTAATTGGCTAAAATAAACATGTTTAAAAATGTTATGTATGTATATGTGTTTTGTAAGCGGGAAAGTGGTGGATATTTTTGGACATAGAATTTGGGCGCGGAAGCGCTGCCCAAATTTTGTTGGAAAATATGAGACACTTTGGCAAACAAAACATATTCAACATAATAACGATAACATCAACTTTGGACTTTTTGACTAAAACAAAACGACAACCGTTTCGGACTATATTGGACAAAATGGACCTTGACACTTAAAGTTTGACTAAAATTTACTTATATTACATTATAGAACACAAATTTCATCTATTATATATTAGGTATAATAACTTAATATAATAATAACACTTGAACAAATCTTGGTATCCTTAGGCGTTCGGTGATTCCCGGCTCTCATTTCCGACCAATTTTCAAAGTTCTTATCTTCGCAACCCGTGAGTTACACCTCTCCTTACTTTTACTTTTTAAGTACTCTTTTTGGGGGAAACATGAGATCAAACCTTTTGTGGACGATACTTTTTCTTACGAAACTGATGTGTGCACTTAAACTTGCGAACAATGCTTATGAGCTAATTGTCCTTGAACTCTTTTGAATCCTTACCACTTTTAGACCTTATGAACTATTTTGACTTTTTGAACTTATTGAACTATTTTGACTTTTGAAACTTATTGAACTATTTTGACTTTTTGAACTTATTGAACTATTTTGACTTTTGAAACTTATTGAACTATTTTGACTTTTGAACTTATTGAACTATTTTGACTTTTGAACTTATTGAACTATTTTGACTTTTGAAACTTATTTTGACTTGGAACTTATTTTGACTTGGAACTTATTTTGACTTGGAACTTATTGAACTTTGGAACTATTTTGTACGAACTATTTGAACTCTTATGCGTAAAACATTTTACTCTACTTGAACTTACTGGCTCGCTCTCTTTTGAACTAAACTAATCATTGATGCGTGTATACGGACCAACCCTTGATGGAACTATAACATGATCTTAAGTGGCGGACGACTCTCTCTCTTTAAAACAAAACTACTTAGCGCCCAGCTACTTTTTGGACTTAGACTTACACATTATTAACTACATAGCCGTATAGTTATTATGGGTATCGATACTTAGGAAAGAACCGTTCCTTGCTTAGATGGCAGTCTAAGTACATATTACTAAGAACTAGAACAACTTCCCGTATGAGAGGCGGGAAGAGGGGCCTCACGGTTGAACAATCGGATTAGTTTGAACACTTAAGTTATAGATGCCAAGAAGTTGATACAAGAAATCTAATTAGTTACCTTTACGCATAAATTTACGAACTTTTGGCGATTATTCCGCAACTACGTTTTGACTAAAACTTGACTCTACTTAGTCTTTACGAACTTAGGGCACCGATTCGCCCGTTACTTGAAACTTCAAAAGTATATAAATTTTAAGCGACTTTTCTCCGCTAACCTCCCTTTTGGAAAATCTTTTTACCTTTATATACTCATATTGAACTTTTACGAACTTTGAGCTTATTTTGAACTTCTATTGAAACCATTGATCAACTTATAAACTGTAACTCACTCACTACGTTTTCGTAGTTGACACTTTATCTCATGTTTCAGGAAACTAAGCGTAAGTTATGAAGTGCATTGCTCAGGCGGGTCAAGCTAGTTATGTGAAGAGTAATACGGGAAAAGACCTTTGATACTTGGGAATTTTCACTAAAATACTTTATTATGTATTTGTCGTTTTATACTTACGGATCTTGGTTGTGTCTTTCGAACATGGTTACCTTTTTAAATTTCAATTTAAATGACTTGAACCGTTGACTTTTGGTATAACTCGTGAAATGATTCTTTGCTCTTCACATTCCGTGTTTCCGCTTTAGCGGGGTGTGACAGTTTTTTACCGATGAGAGTAAGGGGAAGTTAAACACAATATTTCTACCATGACCCATATGAATTTTTTTGGATAGTACGATGACTATACAGTGCATTTTCTCAAAAAAAATATGAGAGTCAAGGAGAAAGATTAGGTTAAAAAAATGATGTGGCAACACTAACCGGTTAACAAAAGGTAGCATGTAAACGAAGAAGTTATCGACTTGAACGGTGTTTTGAAGGAAATGTTATAATTTAAAATTTTTATTCTACTAAAGTAATGTATTTAACCACAATATTTGTACAATTACCCAGAAGAATTTTTTGGATAATACGATGACTATACAGTGCATTTTTGTAATAATTGATTTTAATATAACCAATCAAAATTGTTGTTATAGTTATTTCAAAACAATCATCTCATGAATTTATATTTGGCAAAGAGACACGGAACGCGAATATTTAAAATGAAGATTGGTAATTGGATACCAAAATTGAAGCAAAGATGGGCAGAAATAGCAGCTTTACTAGTTCATTTGCTAAGAAACTCAAGCAAAGATAAAGCCCTATGGAGAGATAGTAAAAGTATGGAATTCCCTTATTTGGTGCATACTCTTTAGCATGATCTAAGGGATAATAGTGTAATGGTTCCATATAGTCATCATATGAGGTTTACACAGTGCATACCTAAATATGGATTTGTGATGTGGTTGACTATTAACAATAGGCTGCTTACTCAAGAAAGAATTCGAAAATAGAAGCCATTGTTTGATGATAAATATTACTTGTGTAAAAATGTGATTGATTCAAGAATTCGAAGATGGAGCCCAGTTTTCGAAAAAATTACTTAACCCTTACCTTTTTCACTTATTTACGACACACATATATTTATACACAAACAACCGACGGCTACATCATTCCTGTCAATTTTCTTTCAAAATCTTTTACTTTTCGTTTATAATCTTCATTTACACACCAAGGTATGATTTCTAAACTCCTATTTATTCTTTATTCTTTGATTTTTTATGAAGAACACGAATTAGGGGTTTTCTAATCCGGAAAACCACATCATAGAGTATGTTTAGGTATGCAACCTATTAATAGTCAACCACATCACAAATACATGTTTAGGTATGCAACCTATTTTTAATAGTCAACCACATCACGAATTGGGGATTTTGTTTTTTCTTAATAAAAACTTGATGTTTAAAATCTGAGTTAAATTATTTATTAAACATAATTGACTATTTACTAAAGTAGAATATCACATAATACAAGCATTGTACCTGATCGTATGGTAATATAGATCTAGTAAGTCCGTATCGAACTCAGGGAAAGTGTATTAATATTTGTTATTGTAGGTCCCATTTATTTGATCAACAAGGTTAAACCTATTGATTATAAGGCGGAAACTCAATAATCAATAGTTATAACACAAAAAGAATTACTTACTAACAAACACGGATACTTGTATTAATATTAAATCACTCAAACCTTAATACAATCAATATTCTTTAGTGTCTACTTTTCTCTTTGTCTGTCTTTTTCTCTATAAAGCATTAACCCTAAACCTAAACATGTTAACCTTTATATAGGAAAACATGTTCATTGGGTTTGGGCTACTAATGGGTTTATAAACAATAATATCCAAAACAGATTTAGTCCACGAACAATATAATGTTCGTTAGACCATAAGAGACACGAACATGAACATTAATGATGTTCGTTTATACATACGAACATCATGTTCATTTACACAGACTATAAATACAGACTTAAACCTATCTTGAACAACTGTCACATATATTGCACCAACGAACTCCCCCTTGACTATTGCTTCTAGATTCTATAATACGCTCAAAGTCTTTATAGTCTTTTACTTCCAGCAGGTTCTTCTAACTCATAGTTGACTTGAATGACTCCCCATGAATTGTTGCAATAATCTTGTAATGAGGAATCAATCTTCTCCGTTTGCGCTCGTGAAGAGTTAGTCAGCTCCCTTTCAGCTCCCTTTGTTGTTTTGAACTTTGTTATCAGAGTCATCATCACCAATTGACTCAACTAAGTTCATCTTATTTGCATTTAACCTCCGAGGCTTCATCAAATGTCAACAAAACTCCCCCTAAATTGTTGCAATAATCTTGTAATGAGGAATCAGTCTTCTCCCTTTGCGCTTGTGAAGAGTCAGTCAGCTCCCTTTGTTGTTTTGAACTTTGTTATCAGAGTCATCATCACCAATTGACTAAACTAAGTTCATCTTATTTGCATTTAACCTCCGAGCCTTCATCAAATGTCAACAAAACTCCCCCTGAGCTGTCTGACGCTGAACAACGTCTCAAACATCAGTTTCAAAAGTAGAGTCATCTCCGCAACCTGCAAACAAACGTTAGTAATTTTTTTTCTTCGAGATATCGATATGATAACTTGATATTTTCATGTCGATTCTATTAAGATATACAATGTTACATAAATTTCAGCTAAACTAGCAATGAAAAATCAGTTATGATGGGGAAGCCAAGCCATAACTTGTCTTGATTGTCCTTTCTCGTTCACATAGACAAACTCTTTGAAGAAACCATCATTTTTGGAAACAGTAGTATTAACATGAGAATTCATGTGTTTCCTCGGTTGACTGAAAGATCTTGATTGCCGACAAAAATAATTTACTCTCTGAGTCGGGCAATATGGATTTGAAGTTCGAAATGACGGTTGAAATGGACGATCATTTGAAACACTTGGGCGTTCCTGTTTTATAATCCAGTTTTGTTTCACTGGTTTCCAAACATGTGAAAGTGATCGGGCCATAGGTTTAGTCTTTTGTGAAGATGATCTGCTAACTTGCTTTTTGTTTGGACACACAGAAGCCACGTGACCATGTTCACGGCACTTAAAACAATCTAAATTATTTGGATGGCTAAGATGAAGTCTTTTGTGACAACCGTCCTATTTCAGGTGAAAACCGCATTCTCTATCTTTGACTTAACTTTGAATTGATCTTGTCGTTACTTGTCTCGTAAACTCGTGTGTGTCGGAATCGAAATCGGAATCACAAAATGAATTCTAATACCAAGAAAACACTTAGTGAACTTGTCTAAGTTCCTATTTAAAATAACCGGAAACTTTCAACTAACGAAACGCTTAACATTGGAACGAACGAGAAACGAAAAAGGCATAAATCTGCCCTCCAGCCGCGCCGCGGTGAGCCCAGTGCGCCGCAGTGGAGGGTACAGACCAGCCATTTTTGTTAAACTCAAAACTTAAACAAACGGACCCAAACCCGAGCCCAACACTTTGGCTCCGGGTTAGACATTTTATAAGCCTTAAGGGTCCAGTGACTCTATTTTGATTCACTTATAACACAAACATAAACACATTACATACACACACACACATAACAAACACTCTTTACACTCTCTCCCTCTCTTTGCAAAACACTCAAGAACACACACACTCCACTTTAATTATAGAATTTTCACACCACAAATACATAAATTTGACCACTTAAAACATCTAAAAATCGTCATCAATCAAGGAGGAAGAAAAGGGGTAGCATTTCTTTGGGTTAAAACTTCATTACTAAGCTTTTTGGGTCAAAATCATCAAGGGATCACTCAAATCACCTTCAAACCATCTTACTCTCGGTAAAAAACCTTCAAAATTCTGTCTTTGTAGTTTATACCCGTTTCATGTAACACTTAACACCTAAAAATGAGTTTATATGAAAATATTTGACCATTTATGAACAAAAACGGGATTTTTGCAAAATGTATGGTTAGATCTATAGATTGTGGGTAAAAACACTAAATAAACCATGAGACATCCATTATTTAGGTATATCCTTGGTTGCATGTCAAAATCCAACTTAAAAACATCAAATTTCTTCAAAAACGAGCTTGGCCAAGAACCTGTCACATGACCGCGACGCAGTCGCTTCACCGCGGCGCAGTCGAGGTAAAACCTCTGACTGCGGCGCAGTCCTTCCACCGCGGCGCACTCATGAGGCGGACAGGTTCCAAATGCTAAGTTAAAACGTTTTGAATTGTAACTCTAAACGTGTCATCTAAACTTATGCTCGAAACTGAAATATATGAACTATAACCTGTAATGAGAGTGACTTACACATAAATGAACTAAATGAACAAGTTTTATATGACATTGTTTTGGCAAATATATGGAATATGTTCATTGAAATTGTTAAGCGGGAAAGTGTACTAAAATTGGATTTAATGATTTTGGCGCGGAAGCGCTGCCCGATTTTCAGTAGACCTAAAACCGACACTTAAAGTAAAAGCATTTCATTATCCAATAGACATATAAGCATTGGTACTCATTAAATCTTGGTATTACAATAGGATTCCCGTGATTTCCGATCCGTCTCGATTACTCTTCGCACTCGTAGCTTATCTTCGCAAACTGTGAGTTACAAACCCACTTTATTTACTGTTTTCAAATAATTTTTGGGGGAAACAAGAGATCTAAATGAACTTTAGAACTGTTATGAACTTTTGGTGCTAATATGAACTCTTATCGTACGTTTTTGTGAAACTTATGCTTAAATAGTTTTATTGCCCGTTTGGCATATTATAAACTAATAGTTTGCCACCCTTATTCGGCTTAATGGTTTGCCACCTTTAATCGGCTTGTTGGTTCAAAACTATGATAAACTTATTTAATGCCACTCTCGGCTCTTGTATGAACTTTGATTGATCGTATAACTAACGTGACTCTTGAGGGATATAACTAACCATAAGTGGCTACTATCAGTTATAAAATGAAACTTTAGTGCCCATCTCGCAACACACTATTAGCTTTGTTAAGCCGTTTAGTAATTATGGGCATCGATACTTAGAAAATAACCGTTCCTTGCTTAGGCGGCAGCATAAGTACATATTACTTGATCAGACATGACTCCCCGTAGATAGTCGGGGTAAGGGGCCTCACGGTTGGTAATTCGGTTTAGTGTGAACACTTAAGTTATATTATGCCAAGTAGTCGTTATACATGATTTCAATCAATAGTTTACTTATCTTGCGCGTATATGGTTATACGATTTCCGCAACTATCTTTTAAGCAACTGTCGTGGTTCGAACTATCTTTTGAGCAACTTTTTAGATCGAAACTATTCTTTAAGTATTGTTCTACTTTTAGAAACTTCTAAGTATAGATATACTTAACTCAAAACCCTTTTTAGTCGAGGACTAGAAAACTGTAACTCACTCACTACTTTATTGTAGTTGACACTTTATCTCTTGTTTCAGGAAACCAAATGTAAGACACGAAGTGCATTCTGTGGATGGGTCTGGCATGTCACGTGAAGTCAAGAATCGGGAGAAGACCTATTTTGATAATATTTGGGGAATTTTGTTAAACAGTTTACTATGTACTTATGTTATGTATTCGTAAAATGCTTGGTTATCTTTAAACTGTAAACTCATGTTTTGTTATTAATGACTTGAAACCGTATGTTTTAATTATAACTCGTGTGATGATATCTTTGCTCTTCACATTCCGTGTTTCCGCTTTAGCGGGGTGTGACAGACTTGGTATCAGAGCACAGGTTATAGTGAAAACGGTTTTAAGAATTTTTCAAAATTTTTGAAACCAAACTATAACCAAGGCTTTTTCAGAAAAATCATTTCACGAGCTTTCAAACTTTAGTAGATTAATTCCGCAATCGCATGGTTTGCTTTTAACTAGGCGTAACTTGATCAACTATGCCTAGTTCAAAATAAATTTTGCGAGAACGGAAAGTAATTGCTATTGTTAAACGGTTTTCGAGTCGAAAAATTCCCGGTCTTATCCATTCCCGATTCTCACGTGACTGACCCATACATGCATTTTCGTTTACATTTTTCCTTATTTTCCTGTACTCACGTAACCTCTTATTCGCAGATCCGACATGTCTCAGTCTTCGCACTCACGATCTCAGTCCCGCTCACTTTCTCGAGCTGCTTCCCCTCGCGAAGCATCTGAGGATCGCGTAGCATCCGAGAGTCAGCGTCACCAGACGACTGACCCGACCGAGGAGAGCTCGATGGCGATCTCCAGCAGTGTTGGTACCTCCAGCCCGAGGACCGTGCTACCAGCTGCACCACCGACACCCGTTGCAGCACCGCCCCAGCGGCGTG
Source organism: Senecio squalidus (assembly GCA_910822075.1). Classification (NCBI taxonomy): domain Eukaryota; kingdom Viridiplantae; phylum Streptophyta; class Magnoliopsida; order Asterales; family Asteraceae; genus Senecio; species Senecio squalidus. The sequence continues at coordinate 47,972,704 of CAJVGC010000582.1, read as the reverse complement.
GACCCCTTGTCGTTATGACGGCACGCAAGCAGGTCGTCCTTCCAGGTCGACTACCCGATAGGATGGCCGCACAGCAGGCCGGTTCTTCCAGACCCGCACCTTCACCCCTCCCGTTCGGTCACCCACCTCCTGAGGCACCACGCACTTCCATGCTTGATCACTACTCGTGGGAGCGACAACTTGAGCGTGAGGAGATGCAGCGTGCCCGTGACGCTGAAGCAGCCAGGCAGAGGACGTCGCCTACCCTCCAGACTCCCCCTCCTGCCGCATTCTTGCACCTCCACCACGAGGTAAGGGGACTATCCGAGGAGGCCCAACAGCAAGGGCTTCTCCTCTGCGAGGTCTCTGACGCCGCGCATAGGTTGTCGGAACAGTCGTTGCGACATCTCGCTTCGGCTCAGGCCACAGCCAAGACTGTGCAGCTTCTGGTTGGGGTGTGTTTGGTGATGGGGACCCTATTGGCGGTTATTATCGCCAATATGCTTTCGAGAAGCGCCGTTAGTTATCTTCTTTTATTTATTGTACTGTAAGCTCGAGTTGTCATTTTCCATTGTACACAACTCAAAGCTATATCTATTTTATTTCTATATGTATTGTACTTGTACTTCATTTTCAGTATGAACCTTGTATTCAACTCTATTATTATGAATGGGAATTCTATCTTATTATCTACTTGTGCCATTGTCGTGTGAATCTTTAGTTATCGTTGAATTATTACTCTTTGTAGTGTGAGTCTCTTGAATCATCGTCGTGAGTGTATTATTTATTCTATCTTATTAATCTTGCGTATCATTGTCCTTATCGTTTATTCCTAATCGTGCGTTCTAATCTGATTCTTTCGTCTGTTGTAGAATCATGCCTCCTAGACGCACTAACGCTAGCCGCATTTCCGAGCAAGTTGCTGCTCAGTTGAACGCAACTATGCCCAACATGATCGCTCAGATCACCGCTGGGATCAACGCTAGCGTCAACAACCACCACCAGCAGCAACAGCAACAGCAGCAGCAGCAACAGCAACAGCAACAACAGCAGAATCAGAACAACAACAACAACCAGAATCAGAACCAACACCAGCACCAAAACCCTCCCGCCTGTAATTACAAAGGCTTCATGGCATGCAATCCTAAAGAGTTCCACGGCACCACAGGAGCTCTAGGACTTGTGTCCTGGTTCGAGAGCATCGAATCAGTCTTGCACATTAGCATGTGTGTCGAGGCCGACAAGGTAGAGTACGCTTCTTGCGTACTACATGGGAAGGCCTTAACTTGGTTGAATAATGTGGTTCGAACCAGAGGGCGTGACACCGCCTATGCTCTCTCCTGGGATCAATTCAAAAACCTCATGATTGAGGAGTACTGTCCTAAGGGAGAAATCAAAAAGCTTGAGGCGGAACTGTGGAATCACACGATGGTCGGGAATGACATCGAAGGGTACACCACCCGATTTCATGAGCTGGCCCGACTGGTTCCGAGGCTAGTGACTCCTGAAGAAAACCGCATTGATCGTTATGTCTCCGGTCTCGTCCCCGAGATCCGGGGAATGGTCATCTCAGCTTAGCCCCAAACCCTTCAGAGCGCAATCATTCTGGCGCACAGAATCACCAGTAACCTCCTCTCCGCTTCAGCATCCTCCAAGAAGGAGGGAGGAGAGAAAAGGAAAGCCGATCAAACCTCCCGGAGAAGTGACAGGAACAAGAGACAGAAAACCACCCGCAACTTCGCGGTGACTGCTGCACCACCACCACCACCACCAGCTGGAAACCGAAACTATACGGGGACGAACCCCAAGTGCAGCAAGTGCAACTACCATCACCACGGGAACTGCCCAGTATGTTTAAAGTGCCAGAAGGTGGGGCACTTCGCTAGGTATTTTCCAGAGAAAGCAGTGGTTCAAGGCCAGAAGCCGGTGTGCTTCGAGTGTGGAAGCGACCAACATTTCCGTAACGCCTGCCCCAAGCTTCAGAACGCTCAACCAAACCAAGGCGGGCGGGGTCGCGGACGTGCTTTCGCACTTACAGCAGAAGAGGCCCGACAGGACCCAAATGCGGTGAACGGTACGTTTTCTGTGAACAACCACTATGCATCTGTTTTGTTCGATTCAGGAGCAGAAAGAAGCTTCGTATCCTTAGAATTTAGACCCTTCATTAATATAGGATCTAAGGTTCTTAAGGATAGCTTCACCGTAGAGTATGCCAACAGTCAGGAATTTGAGGCTAAGGATATAATCGTAGGATGTTCAATATGCCTAGCTGATAAAACGTTCCCCATTGATTTAATCCCGATAGAGCTGAAGAGCTTTAAAATTATAGTCGGAATGGACTGGTTATCTCGGTTCCAGGCCGAGATCGTCTGTTTCGACAAACTTATTCGTATCCCTCTATCAGACGGCGAAACCCTTGTTGTGCAAGGCGACAAACCTGGACAACAACTTCGCATCGTCTCCAACGTTAAAATGCACAAGTACCTCAAAAAGGACTGCGATGCATTCCTAGCGCATGTCATCGAGCGTAAGCCTAAGGAGAACCGAGTACAAGATATCCCCGTAGTCAAGGATCATCCATAGGTCTTTCCTGAGGATCTACCCGGGCTACCACCACACCGACAAGTGGAATTCCGGATAGACCTAGTTCCTGGCGCAGCACCGGTTGCCACGACGCCGTACCGTCTAGCACCCCCAGAAATGCAAGAGCTATCTAAGCAGCTACAGGAAATCTTGGATCACGGTCTTATTCGTCCGAGCTCGTCCCCCTGGGGAGCCCCAATCCTCTTCGTTAAAAAGAAAGACAGATCCTTCCGAATGTGCATTGATTACCGAGAACTGAACAAGCTGACCGTCAAGAACCGATACCCACTTCCGAGGATCGATGATCTGTTCGATCAGTTGCAGGGTGCAACTTACTTCTCTAAGATCGACCTCCGCTCGGGTTATCATCATGTTCGAGTCAGTAAGAACGACATTCCAAAAACCGCTTTCCGAACCCGATACGGACATTACGAATTTCTCGTCATGCCATTTGGTCTGACCAACGCACCAGCGGTGTTCATGGATCTGATGAACAGGGTGTGTCGACCGTATTTGGATAAATTTGTGATCGTATTCATAGATGATATCCTCATCTACTCAAGGAACAAGGAGGACCATGCGAAACATTTGAAACTCATCCTCGAACTTCTTAAGAATCAGAAACTGTACGCCAAATTCTCGAAGTGCGAATTTTGGCTCCAAGAAGTACACTTCCTTGGCCATGTGATCAACCAAGAGGGAATTCATGTCGATTCAGCAAAGATCGAAGCGATTGATAAATGGCAAGCCCCCACGACTCCTACGGAAATACGACAATTCTTGGGATTCACGGGCTATTACCGGAGATTCATTAAAAATTTCTCAAAAATCGCTAAGCCGCTGACCGAACTCACTCAGAAGGATAAGGACTTCACCTGGGGAGAACAACATGATGAATCTTTCCAGAAACTGAAGTATGAACTGTGCCACGCACCGATTCTGTCCCTATCGGAGGGTACATATAATTTCGTAGTGTTTTGCGATGCGTCTCACCAAGGACTTGGGTGTGTCCTTATGCAGAAGGAAAAGGTCATCGCATACGCATCGAGACAGTTGAAGGTCCACGAACAGAATTATACAACACACGACTTAGAGCTGGGAGCTGTCGTGTTTGCGCTAAAGATTTGGAGGCATTATTTGTACGACACTAAGTGCACGGTGTTCACGGATCACAAAATCCTTCAACATATCCTCGAGCAGAAGATGCTCAATATGAGACAACGGAGATGGATCTAACTTTTAAGCGACTACGATTGCGAGATCAAATACCACCCGGGTAAAGCAAACGTAGTAGCTGATGCCCTGAGTCGTAAGGAAAGGGCAAAACCATCTCGAGTTAGAGCATTGGGAATTCAGGTTCAGACTAGCCTCCAAACGCAGATTGCTAAAGCTCAGCAGGAAGCATTGAAACCTGAGAACCTTAAAGGCGAAACCCTGCACAATCACGAAAAGGAATTTGAGCTTAAACCGGACGGAATCCATTACTTCAAGAATCGAGCATGGATTCCGAGAGCCGAAGACCTTCGCAAGCTCATCTTGGACGAGGGCCACCGATCCCGATACTCTATTCATCCGGGATTCGACAAGTTGTATAAGGATCTACAGGAATACTATTGGTGGCCGAGCATGAAGAAGGACATTGCCTTGTATGTGGCTAAGTGCCTTACCTTCTCAAAAGTCAAGGCGGAATATCATAAACCTTCTGGGCTACTGCAACAGCCGGAGATTCCCATGTGGAAGTGGGAGATCTCCATGGATTTCATCACTAAACTGCCCCGTACGGAAAGGGGTAACGATACAATCTGGGTGATTGTGGATCGATTGACTAAATCCGCACACTTTCTGCCGGTAAGAGAGAGCTATTCGATGGAGAAGTTCGCGCATATTTACATTAACGAGATCGTCTCTCGTCATGGAACGCCCCTCTCCATTATCTCCGATAGGGATAATCGATTCACGTCCCGGTTTTGGAACTCGCTTTACAAATCGCTTGGAACACGACAAGACCTCAGTACTGCATACCACCCTCAGACCGATGGTCAGAGTGAAAGGACGATTCAGACACTTGAAGATATGCTGAGAGCGTGTGTAGTTGACTTCAGGGGAAGTTGGGTCGCTCACTTACCCTTAGTCGAGTTTTCCTATAACAATAGCTACCATGCCAGCATCAAGTGTGCCCCGTTCGAGGCCTTATACAGACGCAAGTGCCGGTTGCCGCTTTGTTGGTTAGAAGCTGGCGATCGACAACTAACAAGGCTCGACATCGTCCAGGAAACCATTGTCAAAATCACTACCATTTGGGAAAGGCTGAAGACATCTCGTACTCGGAAGAAGAGCTATGCCGATAACCGGAGGAAACCTCTCGAATTCCATGTGGGCGATAGAGTACTCCTAAAAATATCACCGTGGAAAGGGGTAGTCCGTTTCGGAAAACGCGGCAAGCTAAGCCGGAGGTACACATGTCCCTTTGAGGTAATTGAGCGAATCGGCCCGGTGGCGTATCGACTTCAACTTCCACAAACTCTTTCTAACGTCCACAACGTCTTCCATGTCTCGCACTTGAAAAAGTGCTTATCGGACGAGACCATTGTCATCCCACTGGACGTGGTCCAGATCGACAACAAGCTTAACTTCATCGAAGAACCGCTTGAGGTTGTAGATCGAGAGGTCAAACAACTCAAGCAAAGTCGTATCCCTATTGTCAAGGTTCGGTGGAATTCCCGACGAGGTCACGAATTCACTTGGGAACGTGAAGACCAGATTCGTCAGAAGTATCCACATCTGTTCAGAGATCCTTCCTCCCGATGAGACGAACTAAATTTTGGGACGAAATTCTTTTCAACCCGGGGAGAATGTGACAACCGTCCTATTTCAGGTGAAAACCGCATTCTCTATCTTTGACTTAACTTTGAATTGATCTTGTCGTTACTTGTCTCGTAAACTCGTGTGTGTCGGAATCGAAATCGGATTCACAAAATGAATTCTAATACCAAGAAAACATTTAGTGAACTTGTCTAAGTTCCTATTTAAAATAACCGGAAACTTTCAACTAACGAAACGCTTAACATTGGAACGAACGAGAAAAGAAAAAGGCAGAAATCTGCCCTCCAGCCGCGCCGCGGTGAGCCTTGTGCTCCGTGGTGGAGGGTACAGACCAGCCATTTTTGTTAAACTCAAAACTTAAACAAACGGACCCAAACCCGAGCCAACACTTTGGCTCCGGGTTAGACATGTTATAAGCCTTCTAAGGGTCCAATGACTCTATTTTGATTCACTTATAACACAAACATAAACACATTACATACACACACACAAAACAAACACTCTTTACACTCTCTCCCTCCCTTTGCAAAACACTCAAGAACACACACACACTCCACTTTAATTACAGAAGTTTCACACCCCAAATACATAAATTTGACCACTTAAAACATCTAAAAATCGACATCAATCAAGGAGGAAGAAAAGGGGTAGCATTTCTTTGGGTTAAAAGTTCATTACTAAGTTTTTTGGGTCAAAATCATCAAGGGATCACTCCAATCACCTTCAAACCATCTTACTCTCGGTAAAAATCCTTCAAAACTTCTGTCTTTGTAGTTTATACTCGTTGCATATAACACCTAACACCTAAAAATGAGTTTATATGAAAATATTTGACAATTTATGAACAAAAACGGGATTTTTGCAAAATGTATGGTTAGATCTATAGATTGTGGATAAAAACACTAAATAAACCATGAGACATCCATTATTTAGGTATATCCTTGGTTGCATGTCAAAATCCAACTTAAAAACATCAAATTTCTTCAAAAACGAGCTTGGCCAAGAACCTGTCACATGACCGCGACGCAGTCGCTTCACCGCGGCGCAGTCGAGGTAAAACCTCTGATTGCGGCGCAGTCCTTCCACCGCGGCGCACTCATGAGGCGGACAGGTTCCAAATGCTAAGTTAAAACGTTTTGAATTGTAACTCTAAACGTGTCATCTAAACTTATGCTCGAAATTGAAATATATGAACTATAACCTGTAATGAGAGTGACTTACACATAAATGAACAAGTTTTATATGACATTGTTTTGGAAAATATATGGAATATGTTCATTGAAATTGTTAAGCGGGAAAGTGTACTAAAATTGGATTTAATGATTTTGGCGCGGAAGCGCTGCCCGATTTTCAATAGACCTAAAACCGACACTTAAAGTAAAATCATTTCATTATCCAATAAACATATAAGCATTGGTACTCATTAAATCTTGGTATTACAATAGGATTCCCGTGATTTCCGATCTTTCTCGATTACTCTTCGCACTCGTAGTTAATCTTCGCAAACTGTGAGTTACAACCCCACTTTATTTATTGTTTTCAAATAGTTTTTGGGGGAAACAAGAGATCTAAATGAACTTTGGAACTGCTATGAACTTTTGGTGCTAATATGAACTCTTATTGAACGTTTTTGTGAAACTTATGCTTAAATAGTTTTATAGCCCGTTTGGCATATTATAAACTAATGGTTTGCCACCCTTATTCGGCTTAATGGTTTGCCACCTTTAATCGGCTTGTTGGTTTAAAACTATGATAAACTTATTTAATGCCACTCTCGGCTCTTGTATGAACTTTGATTGATCGTATAACTAACGTGACTCTTGAGGGATATAACTAACCATAAGTGACTACTATCAGTTATAAAATGAAACATTAGTGCCCATCTCGCAACACACTATTAGCTTTGTTAAGCCGTTTAGTAATTATGGGTATTGATACTTAGGAAATAACCGTTCCTTGCTTAGGCGGCAGCTTAAGTACATATTACTTGATCAGACATTACTCCCCGTAGATAGTCGGGGTAAGGGGCCTCACGGTTGGTAATTCGGTTTAGTGTGAACACTTAAGTTATGTTATGCCAAGTAGTCGTTATACATGATTTCAATCAATAGTTTACTTATCTTGCGCGTATATGGTTATACGATTTCCGCAACTATCTTTTAAGCAACTGTCGTGGTTCGAACTATCTTTTGAGCAACTTTTTAGATCGAAACTATTCTTTAAGTATTGTTCCACTTTTAGAAACTTCTAAGTATAGATATACTTAACTCAAAACCCTTTTTAGTCGAGGACTAGAAAACTGTAACTCACTCACTACTTTATTGTAGTTGACACTTTATCTCTTGTTTCAGGAAACCAAATGTAAGACACGAAGTGCATTATGTGGATGGGTCTGGCATGTCACGTGAAGTCAAGAATCGGGAGAAGACCTATTTTGATAATATTTGGAAAATTTTGTGAAACAGTTTACTATGTACTTATGTTATGTATTCGTAAAATGTTTGGTTATCTTTAAACTGTAAACTCATGTTTTGTTATTAATGACTTGAAACCGTATGTTTTAATTATAACTCGTGTGATGATATCTTTGCTCTTCACATTCCGTGTTTCCGCTTTAGCGGGGTGTGACATCTTTGTATTTTTAATTTTTATAAAGTCTTAATAGAACCCACCCCTATGCTCTTAAATAAAACAAAATTGAATATAGAATTCATTAAAGACCTACTTCTAACAATATGACATAACCGAAGATATAATTTCAAAATCTAAAATTTGATAAAGTATAATCATCAAAATTACTTAAATGACCAACATATAAAACTTAGCATAATGCAACTCTCTCATTGACTTTATGGACATCGGACCCCAATCTTTGAATAGGTTAAAATTGTATAATTTTCGATAAAGTTCTCTATGCATACGAATTCAAAAGTGAAACTCAACACACGTAAATATAAACAAAACAACAAATATATGGCCCCACAACTCATATTTTTATATATTGTTAATGACACACGATCTTTACTTGGTTTCTGTATTTTTTCTCAATAAATTATCCGTGTATATGAGGGAAACTAGTATTTTTACAAAAGATAACGTTATGATATTTACTTTTCACCCTATTATATAAAGGGAAAAGTGAAACCAATCAAAATCACGTCATTTTGTTACAAATTTTTCAAATTTATATAATTTTAATCATATTAATTAAATAACTTTACTTATTTTTATCTATTTACATCTTTTTCTTGTTTAATTGTATCTTTTACAATATAGGTTTTTCTTTCCTATCACTGGCATCTATCGAAAAGATTTTTAATAACTTTTTCATAATAAACAATGACACTTTGCATTTTGTGGATCATCTCTCCTGTGATGAATATAAGACAAATCAAGCATGAAAATAAATTATAAAACACAAAACAACATAGTTTTTGATGAGTTTTGTATTTAAATTTACATATGTAACAACCACATATTCAGTTCCCTATATAATACAAAATTAATAATTACTTAATATAATATAAAGTTCACATATAATTTTGCATGTTCCTATTAATAACAACCAATTACTTTATGGAAAAATTGTTAAAAGGAAAAAAGAAAAAAAAAAGAAAAAAAGAGAGTAGTCTTCGAAATTCTTGTGTCAAATGTCAAAATTAGTGAATATATTTCAATTAATGTCTTGTATGTTTATTCATATGATCCGGAAAACACGAGTGAAACCACAAACACTCATGTCAACACGTAACACCACTCTTTACTGCTTATGATCCCCGATAACAACTCCACTTAACATATATAAAAGCCCATTACACCAACATCATTTCTTCAACAGTCTGATCAGGCATGGCCTTTCAAAAGACACAACACTTGTTTCTTTTACTAGCCGTTGCGTTTTCTCTCTCGAGTGTCTTCTCTGTGTTCGCTCAATACTCTCCTCGTTATGCCTGTGACATTGATAAAAATCCGAGCTTAAAGGAATTCGCGTTTTGCAATACTTCACTCAATGTGCAAACGAGGGTTAATGATTTGGTAAAAAGAATGACATTGCAAGAAAAGGCGGGGAGTATAGTGAGTGTAGCCGATAGTATTAGTCGCTTAGGGATACCGTCCTACGGATGGTGGTCAGAGGCGTTGCATGGCGTTTCTAACACGGGACCAGCTGCTTGGTTCAATAAAACTATAATCCCTGGAGCCACTAGTTACCCTCAAATTATCCTCACTGCAGCCTCGTTTAACGAATCTCTATTCTATAAAATTGGAAAGGTACATATAATCATCAAATTTATCAATTTTAGGAAAACATAAGTTTATTCGTCATCTTGGTGATTAATGTGACAAATCTTGATGAAAACAGGTGGTTTCGACAGAAGCTAGAGCAATGTACAACACGGGTGTAGCAGGCCTAACATTTTGGTCACCAAATGTGAACATCTTTCGAGATCCAAGATGGGGAAGAGGGCAAGAAACGCCTGGAGAAGACCCACTCCTAACAAGTAGATATGGAGTAGCGTATGTTAAAGGTTTACAAGAAACTGACAATGATAATAAAGATAGTCTCAAAGTCGGAGCATGTTGTAAACATTACACTGCTTATGATCTTGATAATTGGACCAGCGTTGATCGATTCCATTTCAATGCCATTGTATGTTTACTTTAATATATCTAAATTAAACCTATTTACCGTAAAAGTTGATAAATGATTAGCTTAAAGGATGACATCTTTATTCTTTTCGGTTTTTGAAGGTAACAAAGCAAGATTTGGAGGACACGTATAACCCTCCATTTAAAAGATGCGTTTTGGATGGAAATGTTGCAAGTGTTATGTGTTCTTTCAACAAAGTTAACGGCAAACCAACTTGTGGCGATAAGGAGCTTTTACTAGATACGATTAGGGGTGAATGGAACTTAAATGGGTAAATTTATTATTCAATCGACACATCTTACTTTGCAAATATGTAAGTATGTAGCGCATTCATGTGTTCTGTATATTACAGATACATTAGTTCTGATTGTGATTCATTAGAAGTCATGTTTAAAGACCAAAAATGGACGAAAACGCCAGAGGAAGTTGCAGCGGATGCGTTAAACGCGGGTAACATATATAACATGATGGTTTACATTATGCATTTGAGATCATACTAAAACATGTAGAAAATATTTTCAGGATTGGATCTCAATTGTGGGGATTCACTAAAGAACTTCACAGCAAATGCGGTAAAGAAGGGGTTAGTGAATGAATCAGTGGTGGATCGGGCTGTTAAAAATAATTATGTAACACTTATGAGGCTTGGGTTTTTTGATGGTCATCCGAGTAAACATGAATTCGGGAAGTTAGGCAAGAAAGATGTGTGCACCCAGGCTAACCAAGACCTAGCCCGTGAAGCTGCTAGACAAGGCATTGTATTACTTAAAAACAGTTTAGGGTCATTGCCAATTGTTCCGACAAACATCAAGACCCTAGCTGTAATCGGGCCTAATGCTAATGCTACAAAAGCTATGCTTGGAAACTACGCTGGGATTCCATGTAAATACACAACTCCTTTAAAAGGTCTATCGGATACAGTTGCAACACTGTACGAGCCTGGTTGCGACGATGTTAAATGTAAATCAACCACCCAATTTGCAAAAGCTAAAAACATTTCGGCTTCAGCAGATGCCGTAGTTCTAGTTGTGGGTACAGATCTTTCCATAGAGGCTGAGGCTTTAGATAGGACCGGAATTGATCTTCCTGGACAACAAAACCTTCTTATTTCCGAGGTCGCGTATGCAGCTAGAGGACCCGTGATTCTTGTTATAATGTCAGGTGGCCCCATGGATGTTACGTTCGCGAAATGTAACCCCAAAATCACCAGCATTTTGTGGGTTGGGTTACCTGGTCAAGAAGGTGGTGGCGCTTTGGCTGATGTGATCTTTGGTCGTTATAATCCAAGTAAGTTGTGACAACCTATACACAGATATAATAATTCAATAACACATATCATTTGACTGATTTTGCATACATGTATGTAGGTGGAAGACTACCTATGACGTGGTACCCCCAATCTTACACAGAGACGGTTTCCATGAGTAACATGAACATGAGAGCAGATCCATCGACTGACCATCCAGGTCGAAGCTACCGTTTCTATAGAGGTGAAACAGTTTACCCCTTTGGCTACGGACTTAGCTATTCTTTGTATGTTCATAGTCTCATTAAAGCACCTACACAAGTATCAATCCCACTAGACAAATCTCATACTTGCTCATCATCTACCTGCGAATCAATCAATGTAACCAATAACGATGTTTGCAATGGGCTATCATTCAACGTCGATATAATGGTAACAAATATTGGAAAGATGAGCGGACGCCACACCGTGTTGTTGTTCTCATACCCTCCTCAAGTGATTAAAAACTCACCTAATAAACAGTTATTAGATTTCAAGAGGGTAGAATTGGGGCCGTGGAAGCGAACTTCAATTAGCTTCAACATCGATGTTTGCAAACATTTGAGCGTAGTTGATGAAGATGGTAACAAGAAGCTTCCATTGGGGCGGCATGTTATACAAATAGGAGACCTCAAACACCCGGTAAGTCTCAAGATTTGAGTTGCAAGGGTATTTAGGAATTAGAATTTTCGTCAAGGGTGTCGTTTTAGTAAAACAACACCCATAGCCATGGGAGAACTGGAACGAAAAAATAAGGGTGCTGAATGTCTAATGTATGGTCGTACTTGATATAAATCTGTTAGATCGTTTTATTTATTCGTGATAATGTATGGTCGTATTTGTTATAAATCTGTTATTTGAAGTAGTGTATGATAATGTTTAATAAAATGTTTGCTCTTTAGTAGTCGTAGTCAATCTGTAAACAAATTATTGGGCACACTACCATGAAACTTTTAACTAAGAGATCGACTTGATCATTTTTGTGACGATTATCGTTCAAAATTTGCCCAATAATCGGAGACGTACGTGGATGAAATGGAACAGAATTGCTATCAAATTAAGGGGTGTGCGGTTTAAAGAAATGAATCGAGTAATGTAATGAGTATTCCTAAAAGTGTATTGAATTTTGAAAAGTGATAGTAATGTATATATATATTAAAAATTATTTGAACATTTCTTCAACTTTCAACAGTCAAACGTTATGTTTGATTTTGCCTACTGAAAAATATATAGACGAAAGTCAATCTTTGCATTTGAATTATTATTTTAATCAATCAGGATTTAAAAATAATCAAGGACAATGGGGTGAAGTTGATACGTTTGGTTTAACCTTTGTAAAACAAATATACGAGAAATGGAACATGATTATAATAATAAGTGATGAAAACAAAGCTTGGAAATCAACAATGGTAGGTAGAATGCCATGAACAAGTTGTTATTGTGAAGAGAGAAGGAAAATAACATAAGTCACAAATCAAATCTACCCAAGTGAAACTAACAAAGAAGTAACCGGAGAATGAAGTAATTTGCAGTTGAGTTTGGTCAAAGGTGATATGCTTGAAATAAATGATATTTTTTTTAATTATATTTTTCTTTTATATTCTTGTTTTTCGCATTTTATTATGATTTTGATAGTATTTTTATTAATAGACATATTAAACTTGGTTCATTAAGCAAAAAGGAGCTGAAACCGACTAAATGCGAGAGAAAACGACCAAAAAAGCTTAAGTGTTGAAGAGTTCGGACGCCTTTTGGATGACTTGTTGCGAAAGTCACTTTTGACCTCGCGTATCCAACCGATGGCTGAAATCAGCCAACCGAAGGTTTGAAAGGTCGTCCAGACTACCTATTTTAAACAAACTTCTAGGTTACGAATTGGATATCTCTTTTTCCACTTTTTCATCCGATATTCGACCAAAAGAGTTGTAAGGAGGGTTTTGTAAGCATTCGATCACGTTAGAAGCCACGATTAACATGCGTTTGAATAGTTTAAATTGGTACTCAAACATGTTTATCTTTATTACTTATATTGCTAAACTAGATTATTGTCCCGCGATAGCGCGGACAAAGTAAAAATTTGATCGTAAACTATATGTTTATGCAGATTTTAAATTATTTTCAGAAGACAATGTTACACGTATAATAACATATATACCTTTACGTTTATACAAATGTTGTTTATAGTTATAATAACATATATACCTTTACGTTTATAACATATACACCTTTACGTTTATACACATGTTATGATCTTTTGTCTTAGGTTATCTTAAAATAACAATAAAATAAATAATAGTTGATGAAGATGGTAACAAGAAGCTTCCGTTAGGGCGGCATGTTATACAAATAGGAGACCTCAAACACCCGGTAAGTCTCAGGATTTGAGTTGCAAGGGTATTTAGGAATTAGAATTTTCGCCAAGGGTGTCGTTTTAGTAAAACAACACCCATAGCCATGGAACAACTGGAACGAAAAAATAAGGGTGATGAATGTCTAATGTATGGTCGTACTTGATATAAATCTGTTAGATCATTTTATTTATTCGTGATAATGTATGGTCGTATTTGTTATAAATCTGTTATTAGAAGTAGTGTATGATAATGTTTAATAAAATGTTTGCTCTCTAGTAGTCGCAGTCAATCTGTAAACAAATTATTGGGCACATTACCATGAAACCTTTAACTAAGAGATCGACTTGATCATTTTTGTGACGATTATCGTTCAAAATTTGCCCAATAATCGGAGACGTACGTGGATGAAATGGAACATAATTGCAATCAAATTAAGGGGTGTGTGGTTTAAAGCAATGAATCGAGTAATGTAATGAGTATTCCTAAAAGTGTATTGAATTTTGAAAGAAGTGATAGTAATGTTGTATCTATACAACTCGAGTCATATTGTCAAACAATACATGGCAGCGAAAATAGGATCACATAGAAATAATTAAATAGGATAAACTAGTACCTTTTAGTCTTGAATTACCAGCAAGCAAGTTGTGTAGATATAAGTGTAAGATCTATTCTACGGTTACGTACGCGACACCTTCTTTTAACAACCGACTTGTATGCTAGTACACATTTGTAACTTACAACCTTTGTCTTGTACACACCTTCTGCTTTGAACAACACGCTACTTGGATGCTCAAACACATCTGCTCGAACCCCCATTACGCCGTAAGCAGCAACCTTCTTTTCTCGAAAAACCGAAAGTCAAACATCCCTATGAAGGGTTTCGGTCGACTAGAAAAGCAGAAAATCGATTAGGAAGAAACCTAAATCGATTTTAGGTTTATTTGGTGTGTTTTTGAATGAGGGTCGGGTATTGTTTATATAGGTAAACAATAACTTGGTCAACAACTTGTATTACAATTAGGAAACTTCTTAATTACATAATACACCCTTATATTTACTAATTATTACAATTGAATCATTTAATTAATAATTAGATAACAACAAACATATAGTCGTGTCTAAATGTCGATGCGTGCGCTCCCGTAGGCTCACATATTTACGGACACATATTTGTTAAAACTATTCAAATACCAACAAATGTATATATATATATATATATATATATATATATATATATATATATATATATATATATATATATATATATATATATATATATATATATATATATATATAACAACACATAGATGACTATGTGTGAGATTGATGAATGATAAGTAAGATATATTAAAAATTATTTGAACATTTCTTCAACTTTCAAACAGTCAAACGTTATGTTTGAAGTTTGATTTTGCCTATGAAAAATATAGTAGAAGATCTATAACCAAGCTTTTAAATATAACGAAAGTCAATCTTTGCATTTGAATTATTATTTTAATCAATCAGGATTTAAAATTAATCAAGGACAATGGGGTGAAGTTGATACGTTTGGTTTAACCTTTGTAAAACAAATATACGAGAAATGGAACATGATTATAATAATAAGTGATGAAAACAAAGCTTGGAAATCCATAATGGTAGGTAGAATGCCATGAACAAGTTGTTATTGTTAAGAGAGAAGGAAAATAACATAAGTCACAAATCAAATCTACCCAAGTGAAACTAACAAACTAGGAGTAATCCGAGAATGAAGTAATTTGCAATTGAGTTTGGTCAAAGGTGATATGCTTGAAATAAATGATATTTTTTTAATTATATTTTTCTTTTATATTCTTGTTTTTCGTATTTTATTATGATTTTGATAGTATTTTTATTAATAGACATATTAAACTTGGATCATTAAGCAAAAAGGAACTGAAACCGACTAAATGCGAGAGAAAACGAGCCAAAAAAGCTTAAGTGTTGAAGAGTTTGGACGCCTTTTGGATGACTTGTTGCGGAAGTCACTTTTGACCTCGCGTATCCAACCGATGGCTGAAATCAACCAGCCGAAGGTTTGAAAGGTCGTCCAGACTACCTATTTAAACAAACTTCTAGGTTACGAATTGGATATCTCTTTTTCCACTTTTTCATCCGCTATTCGACCAAAAGAGCTGTAAGGAGGGTTTTGTAAGCATTCGATCACGTTAGAAGCCACGATTAACATTCTGGTACTGCGTTTGAATAGTTTAAATTGGTACTCAAACATGTTTATCTTTATTACTTATAATGCTAAATTCTTTCAACTTATTATGAACTAATTCCATTAAGTGTTTACTTGGATTCTTTAGCTTGTTATTATGAATTACTAAGTTCTACGTTTGAAGCAATTGAGTTTTTGTTAGAAATAGACGTTTAGTTCAAATGTTAGCCCAGTCCGTATGTGGGCTTTGGCCCGTTAGGTTTATTTTTCCTATAAATAGACCTTAAATGTAAACGTTCTAAGTTGATGAAATATAAAAGTTCTTCCACAAAACCCGATTACTAATTTCTACATGGTATCAGAGCAGGTTACTTTCGGAAGTACTTGTTCGAACTAGTCTATTCGACTAGGAAACCAATCTAAACAACTAGCCATTAGACTAGAAAAACAACACACACGAACTAGTGTGTTAGGATAGAAATTCAACACACACGAATTAGTGTGTTCGACCAGGAAAAAAAAAAAAAAAAAAAAAAAACAGGGGTTACCTCGGACACGATTCCGGACACGACCAGGTTACCTCGGACACGACCCGGAGTTTCTCGGACACGACTAGGGTTATCTCGGACATGACTCGGAGTTTCTCGGACACGACTAGGGTTATCTCGGACAAGACTCAGAGTTACTCGAAGTACCTCGGACACCTCGGACACGACTAGGGTTATCTCGGGCACGACTCGATATACCTCGGATACGACTCGAGTATCTCGGGCACGACCTGACATATCTCGGATACGACTCGAGTACCTCGGGCACGACTCGGATTTTCTCGGACACAACCCGGATTACCTCGGACACGAATCGAGACATCTCGGGCACGACTCTGGACATCTCGGACACACACACACAAAAAAAAAAAAAATTAAAATTAAAATAAATATATAAATAAATAAATAAATTCATTTCGAATTTACTCTTGAACCAGTATGGCAGACGCAGAAAACAATAATCTTGCCATGCAACTAATGGAGTTGCATCGTAACGGAACTCAGAATCAGTTCCAAAGTCTAAAACCAAACCCGTCTGATCAACTAAAGATTAGTTTAACGTTGACAAGCACCAACTACCCGTTATGGGCTCATATGATTCGAGTATCTATTGGGGGGAAATCGAAAGTGTACCTCAACCATCTTACCGAAAACCCTCCTGCCATCACTGATGAAAAATACGATGAGTGGGAACAAGCCGATCTTGTGGTTTTCTCGTGGTTAATTCAGAATATCGAGCCTAGTATCGCAAGTAATCTTACTGAGTTTCCCACCGCGAAGTCACTATGGGAAGCCCCGGCACATTACTTACAGCAGCGGGAAGGATAAGTTACAAACTTTCGATCTCCACGTTAAAGCTAATGAGTTCAAACAACAACAACTATCACTGGAAGAGTTTTGGATAGGGATGCAGGGAATTTGGGGAGAAATTGATCGTCGGGATCCTAACCCGATGACGTGCACAGCTGACATAGCCACATATAATCGAGTCCGATCCGAAACAAAGTTATTCCAGTTTCTGAACGGACTTGACCGGAGGTATGACCCAATTAAACGAGAAATTCTCTGTTCTGATCCGCTCCCATCTCCCGAAACCGCGTATGCTACGGTCAGAAAAGAAAAAGCTCACCAAGCTATTATTGGCGGGAACCATGGGGCAGATACGGGTGTTGCAGTTGGGCTTAATACCACCGGAGATGGAGTCGGGCTTGTCTCTAAGAATTATCGATAAGAAAAACCGGCATTCCAACCCCAATCAAAGGTCGATAAAAGCAAGCTCAAGTGTGAAGAGTGTGGTATGTCAAAACACACCAAAGAGCAATGCTTTAAAATTGTCGGATATCCAGACTGGTGGAATGAGAATCACAAGACCTCCAAGACCGGAAAAGCTGCAGCCGCTGTAGGAAGCAGTGAAACTAGAGGCGGAGGAGAGACGAGTACCGATGGCGCACCAAAACCAGGTATAGGGTTTGGTTGTTCTATACCAAACCCTCTGGGTAATGATACTTTTTAAAATCCAAAAAGTTTTAATAAAAACTTACTCGATAAGTTAAATGATTACGATTTAAAAAAGGAAAAATATGAGTCTTCTTCTGGCAAAGCTCATGTTGCAACCAAAGATTCTAAATGCACTTCTTGGATCTTTGATTGTGGTGCCACCGATACGATGACATTTGATATCACCGATCTAACGTCCAAATCTAGAGTTGATAAAACAAGAATTCACACGGACAATGGGGAAACCCTCCCAGTTAAAGGAGGGGGAACCATTGAAATTTCAAAAACATTACGACTCTCTAGATGTCTTTATGTACCATCACTATCACACAAGTTATTATCAGTCAATTATGTTACGAAAGAATTAAACTGTGTGGTATTAATGCACCCCACTTTTTGCCTTTTGCAGGATATCAGAACGGGGAAGATCATTGGACGTGGTATTGAAAGACAAGGACTTTACTATGTTGATGAAGTTACTCACCACGGTGCTGTTCTGCTCACTCATGGGTCCAACGATAGGAAAGCTTGGTTATGGCACAGAAGATTAGAGTTGATTCTCCTTTTTCGTTAATTCATTCTGATGTTTGGAGTCCTGCAAAAATTGAAGGGGGACAAAATTTTCGTTATTTCCTGTTATTTATAGATGATTGTACTCGTATGACATGGACTTATCTTTTAAAAACTAAGTCTGAAGTGTTTACTAAGTTCACATCGTTTTGTAACATGGTAAAAACTCAATTCAAACAGGACATACAAATTCTCCGATCGGATAATGGGGGAGAATTCTGTAATACTTCCATGAAAAACTTCTGTCAAGAGCGGGGAATCACTCATCAAACCTCGTGTGCTCACACCCCTGAAAAAAATGGGGTTTTAGAACGCAAAAATCGTTTCTTGTTGGAAATCACTCGTGCTCTAATGATCGAATCACAAGTCCCAAAGTCTTTTTGGCCAGAAGTAGTTGTCACTGCCACGTACTTAGTTAATCGTCTCCCAACCCGAGCTCTAGCTCTCAAAACTCCTCTCCAAACACTGTCACACTTCCATAAATTGCCTTCAAATCTAACTCTTGAACCTCGAGTATTTGGATGTTCTGTTTTTGTCCATATACCACAAATAGAGCGTTCAAAACTTGATCCTTGTGCAGAGAAATGTGTGTTTCTGGGGTATGGTGTCAATCAACACGGGTATCGGTGTTACAGCCCTAGTCGGCGTCACATGTTCACAACAATGAACTGTGACTTTCTTGAAACTGAGTTCTTTTACCAGACCCATCTTCATGGTCAGGGGGAAAAAGAAAATGACACATTAAGATGGATAAGTTGGGCACCACCTGTGATTGGTGCTTCTACTGATACACCCACTCCGGAGACTGATAGTCCTGAAGAACGTGAAGACAATACCACCCCACCAACAATGATCCTCCTCAACTGATATCCGAGGTAAGTGGATCTGAATCTCCGGATACTTCAAATAACTCTGATATGTGTGATGATGAACAACAGGTCGAGACGGAAACTTCGAGTGTAACTGAACCAGCTCGGTATGATCTTCCACCTAGATCAACCAGGGGAGTTCCGCCTAACAGATACTCACCTGAAAGAAGTTCAAGAGGGTCGAGATATCCAGTTGCAAATATAGCAAGAAGGAATTTAGTTCCGGAAGCCAAGTCCTTCGCAAACGCGATCTGTTCTGAAAAAATACCAACAAGTGCTGAAGAAGCACTCAAGTATAAAGAATGGAAAGAAGCAATTGGAACTGAACTTGAAGCCCTGAAAAGAAGTGAAACATGGGAAGAATGTGAATTGCCTCCAGGAAAGAAACCCGTTAAATCGGTGGGTGTTCACTATCAAGTATAAACCCGATGGATCAATCGAAAGGTATAAAGCTCGATTAGTCGCAAAGGGGTATACTCAGACTTACGAGATTGACTACTGTGAGAATTTCTCTCCAGTAGCCAAGATTGATACTATTAGAGTTCTATTCTCAGTTGCAGCGAACAAGGATTGGCCATTACACCAATTCGATGTCAAGAATGCCTTCCTACAGAATTGAAAGAAGAAATCTACATGGAAGCCCCACCTAGAACTCATGATAGTTCCGACGCCAGGAAAGTTTGCCGACTAAAGAAATCTCTGTACGGTTTGAAGCAGTCTCCACGAGCGTGGTTTGGTCGGTTTACCACAGTTATGAAGAAATATGGTTATAACCAAAGCAATTCCGATCACACTCTCTTCTTGAAACGGAGAGGTAAACTCATAACCTGTTTAATAATCTACGTTCATGACATGATCATTACAGGGGATGATTCAGAGGAAATGACAAAATTGAAAGCTAATCTTTTCAAATAATTTGAAATGAAAGATCTGGGAAGACTCAAATATTTTCTCGGAATTGAAGTTCTAAGATCAAAATTAGGGATCTTTATTTGCCAGCAAAAATATGTCCATTTATTAGCGGAGGCGGGAATGCTAGATTGCAAACCTACAGATACTCCCATGATTACCAACCAAAAATTGTTCATGGAAGATGAAGCTGAACAGGCAGATAAAGAAAGATATCAGAGAACGGTGGGAAAGCTTATCTACTTAGCCCATACTCGGCCAGATATTGCGTATGCAGTGGGAGTTATAAGTCAATTCATGCACCAACCTCAAGTCCGGCACATGGAAGCAGCTTTACGGATTATCAGGTATCTCAAGGGAACTCCTGGACACGGTGTTCTATTTAAAGCAAATGGGCACCTGAAGATTGATGCTTATACCGATGCTGACTGGGTAGGAGACAAAGGTAATAGGAGGTCTACATCAGGGTATTTTACCCTAGTGGGAGGAAATCTTGTTACATGGAGGAGTAAAAAGAAAAACGTTGTCGCTCTCTCAAGTGCTGAAGCTGAATTCCGAGGAATAGCACGAGGATTAGCTGAAGTCCTATGGCTGCGAAAACTATTGTCAGAAATTGGTTATCCCTCAGAAGAAGCTAGTAAGATTATGTGTGACAACAAAGCTGCAATCCAGATTTCAGGAAACCCAGTCCAACATGATCGAACAAAACACGTTGAAGTTGATAGACACTTCATCAAAGAAAAACTTGAAGATGAGATCATCGAACTTCCGTTTGTGTCATCCAAAGATCAACTGGCAGATATTCTCACAAAAGCGGTTACTGGAAAGATCTTCAATCACTGTCTTGACAAGTTGAGCATTGGAAATCCCACTACTCAGCTTGAGGGGGAATGTTATAAATAAACGTTTAGTTTAAATGTAAGCCCAAGCCCGTATGTGGCCTTGGGCCCGTTAGGTTTATTTTTCCTATAAATAGACCTTAAATGTAAACGTTCTAAGTTGATGAAATATAAAAGTTCTTCCACAAAACCCGCTTACTAGTTTCTACAGTTTTCTAATATTGCTATCGTTTAATCGTAATCCTTTGTTTATTTGTAGTTATTAGGTTACCTACTTAGCGTGATTAATAAACTTATATCATAACTAGCGTGCATATACGTTTATTCGTTATTTATAATTGTTTAACTTGATGAATAATTGTAGCTTGACACTTTAACTAAGACATGTTAAGAATAATGGTAACCTAATAAATCATCCGAACATGATAATATATCGGAATCGAATAATTGAGACTTTAGTTAATCCGTACTCATCAGATTAAATTGTTAACAATAGTGAAATAAATGCACAACGACGATGTTTGTACCATCTTTCCTTAATTTGTACGATTAGATGCCCTAATAGGAAATGCAGTTAATCAAAAAATAACAGTGAAACCAATTCAGACATAAACTTATAATTCATAATTCAAGTGAAACGTAAAATCCAAGTGAACATTGCTTTTAATTATTTGATTACATCTTAAAACCTTTTTCAAACATCTTTTTTTTCACAATTCATTTTTAGTTAATCGTTTCGTACTTTGTTTTAATTATATACTTTCTCAAAATAAGTTCTCTCGTAACTAAAACGTCATCCATGTTTAATTGTATTTATTTAATTTAATTAATAATTTAGAATAACGAATATTAATGCACGGTTCTTGAATCCGATCCAGGCTTTACTTAAGCTATACTACCATATCATCAGGTACATTTCCTATATTGTGTGATAGTCTAGTTCAGTAATATCCAAAAAAATTTAATAATAATTTAACTAAGATTTTACACATCAACACACACTGCACATGTGTTGCTACCAGACTCGACAACTGATTTCTTTTCGACTCTTTTTCAACTACTTGTTTTTTTAATAAAAAATGAAAAATAAGAAAAAACTAGAAGCAATCATGAACATAGCTTGGAAATTTTTTTTGCGGTGGGGAAACTAATTGAAAGTAGTATAGTTTGTTGTACGAAAACATATTTATAATTTTTTCTTTATAAAAAAGTATATTCGTTACATAGATAAAATCTAATTTTGTAATAAATTTGATGGACTTTATTGGTTTAATTGGCCAAAAATATTATATTCACATGTTAAGTAATAAATTATTAGATTATGCGTGAAACCATTTACGAAAAAATAAAATACCATAAATAGATAATTAGATATAATAAACCAAATATAAAGAATATAAGTTGTTACTTTCTGATGATCTGACGTCTACCACAATTGTTTCAAAAATATATAATAAAAAATAATATTATTAATCATAAATATTGGAAGCAATGACTAAGTCCATTCAAACTCTTTCCAACTTGTCTCTTTTGAAAGAGCATCTTCTCGGAAATACTTTGTTGAAATAGTTTACGAGTTTCATTTTATTCAACTTATTTGGGGATTTAAAGCTACAAATTAGTGTTTTGGGTTTTGGTCATCTTTATTTTGTTAGCGTTTAGTGGAAATGGAACTGATTTCAACTTTTGGTCTCCTGTTGTTTACGTTTACTTTCGTGTTAAGGGTTAATGCCAATTCTGAAGGTATGTGCTATCGTGAACTATGTGATGTTTGTAGTTAAAACTAATAACCACTTCATGTGCAACGTAGGAGATGCATTATATGCTTTAAAGACACATTTAACCGATCCTCATAATGTTCTGCAAAGTTGGGATCCTACCCTCGTTAACCCATGTACTTGGTATCATGTTACTTGCAACAATGCAGACAGTGTTGTTCGAGTGTAAGCTTATCGACCATTTTATCTTGTTCTATGTTCTTCACTGCCTTGTCTTACCAGTAATCTGTGTGGTATGTTTTGCCGATCGCAGTGATCTTGGAAACGCCAATTTATCTGGTCACCTGGTTCCACAGCTTGGCTACCTTTTTAATCTACAGTACTTGTAAGTGTTACTTTTAAGCTGTATCGTGTGAAAGAAGTTTGAGTAACTCAATAACGGGACAATGGTTCTAAATCGATGTTACCTGTTACAACAGGGAAATCTATAATAATAACATCACAGGAATAATTCCGCAAGAGATTGGGAACTTAACAAACTTAGTGAGCTTGGATCTTTTCCGTAATCAGCTAAAAGGTCACATTCCAAAGACCTTGGGAAACCTTCAGAAACTTCGCTACCTGTATGAATTCACGTCATTTATATTCTTCTCTTGATGAAAAAATGATTAACTTTCACTCTCATTTTAATGTTTGTTTGAAAATTATTGTATATTAAATAAATTATTAACGTTTCTCTGTTTTTTGTGCAAGGATAGCCGTCTAAACAACAACATGTTGACAGGAACTATTCCGTATTCATTGACCACTATAACGACACTACAAGTCCTGTGAGTATAAAAGTTCGATTGTTGTTACATATTTCATGTGTGTTTGGTGCAAGTTGAAACACAAGTTAATTGAATTTTTCATTGCTTTTTATTGCAGTGATCTATCTAACAACCGTTTGAGTGGATATGTTCCTGCCAACGGCTCCTTTTCACTTTTCACACCTATGAGGTCTCCTGTTAGTTATATGATTCATGAAATTATAGAGGTAGCAAGATAGGAGGCGGGTTGGGTAACGGGTGAAAACTAGTGAGGATAAAAATTGTTAGTCTTATTGTACAGGTTGGAACACGTCGGCGGGTTGAACTAGAACACTTTTTTTCCAAATTGTTAATTTATTTCATAGTATTAGTGTGTTAAATATGATTTTCAATAATTGTAATTCAATAAGAATATAATTTTATGCTTTAAATGGTCTAAAAGGTTTTATTCATATACTTTGAACGACTTTTAACTCGTTTCCTTTGAGCTAATATTTTGTATTTTACACGTTTGACGGTTTAAAGATTAAACATATCCTGATACAATCAACCCATTCATAAGTAAACATGGTCTAGTAAAATTATAACACACCTTTATGATGTTGACTACAAAATCTTCTATTCTTTCAGTTTCGCCAATAATCCAAAGTTGATACTTCCTGCGGTTGTTCCTCTAGCTCCATCCCCTGCTCCAGCTCTCGCTCCACTGAATTCATAATCTCCACCAGGTATATTAAGTCAGTTTTGTTACTTTACATCATTAGTTTCTCTTGAGTTTAGGTTGTTTCCATTGTAATTTTTATTTTATAACACGTCCGTTCCAAAGAGTAGAGTAGAAATTTGAGTTATCTAGTCAAAATGAACGAAACCGCCGATGGTAAAACCTTTAAACCCCATGTTTCTGTAGAGTAAGTTGTCTAGTCTAAAAAATAGCAAATGAGGGTTGGATAATTCACGTGCGGGTCGAAATGTGTGCTCGATAGATCATATTTCTATGTATAAAACCTATTTTTTTTTTTTTAAAGTATAAAGATTTTTAGTATCCAAGGTGCCATCTTTTTAATCCGGTAAAATATCCTTAACAGGAAAACATCTTATATGAATTGTATCTTAGACCCATCACATATCTTACTTATCAAAGCTAAATACACACTCCTAATAAGCATTTTATAATGTCCATGCCGGAAATATGCACTCCAAACACCTCCTTAGTTCTGATGATCTTAGAATGCAAGACCAATGGAAAATCTAAGTTTTTGGTGTTTGGTTTTTGTCTAAACACGAGTACATGAATAATTAGATATTTGTTATTTATTTTCTTTTCCATTCCATCAAACAAGGGAACATGAATAAAAGGAAATTGCATTAAAATCATGTAACGATCAACACGAGTTAAACCATATATATATGATATATATATATGACATTTAATTATCAAAAAAAATATTACTCTGTATATTTTAATAATAAATGACAACTTTTATATAAAATGTTAATAAAATAAAAGTTTGTTACATTATATGATAACTTTTGAAATTTAATTATCTTTATTTTCTATCGTTTTTTAAGCTCAAAAGCACATAGAAAAGAACTTATTTATCTTTCATTTCTTTAAATTTATTTTTCTTTCATTTCTTTTATTTCCCTTCTTCTAAATAAAGCACGAGAATGCAACGTAGTGGTCTGTTTTAGTATCTAAGATTGAGTTATCTTTTTTTGTAGGTGACAGAATCGAACCATTAAACAATTTATTGAGCATATATTTCGAAAGTGGTAAAATCATAAATGTTTGAATCTCTTATATATTGAAATAATATTCTGTTTTACATGTGAGTTGGGTTGAAACATGATCGTTGCTTAATTGCTTTTATTTTGAACATTTGTTCTTAATCGTCACTTCTTATATTGTTATATTCTTTTTCTTATATTTCTCAACTCAAATTTTATCTGATAAAAACTAGTAAACTACGCATTTAAAGCTATTGATGTTAATGTTAATGTTAAATTTTGAAGAGCAATTTAACTAAATTACTCGGTGTTGTAAAACTCGAATTAATCGGAGAATAATTGAAAATCGGATATCGGCCTATGTGATTAGTCTTTAATCGAACTCATTAATCGGTCAATGGGTAAGCTTTGTCAACTCGGAAAAGATATCGGTCAACTCAGAAAAAATATGTGAAATTGAAAATCGGATATTGACCTCTATGATTAGTCTTTAATCAGACTCAATAATCGGTCAACGAGTAATCTCTGTCTATTCGGAAAAGATATCGGTCAACTGAGGAAAAAAACTGTAAAATTCGATCAGACTTTTTTTAATAAATAATGGAGAACATCATTGAATAATACGGAGGAGATAATAGTGAAACGTAATTCACTATTAAACCCATATTATTGTATGTTTGAACTTTGAAATATATTTGAATTTTTAAAAGATTATATTTATATTTTCTTTTTATCTATTTCTAAACATTTATGTATTTTTAATATTATTCTATTTTTAATTTTCTATACATATATTTCGATCTCTATTATTTTCATATAAAAATCCAACCGAAGTACTCCCGATTAATTTCGGTATTCTTTTCATAGTCTTCATATGATTCAATTCCAACAAATAATATTTGCAACCTTGAAATTACCTAGCATTTGACATTTAACACGTATGTCATCAAACTTGTATTTCCTTTTTTTTTTTTTTCCGTTTGTCAGTCCATCAATTAATTTGTCAACCAAATTAAATTAAAATTTAAATACAACTTGGTATAATTTTTGAGAAACAAATATATAATATAGAAATGACCATTAAAACCATAAAACTTTTTAAAAATTAAAAAACACAATCTTGACCATCATCTTATTGTAATCAAATAACTAAATTTAATATAAACCTTACTTTTATTTTATTTATTTTTATCTTTATTTAACTCACAAACCATTAATCATTATACGAAATAAATTACACTGTTGCGATCGTCGTGTTTTTATCTTTAATAAGAACTGTGGTTTTTATATATTTTCAACGAGTTTTTTTCTTTAGGTGAACATTGAAACCGTGACGATAAAATTACATGTGATTAAACACTAATTAGTCAAATTTCTAGAAAATGACTTCTATAAAATGTATAACTTACCAAAATGAAAAAAAAAATTAAGTTTTGATGAATTTTATTATATTTTTGTTTTTCATTATAAAATTTGATAGTATTTAAATAACATGTAATTGTAGTACAAATCATATGTGATATTAACATGTATGTAAATTTTGAAAACTTGAAAGGTAATAATAACACACATGATTATAACTTTAATTGTGAATGTTAATATACAACAATATTATATGAGGTATAATCTATGTAGACCCAGGAAAAAGATTGAATTTCGACGACTTTCTATTTTTGATAAATATTGATATCGTAAGGTAAAATCACATATGATTTGAGACTAAATTTGTATTTCAAAAATTATATATGTTATATGATGTATATTCATCAAGAATTGAAAAGAAAAGAAAATAAAAGAAGAACAAATGTTAAATACTAAAATCATATGTGATGTAATATTGTAATTGTAGTTTTATAATATAAATTTCAAAACTTATGAAAAAAACCTGAAATTTATTTTTGTTAAAAGTATATTGATTGGGTGCTCTATAAAAAGAGAAAATTATGTTAGTTTTAATGGTGTATATTAACGGTTTTTAAAATAATTGACTTTTAAAATTAAAAATAAATTAAAGTAAATGTTTAAATATATAGTTTTAATTTATTCTTTAGGTCTTAACTTTGTTGGTAGTATTTCATGATTAGAACTTATATATAACTATGATATGATAACTTATAATAAACAAATCTAATACTAATATGATAATGCCAAAAATAATATTTTTTTAATAATAATCAAATTACTAATAGGAATTTTTCAAAAGTTACACGGGAAACAAAGACATTATTATTAAAGTTCATAATAAGTGTGTGTTTAACGTAAGTAGCTTGAATTTAAGCTTGGGTTGGAGTTGTAGCTTAAGCTTATAATCGAAACTGGAACTTATATATAAAGATGAAAAACATGTTTGATAAAGTAGTTGAAGCTTAATGACAGGATTTAACCTAAGGATCAATACATCTAGATGATTAACTGTCTGCGATAAGGTTGCGGAATCACGTTATAGTATTGAATCACTGATTAGAAGTATGAACAACACTTCATTTACTAAATATTGGTTTCATTCATTTGGCGGGAGAGTTTTACACATTCAAGCACGATACAAAATTTCACTCTCTCACTATTTATAGACAAATAATGAAGCATAAATTACACTTCGTATACGCTAACAACTAAGTCTTGATCTTGATTTAAGTCTGATGATGTTCACTTTAATTCGGAAGAAATGGTTCATCATCAAAACTAAAATCTTCAATATTGACTTGAGTTAAACACGTAAGTTTTAATTCGGAAGTTAACATTTGTTCTTCCGAATTAAACACTTACAAGAAAACTGTACCAAGAATATTTTTAGCTTCATCCATTCAGCTTCAATACCCAAACAATCTTCCCATTGGATGATGTATCCAAAATCTTCTTAGCTTCAAAATACACTTCAGCAATCTTCCTCTTCATGTACTCCATTTACAACAAAGGATTTTCCATGTTTACCTTATCTTCTTTCTGGTCAATTCCATGCAAAAATCTAATACTTTGAGAAAATGTTTGCCATCAGGATTGTCTTCATGATCTCTAAAAGGAAAGTCATTCATAGCAAATCAAATCAACATTACTCAAAGCTCTTATGTCATCATCTTCATAAAGTCTATCTTCATATCCATCTTTTCTTTCTATCACTATCTCATGTGCAGGACAATCCATTCTCCATCTAATCATTGTTGGTAATGCAACCTTTTCTTTCTTGGTGAAAGGAATAGGAACTTTATCCAAGCTCATTGTTGATCTCTTCCTTCAAAGCTTATATCAAATCTTTGAAATTGTTTGCAACATGTTTTCTAACCATCTTCACAAACTCAACTCCATGAGGATATTCTCCATGATTTATCATCTCCAATTTGTTGAGTTGAACAAGATCATCTTTTGTCAATTTCATTAGATCTTTGGTCTTGACATAGTAAGTACAATGATTATCAACCCTTTTGATCACAATTTTATTCCTTGTGTGATCAAATCTCCATGCTTTGATCTTTGCAGGTATTCCTTTCTTCTTCCAACCTTATTGTTTATGCATGAAGTTCATCACTTGAAGGATTCATAATGTTTGAGCTTGACCCTTCTCCAACTGCAACTTTCTTGGCACTTTAACCATCAACAGGAAATCCATATTTGTCAAGTGTATTTACTTGATCATCAGTAGAATCCGACCACTCTTGCAACTCATCAATATATTTTTGACCTTCAACATCTACCAAATACTCATCCTCCGTTTGAATATCATGTTGAAAGATAACATTTACGGTTTGTTTAGCAACTAAATCTTCCAAATTAACATACTGCCTAGATGTTTGTTCAATTTGAGTTTTCCTATCCTCTTATTCCTTCGTCCTCTTTTCTTCCATCATTTTCGGTTGCGCTTCTTTCATTTCCAGTTCTTTGATTGAATCAACAACAACTACTTTTTCCTTTTCATTTTATTCAATTCTCAGGTGTTTTCACTTCAAGTAATGTTTCTCAAGTGTTTCAGTTTTCATTTGCCCCACTTTTCTTTTAGTAAGCCTTTTCACTCTCACTAAGTAATTCTTCAAATATGCTATGTAGTTTGTTTCATCCATACGTTCCTTCCAACCATTCAGCTTCTTTTTAATTTCCACTACAACACTAGGAGTTTTCTTTCTTGCAATTGACTTCCTTCCAATGCTTGTTTGTGAAATTTCTTTATCAGCTTCAACATCCTCAACATCCTTAACTGTTTCATTCTCTTTATCAGTTTCATTAATAGTTTCATCACCTTCCTCAGTTTCATCCTTCACATGAATTTCTTTACCTCCAAAATCATTATTCAACATCCCAGTTTCTCCTAAAGGCTTTACTACACTTGGTTTATGAATAAAGTTTCCTTCAAGATACATAAAACCATCATATATCACATTATCTACATCATTCTTAGCTAAGTTATCCAATTTATTTTCTTCTTTAGAACTAACTTCTTTTTCATCCGAACTAACTTTCTTTTCAATATTCTCCATTTCAGTCTCAATCTCAACATTTTTCTCAACCTCCGCTTCTTTCTCAACCTCTGTTTCTTTCTAAACATATTTCTCAACTACAACTTCTTTTTATTTTCCTACATTTACCATTTCATCCACAATCTTAGTCTCACCTTCCTTTTCACCTTTAACCAAATCAATTTCCATATTTTCCTCCCCTTCATTCTTTGATACTACATTCTAATCATCATTTCTCAACTACCATTTCTGGTTGAAGAACTTCAGTTTGCTCCATGTAAAAAATCACTTCAGTCTGCTCCATATCGTCATCTCCCCCTATTTTGGATGCATCATCAACAAGGTTTGGCTTTAATCCCTTATTTCCCCTTGTAATGATGCAATGAGCATCTGTTGTGAAGTGTTGATCATCTTTAATGAAAGAATTTGAGATTGCTGTTGAGACACCTTAGTTCTTAAAGATTCATTCCCAGTACTTAATGTAAATGATTGAAAAGCATCATGACTTTTCACACCCTTCCTTCTTGATTGATACACCTGAATAGGTGATCTTGAAGACTCTACAGTAGTTGTAGAAGCTAGAGGAGTGAAAAGTAGAATGATAGGTGTGGACATTGAAGTTTGTAAATGTGCAAGATTAACACCACTAAGATCTATATGCTTTGCCACTAATCTATCACTAAACCACTAGCTGGAATATCTACCTTCAACATTTTTTGGATCAAGTGCTTCTTTTTGTTGTGCAGTGGTATTTTCTTCATTTTGCATATTCACTTCTGCATTATCAACTTCATGAACCTCTTCTTCTACTAAACATTCATTCCCAATAGGTGATTGAGGTGGTGGTGGTGATGGTTGATCAAGTTGTTGTTTTTGTTGTTCAATTTGAATTTGTGGTGCAGATTGAATAGGTTCTTGTGGAATAGGTTGTTTGACAGGTGTATTGGTTCTTGAACAATTTGTGGTTGAACAATAGGAATAGGTTGGTTTGGTTGTCGATTAATAAGCATGTTGGGGAAGAAAGGTGTGAAGTTACCAGAAAAACCAGTAGCTGGGAACAATGTTGTAAATAACGCTAGGCGAACCTAGTCGGTAAAATAGAGACTAGGGATTAATCGGGATTAATCGAATTAATCGTTTTCCTATTTTCTATGTGTAAATTTTCAAATATATATGTGACATGAATAAAATAATTCAAATACCATAATAAATAGTTCAAAGTTTACATTTAGTTGACAATTAAACATACCAAATCAACTAATAATAGGTCAAACATAAACATATTAGTTCAAATAAACTTCAAACTTCAAGTAGCTTAAAATTAATTCGCGTCTTGCCCGTATTGTTCCATGATTTGAACTCCATACGACTCGTATTAAAAATCATCAACTTCCTCATCATCCTCCTCCTCATTTTCCGACTCAAATTCTTCATTCAAAAGTTCTCTTGATGAACTTGTCCTACCACTTGTCCTATTAGTCAATACTTCATCAACACCGGCGGCTTCACTAACCACCTCCCAACTTAGACCCGGCTCAACTTCATCCACACCACCATCAACAATCCAATATTTAGCTTGACTACTATCTTCCGCTAGAAGTACTTCACGACCTCTTGCCTTTCTTTTCTTGTTTTTCTCCATTAAATTGGCATTAAATTGAACAAAAACAAGATTGTTCATTTTAGTTGCCTCTAGTCTATTTCTTTTTTTCGTATGCACCTAAGAAGTTTAAATTATGCATTAATAATATAATAATATGTAGTAAATATATTATACGTGGTATGTTTAAAGTTACCAACCCCTTCAAACGTGCTCCAATTTCGCTCACATCCCGATGAACTAGTAGTTAATGAAAGTATCCTAAGAGCAATTGTTCTCAAATTAGGAGTCGAGCCTCCATAAGTTTCCCACCAATTTGCTATAAAAATTAATGCAAATATGTTATTAAAATGCTAAGTTTAAAAAAAAAATATATTATTGGAATTTGCATTACCCGGATCAAATTTCTCGTCATTCACCTCACATGCTTTAAGTGCAACTATTCGACCAAATTTTTCTAGTTTACACTTGTATAATGGCAACTCGACCGACAAGATTTGGGTTTACATGTCAAAGTCTTCGGGCAATAAAATACCAACAAGCTCAACTACCGCATCATTCGCGTCTACATCATTTCGGAACTCCAAATTATTATAGAAATAATATGGGTTTAAAATGTAGGCCGCAATATGTAGAGATGTATCAAGCCTTTTGGATGACTTTTTGGAGATGATGGTCATAATAGGCGCATATTCTTTTTCATTATCGTTCAAAGCAACAATAATTTCTTTTTTCGCCTTCTCTAACTCACCATATATAAAACCCATGGAAGGCTTCCAATCGGCATCAACCATCCTAAGAACTTTGACTAACTGTGCAAAAATCTTTAAACATAATGTTACACCGCTCCAAAATGCGGGAGATAAAATCGTTCCATAAGCTTTCGTACCTTTGCCCTTCTTAGAGAACTTACATTTTTCCCAATCTTCACTAGTAAACATTTGCCTAAGTTGACACTTTTTTTCAATCAAACTTTGTAAAGTGAGAAAGGCGGATGCAAATCTTGTAACTCCCGGTCTCACAATATCTCTTTTCTTTGTATGTTGTCTCATCATAGCCAATGTCTTGTGGTGGGCGTAAATAAACACCGTTAGCTTCTTTTCCTGATCGAGAGTTTTCTTATACCTCGGTAGCCCGCCAATAGCTTTAAAAACAAATAAACTTATAATTTATATATAAACACATTATATAACTAATAAAGTTACAAGAAAGGAAAACTTAGTACCTTCAAGCATTAGATTAATAGTATGTGTCGCACATGATGTCCAAAAGATTGTTGGTCTCTTCTCCTTCAACAATTTTGCCGCTCCCATATTGTTAGCCGCATTATCGGTCACAACTTGAACAACATTTTTTGGACCAACATCTTCAATGCATTTATCCACATACTCAAAAATGTTATCACTTGTGTGAGCTTCTTCCGAACATTCTTTGGAGGACAAAAAAACCGTGCCTAACTTTGAATTGACACATAAGTTCATGATGCTTCTTCGTTTTCTATCGGACCATACATCGGTCATAATAGAGCATCCAATGATTTTCCATTCTTCTTCGTACCTTTTCAAAGAAATTTTAGTTTTTTCAACTTCTTTTTTAAGGAACGTATCTCCCATCTCGTATCTCGTTGGAGGTGAAACATTCGGTCCGAATTGACCAACCGCCTCCACTAAAGCTTTAAAGCTATCCCTTTCAAATGCATGAAATGGAATCGCACATTCATACGCCCACTTACAAATATATTCCTTCACACTGATCATTTGTTCTTTTCGGACAACCTTAGAAATATTACTTTGTGAGCCTTTTCCCTTGACTCCTTTGGAAGGTGCAAATCTATCCATAGGACCAAAATAACGTGATTCCTTCAATTCTCCAAAACAATCTTCCATTTCATCATCGAGGTCAATGGTTTCATTATCACGAATATTCACCTCCGATCTCAAACCTTTATCATAAACTTGTTTATCCTTCTTTTTGTGTATGTTCTTCTCAAGAGCATTTCGACATAATATCATATCATATTTCGTTGCTATTTTACAATGTGTAACATTTGACCCTACACCCGCAATATGTTGTTTCATTCTATAAATGTCACACCCCGCTAAAGCGGAAACACGGGAATGTGAAGAGCTGGAAAATCATGTCACAGGTCATATAAAACATAACGGCAAAAGAGTCATTCATTATAAATCAAAAGTGTTTAAAGATCCATTCAACAACCAAGAGACAAATAGTTTAATACATTGACACACGATTAAAATGATTCATAAAATATTTCCCAAAATAACTGGCCAAGTCTTTTCCCAACTAAGTCCTCACACGACCGCCTCGACCGGTCCAAGCCATGCATCATGAGCTTACACTAATTTCCTGAAACATAAGATAAAGTGTCAACTACGAAAACGCAGTGAGTGAGTTACAGTTTAAATAGTTGGCATAAAAAGTATGAGTAAAGTATATAAAGTAAGAGTTTTCCCATAAGGAAGATTAGCGGAGAAAAGTCGCTTAAAAAGTTTATACACTTGTAAGGTTTAAGTAACGGGCGAATTGTGCCCTAACTTGTAAAGACTAAATAGAATCAAATTAGTCATATAGTAGAAGCGGATAACAATCGCTAAAATTTTATAAGTTTATGCGTAAGTAACTAAATAGATTTCTTGTATCAACCACTTGGCATCTATAACTAAGTGTTCACACTAATCCGATTATCAACCGAGCGGCCCCAACTTCCCGCCTCTCAAACGGAAAGTTAAAAGAGAGAAATTCAGCAATATGTGCTTAGACTGCCATCTAAGCAAGGAACGGTTATTTCCTAAGTATCGATACCCATAATTACTATACGGCTTAAGTAGTTAATAGTGTGTAAGAGAGAAACTAAAACATAAGTGGGCACTATGAAATTTTATTATAAAAGAGAGAGAATCACATCACTTAGAAACGTGTCATAGTTCCATCAAGGGTCGGTTACGCATACAAGTATCAATAAATGGTTGAATTAAAGAGATGAAACAATAGTATAAATAGAGAAAGAAATGTTTTACTAAGAGATTAAGTAGACGTTTCAATGTCAAAGTTTAGATAAAGTCAAAGTCAAAGTTTAATAAGTCAAAGTTTGATAAATCAAAGTTTAAGTATTGCAAGTTGTTTTATAAAGTATAAAATGCAATTAATCTTATGTTTCCCCCAAATTCATGTAAAACATATAAAACAAGGGGTTGTAACTCACGGATTGCGAAGAGATCGGAAACTTGGAAATTCGGTCGAAAGGTGTAAGCCGGGAATCACAGATTGCCTATTAATACCAAGGTAGTTTAATGAGTTGTTATATTATTAGGTTCTTATATAATAATATAGGTAAAATGTCATTAAAGTGTAAGTGTCAAATTCAAGTATCGTTAAAATGGTCCAAAAAGGTAATTGTCACGATTGTGTCAGAAAGTTTGATTTAACGTTTTGGGTTGTTATGTATTAAGTGCTTTTGCTCGCTGAGGTGATTTACAATTTCCGAGGAAATTTGGGCAGCGCTTCCGCGCCCAAATCGCATATCCAAAAATTATAAATCAACTCCGCTCACAAATCACCTAATATACAATAATACACGTTTTATAGCTTATTAAGGTCCAAATAGTCCAACATAAGTCACTTTTACTATAGATTTTGTTTATCTCAGTCCCCTCGTGATTTTGGTAAAAGTCCAGAACGTATACACAACTTTAATCGGGTAAAACGACGATTTTCGGGAGTACAGCAGCCCGGTGCTGCGCACCGGCAACAGGTGCGGTGCACCTAGCTGCTGTCTCAATCCCGTTTTGTGTTTTTCTTGCTAAAAACGTTTTGTGACTTATGGATTTCGACATGCAACCAGTAGATACCATATAAAATAAAGTTTTATCATTTCTAATCAACTTTAAACCACAAAAATGTAGATCTAATTACTTTTAGTTAAAAATCGTTTTTGTGAGAAAAGTGACATAAAACTTCATAAAACCTTTCTTTGTTGTTTAGATCGAACATGCAATTAGTAAATATCATTTAAAACAATAACAGTTTCATAATTGTTTTTATCCACAGATTCGTGGATCTAAA
>CAJVGC010000582.1:47860993-47937138 GCA_910822075.1 Senecio squalidus | reverse complement strand
ATTTGCGAGATAGAATAGTAATGATTGTAACAAGTATAAGATTCACAAGATAGGTAACAATAGATAATAATAAATGGAACTTCATTCATTAATTAAAAGAGTCGAGTACAAGGTTCGAATAGAAAGTACAGTACGATACATAGAGAATGATAGATACTAGCCTAATCGTATACAACGGAAAATTTACGACTAGCTAGAGGTATGAACGGCGGATGTCCCTAGTGACTTCGGTCGAAGATCATCAAAGCGACGATGGCTATTATCAGCGCTCCCATGGCCCAGATGACGTAGATAAGGGTTTGTACAGTCCGGGCGGTGGTTTGGGCCGTCGAGATGATCCGGATGGCCTGTTCTGCCAGTTTGTGGGTTTCGTCAGAGGCTTCGAATAGGTGAAGGGCCTGCTGCTGAGTTTCGCCTGCAATCCTCTGAACCTCGTGGAATACACTGCGGAATGCCTCGGGTGGAGGAAGTCGGAGGTTAGGGGGTACTCCGGATGAAGGTGGTCCGGCCCCTTGGACACGACGCGTGTCCTCTAGGAACTGGCGTTCCCATGGGTAGACTTCCATAACTGGAGGGTGTCCGGCTGGGTTGTACGGGTCCACGGATGGCTGACGAAGTGCGGGTTGGAACGATCCCGGATGTCGAAAAGGTGTCGCATTAGGTGTCTCGCGAGAGGGTGGTAATACAGTCCTCGGGCTAGACCCGTTGCCGCTGCTAATAGTCGTGGAGGTATCTTCGGTTGGTAGAGACGATTGAGACATGACAGATAACTAAATAGATTTCTTGTATCAACCACTTGGCATCTATAACTAAGTGTTCACACTAATCCGATTATCAACCGAGCGGCCCCAACTTCCCGCCTCTCAAACGGAAAGTTAAAAGAGAGAAATTCAGCAATATGTGCTTAGACTGCCATCTAAGCAAGGAACGGTTATTTCCTAAGTATCGATACCCATAATTACTATACGGCTTAAGTAGTTAATAGTGTGTAAGAGAGAAACTAAAACATAAGTGGGCACTATGAAATTTTATTATAAAAGAGAGAGAATCACATCACTTAGAAACGTGTCATAGTTCCATCAAGGGTCGGTTACGCATACAAGTATCAATAAATGGTTGAATTAAAGAGATGAAACAATAGTATAAATAGAGAAAGAAATGTTTTACGCATAAGAGATTAAGTAGACGTTTCAATGTCAAAGTTTAGATAAAGTCAAAGTCAAAGTTTAATAAGTCAAAGTTTGATAAATCAAAGTTTAAGTATTGCAAGTTGTTTTATAAAGTATAAAATGCAATTAATCTTATGTTTCCCCCAAATTCATGTAAAACATATAAAACAAGGGGTTGTAACTCACGGATTGCGAAGAGATCGGAAACTTGGAAATTCGGTCGAAAGGTGTAAGCCGGGAATCACGGATTGCCTATTAATACCAAGGTAGTTTAATGAGTTGTTATATTATTAGGTTCTTATATAATAATATAGGTAAAATGTCATTAAAGTGTAAGTGTCAAATTCAAGTATCGTTAAAATGGTCCAAAAAGGTAATTGTCACGATTGTGTCCGAAAGTTTGATTTAACGTTTTGGGTTGTTATGTATTAAGTGCTTTTGCTCGCTGAGGTGATTTACAATTTCCGAGGAAATTTGGGCAGCGCTTCCGCGCCCAAATCTCATATCCAAAAATTATAAATCAACTCCGCTCACAAATCACCTAATATACAATAATACACGTTTTATAGCTTATTAAGGTCCAAATAGTCCAACATAAGTCACTTTTACTATAGATTTTGTTTATCTCAGTCCCCTCATGATTTTGGTAAAAGTCCAGAACGTATACACAACTTTTAATCGGGTAAAACGACGATTTTCGGGAGGACAGCAGCTCGGTGCTGCGCACCTGGCAACAGGTGCGGCGCACCTAGCTGCTGTCTCAATCCCGTTTTGTGTTTTTCTTGCTAAAAACGTTTTGTGACTTATGGATTTCATAATGCAACCAGTAGATACCATATAAAATAAAGTTTTATCAGTTTCTAATCAACTTTAAACCACAAAAATGTAGATCTAATTACTTTTTAGTTAAAAATCGTTTTTGTGAGAAAAGTGACATAAAACTTCATAAAACCTTTCTTTGTTGTTTAGATCGAACATGCAATTAGTAAATATCATTTAAAACAACATTTTAACAGTTTCATAATTGTTTTTATCCACAGATTCGTGGATCTAAAGGGTATTTCGTTTAAAAACGTTTTTGACCGTAACAAGTCATAGATTTATGAAAAATCATATTTTTAACCGTTAGATCTTACATGCAATTGAATATTAGTGTAAGAATAGTAAAAGTATAGAGATCTACCGAAGGAAAAGCTTAGATGAAGAGTTTTGGCCGGATTCTTGCTCCAAAAATCTTTACACCCGTGGTCCTTTTTGATAAAAACGATACCCTTGGCTTTGTTTGATTGTTTGGAACGAT
Organism: Senecio squalidus; assembly: GCA_910822075.1. Taxonomy (NCBI): domain Eukaryota; kingdom Viridiplantae; phylum Streptophyta; class Magnoliopsida; order Asterales; family Asteraceae; genus Senecio; species Senecio squalidus. Next base: position 47,934,669 of record CAJVGC010000582.1, on the reverse strand, counting down.
TTGTATGGATTGAAAATGGTTTATAATGGTGGAATGTCACTGGTTTACTTTGAGTTTTTAGAGAGTATAGAGAGAAAATGAAGTGTGTGTGATTTAGTGTGTGTTTTTGTTTTGATAAAATGAAAAGTAAATGAAAAGTAAAATGTAATTGAGGTATGGGGGGTAACAAATCTGGCATTGGGACATGTAATAGCAGTAAAGGGACGTTTCTTATTGGCCAATTTGGGTGGTGGGAGTGTAAAACGAGAAAGGGACCAAACTTGTAATATTTTTGAAAACCTGGCGAGAGGTGCGGCGCACCACTTCACTGGGTGCGGCGCACCGGGCCATTTTTGGTCACTTTGAAATTTTCGTTTTTGCGTTATTGCTTCGTTGGACCTTTTTGTTAATTGCAAGTTCTTAAGTATGATAAGTTATGAACTTAGGAAAGTTCTATAGGTGTCTTCTTGGTATTAGGACTTATAATTTTGATTCCGGAGGTTATTCCGACACTAGTTCCGATAAAGTATAGATTCAAAAGTTACGAACCAAAATAGAGCGAACGAGACAAAGAAGTAACTAACGTTTCGAATTGATATCACAACAGAATAAGTACCTGGATTTTGACGGTTGTCACAATAAATTCCTCCACCCATAGGTTTCTTACATAATTTACATTTCACCCTATCTTTATTGTTTTTATCCACCAACTCTCCGTAAACCCATCCAATATCGTCCGAATTTCGTTTAAGATTATTTTCACTAGTTGTGGTATTCGTATGTTGAGCCGATGATGATTCCATTATTAACTACATTATAAGTAACTAAAACTATTAAACTTTTAATATTAACAACTAATAAAAAAACAAATTAAACATATCAAAAAAATTAAATACAAAAAAAGCATAAGACAAAAAAAAAAATATTTATTAAGTCACTATCTTAAAGACATAAACAATCCACATTCCACCCTGACTCTTTCTTTACTCCTACCCCACCCACCCACCCACCCACCCACTAATGCCTCCATTTATAAACCCATCGTTGATACAAATCAATAACAACCAAAATTTGCAACAAATCGAAGAACAAGTAAAAAAAGAAAAATTCTGCAAATCGCTGCTTTAATGGATGCAAATCAAATCGCTTAAATTATATAATTAATCACGGAGTAATTACCTACAAATCCGCTCCTTCTTTTGTCGAAATTAAGCTTTGTAATTAAAAGGTTAGCCGACGCCCTTCTCTAGTTCTCTGTCTTCAAATCTCGATTAGAAGAATAACTCTAATTTTGGGTTTTAATTTGATTTTTTTTTGTTGACTTTCGTTGACCGATTTTTTTTAAACCGTACGATTTTGGCGATTTTTTTTCGATTTTTGCCGATTAATCAAGGGCCCGATTAATTTGTCGACTTGCTGAAATTCATCTTCAATTTAACAATTTACGATTAATCGGTCGATTAATTCGATTTTTCAACATTGGCTGGGAAATTCTTCTTCATGTTTACCATGATCTTCCATGTCATGTTTAGTCCAATACGAACCTCCCCCTCAGGCATAAGTCCTTCCACTTCTTAATTAATGATCATTTTCCGAAATCTTGGATATAGTAGGAACTTCTTCTTGGTCCTTGGAGATGTCTTCTCATATTGTCAAAAATGAAGCCAGAAAAATTGAATATCCTCCGGTCGCAAGACATACAAATACAGATGCAAGAATGTCACCCATCTCATTATATCCACCATGTCCACTTGATAAGCAGTGAATAAGAACATGAATGATGTACCTCCGATTGTAAGAAAATCTTGTTTTCGTCACCATTTGCCCTGGAAAGTGTCCTTCATAGCATGTATCTCTACACACTTGTTTGATTTCATTAATTGTCAACTCCTCTATTCCTCTTCTAATACTCTCCTTATTACAACTTTTGTGATCACTACAGGGGACCCTTGTACTGTAGATGTCAAAGTGGGCACTCCTTCAATAACTTCAAATGTCACATTACTCCAAAATTCTTGAATCATGTCTCTATATACCAGAATATCAGTAGAGATAGCATAATGAAGTCTTAAGTTTCTAAAAAATGCAAAAACTTCATGAAACCAACTGCTTTGTCGTGGGCATCATCTGGAAAACAACTAGATTATGATTTCTACAAAAAAAAAGATTATTCATCTGCATTCAATCAGACAATCATTGTAGAATAAATTCCTCAATACAATCAGTGATGAAATAAAGATATAACAATTTAAACCTTAGCAAATGAAAATGACTCTTAAGATTCTACACAATCAAAAAAAATCTAAATCAGGGATAAATCTTAATCAATATAGGATTAAATGGTGCTAATTTAGGTCTAAGAACACTTAGACTAGTCCCAACAGTGGCGCTTATCACGCGTTTTGGAGGCCGACCGCGTCGTGGGCACGTTATGGCGGTGGCATCGCTGCAAAAACGCGGCTTGTTTGTGTTTTTTTTTTGTTTAATATTGAAGTTTGAATAAAATAAAAAAAAAAACCTAAAATTCGACCGTTTGAAAAATAACGGTAACATATTTTTAATTTAATTTATTTTTTTTTTTCTTTTTTTTCCTATAAATACCCAACCAAAACACAAATTTATCCACACCAACTCATATTCTTTCTCTCATAAACCACAATTATGTCGTCAACCGCTTTCAAAATGAATTTGACCGATTCCGACTCTTCCGACGATGAAACAATTCTCTTGATGGCGAAGATGGTCGGAAAGGCTTTTTACGATCAAGAGGAAGCTGCCGAAGCCATCGAATCCTCAAACGTTCGGGTTAAAAGAAGATTTATAAGAAGAGATCGAGTTGGGGCAAGCGAACGCCTTATGGCAGACTATTTCAACGAAGATTGCGTTTTCACACCGGAGCAATTGAGACGAAGATTCCGGATGAGGAAGCCGCTATTTCTTCGAATAGTCGACGGTATTCCTAACTATTCTCAACTTCCTCTTCCTAGTCACTTTAGCTATTTTAAATCCCGACTTGATGCTGCGGGCAGACCTAGTTTTACCGCTATACAAAAATGTTCTTCCGCCATGCGTATTTTAGCATATGGAATCACTTCCGATGCATTTGATGAATATCTACACATGGCGGAAAGTACATCAATGGAGGCTTTAGATGATTTTTGTAAATGTGTTGTGGATTTATATACAAACGTTTACTTAAGAAAGCCAACACAAGAGGATATTCAACGTATTTATGCAAAGCATGAAGAAAAACATGGGTTACCTGGGATGCTTGGGAGTATTGATTGTATGCATTGGGCATGGGAGAAATGTCCAATTGCATGGAAGGGCCAATACACACGAGGTGATCATGGCTACCCAACCGTAATGCTTGAAGCGGTTGCCTCGTATGATTTGTGGATTTGGCATGCTTATTTTGGTGTCGCGGGCTCTAACAACGACATCAATGTTTTGAATGCCTCGCCTCTATTTAGGGAACTCCTCCACGACAACGCTCCACCTTCTAATTTCGTGGTAAACAACAATGCCTATGAAAAAGGCTATTACCTCGCGGATGGAATCTATCCAGAGTGGGCAACATTTGTGAAATCATTTTCTCATCCACCAGACCAAAAGCGAAAGAAGTTCAAAAAAATTCAGGGGAAGCTGCAAGAAAGGATGTTGAAAGGGCATTTGGCGTGCTACAAGGGCGATTTTGGGTGTTAAAAAATGCCTCAAGATACTACGAGGTAAACAAGTTAAAGCGAGTCATGATACTTGCATCATATTGCATAATATGATCATCGAAGACAATCAATTTAATATCAGTGACTGCGAGGAATACTATACTCCAATACCACGAGAACAATGAACTACCCACGAAAGGTGCCAACTACAAATCCGAGTAACGAAAGAGATACGAGATCGTGATGTACACCACTGTTTTCGAAGCGATCTCGTTGAACACGTTGCTACGCTTCCTGATGACTATCGCTTCAGAGAATGATTTCTATTTATCTATATTTTTATGTATGTTTTAATTTCGGTTTTTAAAATTTTAATGTAATCGTGTTAAGTTTATTTTGTGTTTTAATTCAATTACTTTTTTTTTTATTAATAATGTATTAAAAATAATATGAGAAAATGAAAGAAAATGAAAAATAAAAAAGGTGGTGGGTCCCAGATTTTGGTGTTATTAATAGGGGGTTAAGTGGTGTTATGTTATGGTGGTGTTATGGTGACGTGACACCCATAACACCACTTTTCGATGTTATGAATGTGAGTGGTCTTATTGAGATTAGGAGATTTTAGAGTTTTAGACTTGATGAAGTTTTGATTATATTTGAATATAACAATATTTATATTAATACCTCTTAGTACACCTATAATAAATAATATATATATATTTTAAGTTGTAAATAAATATCAGATTCTGAAATAAAATTACTACTACTTACATTATCATAGTGGAATTGCCGTTTTAGGCACAACATTGCCGTTGTTTGGCAATAAAAAAATAATGTAATTATTTTAGGTGAAAAGAAAATCAACAAAAACACCTGCAAGTTCTTTTTTTTTACATAATATAATAATATTTAACGAAAATTATTACAAAAAACTTACTTTCTTGGATGGTTATGTCATTTGTTGTTTAACATGGAGACTTGAGTTCAATCGTCGCCTCTTACATTTATTTTTCTTTTCTTTTTACACAATTGTCTATAAAAACGTTTACTAAAATTGTTACAAAATAGGAATTCGCTTGGGTGGTTAGGTCCTTTGTTTTACAGCCAGGAGACACATGTTTGAACCCTGTTAGGCTGTTACTCTCCAAAGGAAATTTTAATTTTTTTTTCTTCTTTTTTATTATTGTTTTTCATTTTTTACATTTAATCTTTTAATTTTTTTTTTTATAAAAAGACCAGTTTTGAGTTGGTGTTTAGTATCTTTTTCTTTTATAAAATGATTGAGTGTTTTTTTTACACAGTTATGTACTTGATCTTTTTTTCTTTAAACAAGACTCTACTAAAACAACCAAATATCTTTACTCGATAAAGATTGAAATCAGCGTAAATAAATAAATAGAAACTTCAAGCCCGCAGCAAAGCGCGGACTTCATTGTACTTGATTAATACACTTCAGAATACATATTATTTAACTATATTAATTTTTTTTCTATGCTTTCAAACAATTCAAACTAGAATTTTCTTCTGCCAAGGTCAAATGTATATTAAAAACCAATGGATGATTATTTTATTTAATTATATTTTTTTTTCTATGCTCTGAAACAATTCAAACTACAAATTTTTTCTGCCAAGGCCAAGTCTAAACTAAAAACCAATGGTTGACTGAGGAACAAAAATAACAGTATCCCAGAATATTACTGTAATAATAAAAAATAGATTTTGGGATGTTAATTGACAAACGAATACCGTTAATTAGCTTTATTAAACCCTAAACCTAAAAGCTTCTAGATTATGAATATGTAAGTGATCCACAAAAATAGAAGCCGTGGATTCAAGTTATATAGAAACAAATGAATGATAAAATATAACTAATACATGATTTGTATAATTCAATAATGCATATATTATCTTATCTTATCTTAATATATAATAAAGTGAGACTTAAAATGACAATGTGAAAGTAGAAACCGTTAGATTAGTTTTAAACTCTCATTTACACCATTAAATTAATTTGATAATATCATCATTTATTAATTTTATTTTAAACTTTTTACTTAAAAATTTTAGTCCTTATATTTAATACTACCTCTGTCCAATATTCATTTGTGTAATTTATTTCGTCTAATTGTTAACAATATGTTAGATAAGTCTTCTAAAATATGTTATGAAAGTTGGTTTGATTTAAATATAAGTTCTTTGATTAAATAAAATAAATGGTTAAAATTGTGTTTTTGAGTCTTAATTTTATTTAAGTTTATTTATTAATTCTTTTGATGTATGGGGCTAACATTGTGGTGGAGCTATATGGAATTATACGAAGGCGACTGTTAGTCATACTTATCCATAAAATTTTAAACATTTTGAATTTTTAGTATTAATATTATGTCTTAGGTTCAATTTATGTTAATTGGCTCATCCACAAAATATAACTTAATCCAATAGCGAGTCTGATACAACATACTACATGTCGATCAAATTGTAGTATAGCCGCAATTAACTTGAAATCTTGATCTTAGTTAAAGATTGTTTTAGATTATAACTGGATAATTTAGTTGTTTATTTATGCTTTCACCACTCGGTACTACTTATTATAGAGTTAAATAGTGATCTTCCTATTTGTTGGCATATTGGCGGTTTTGGTCCCCTACGTGTAAATTTTTGGCTTCGTCACTGCTTACATTTATACTATGTCGTGTCCACAAAAGAAGTATAAATGTCATGAAAAAAGAATATGATGTCGTTGGGACTTTCAGAAAGTAATTAACGGTATTTGTATTAGCAACACGTAATCCATTAATTTCTAATTTATGCAAAAAGTGAAATTATTAGACTTTGCATAAAGCGTGAAACCAAAAGTAATAAACCGATAGCGTCTGATTTAGTTTTCTTTATTTGATTTGTATATGACAAGTAAAAAGTTTAATGTGAACACTAAATATTAAAAGAATTTGGTTTGAAAGGTCATCGATAGATAACTTTAAAAAGACATGTAATCCCTTCAATCACTTTCTAATCTAACACTTGATTAACGACAATAAGAGTTTAGATGGACCTAAAGTCCTTTAATCATTCTAGTGTTAAAGTAATAAATTGGACAATACATTTAAATCATTAATTATAGTTAATTAGAATGGATAACTTACAGTGTCTATTTCAGAAAAAATGGACCGGAGACCTCCACGAGTGTGTTGTGGTGGCTTACCACAAGTTGTCGTCGTAACACTGTTCCAATCGCGTGGTGGTTAATGACTAAGCTTGTAGTTGTAGTTTTTTCTATAAGCGCAAATGACCACTAAAGTATTCAATTTTATCCCTAATGAAATTTGGATCCACAATCTTTACTCTTAATTATAATGCTTAATTGCTAAATTAAAGCTTTAACTCAATTGTGGTATTTACTAATTTTTGGGCCTTTAACCAGATTTTTCTAATTGTTGACAGAATTCTAAATTTACCAGAACGAAGATTGAAAATTCTTTTTCTCTCCTAGAAAATAACTTTGCCATTTTTTCTTTTTATAAAATGAGAAAAATTGATTCCATTTACAACCCGTCATCGATATCTACCATGCTAAAACGGATTAATTTTTCATTTTTATTTTATTTTTCGACAACATTGCCTTCTACGGCAGCAATATCTGTCCTAATTATTGTTTCCTTCGATGATTTCATAAATATGGCAAAATATCTTCCAAAATTTGACCGAAACCAACTTTTACGTATTTGATATATGGTTCAAAATTAGTAACTACCTTCAAAAATTAAAAGGTAAATTATCATTTTATAAAATTAACCCGTAATATTCGTCATTTTATCTAGTTTTATTCAAGGTCCATGCACTGAGAAGAAACCTAACACTCGGAAACAAATAAGTTCGATCAAGGGCATGTGACAATTTCCATTGTTTGGTATCATGATTAATAAAAGTCATTTATTCTTAAATCAGTCATTAGCAAAATAAAAGTAAATGGTAAAATTTTCCTCTTTACCAATTTTATTAGATGTTACTTTTCACAGTCAATGTATAGGTCGTCAAGATGGTTCGGGTACTTATGGGTAATTTGAAATTTTATATGTGTAAACTATTTTTTTTCCAGTTTTACAACCCACACGACCACAACTTACATAAATTATAGGGGAAAATCTCAAAAAAGGTAACATAAAATACAAATTTTGACAATTGGGGGTACGTAAAAACATTTAGAACAAAAAAGGATTACAAAATCTAATTTGTTTTAAAAAGGGATTATAAAATCTCATTTGTTTCAAAAGAGGATTTTCTAAAAAATTTAAATCGTTAAAATGAAGTTTAGGTGCTGTGCATCAAATTCATTATTTTATCACGTTGGGGGTACGTAAAAACATTCAGCTACTATGTCGGTTCGAAATCGTTAGTCACTCTTTTATCACGTTCGCCTTGTAATTGTTGAGTCCGTACCTTGTCGGAACTAGTGTCGGAATAACTTCCGGAATCAATTTTATAAGTCCTAATACCAAGAAAACACATATTGAACTTTCCTAAGTTCATAACTAATCATAATTAAGAACTTTCGGTTAACAAAAAGGTCCAACGAAGCAACAACGTAAAAACGAAAAATCAGAAAAAGCAGAAAATCTGCCCGGTGCGCCGCACCCCTTTGCTAGGTGCGCAGCACCTAGCTGCAGATTTCAAAAATTTTTCATGTTTAGTCCTTGCCTCGTTTTTACACAAAGTTTAACCAATTAAAATCGACCTAGACCACTAATTACTGCAAGTTAACAGTCCCAAAGATGCAGAATTATTACCCTTTTCTTTTCCATTCATTTTTATTTTTCTAAAATCAAAACACACACTCATTTACACATAGTTCATCATCCTCTCTCAAACCTCTCAAGTGTTCTTCATTTCCAGAAAATTTACACCATCAAAACATCATTTCAACCCATAGAAAACGTTTGAATCATCTAGAGGAGCAAGGAGGTGCCATTTATTTCGAAAAAGGACCAAGTTTGTAAAGATTTTGAAGCACAAATCCGACCAAAAACATCATCCATTCAATTTCCTTCGGTAGAAACCCTTCTCCTATCTTTATTTACTGTTTGTACTAATTGCATGTTAGCTCTAAACAATAAAAATGAGTTTTTATAAAGATTTATATCACTTTCTCTACAAAAACGACTTTTATGTAAATGATACTTAGATCTATGTTTTTGTGGATAAAAGTTGTTTAGAAACCATAAAAATGACGTTTTATAAGTTATCTACTGGTTGCATGTCGAAATCTTTGAGTCACATAACGTTTTTAGCAAGAAAAACACCAAACGGGAAAGAGACAGCAGCTAGGTGCGCAGCACCTGTGCTCAGGTGCGCAGCACCGAGCTGCTGTTCCCCCGAAAATAGTCGTTTTACTCGTCCAAGACTTGTACACACATTCTGGACTTTTGTCAATAACATTATTAGACTGAGATAAATAAAAACGATAATGATGACGACTTGTAATGGACTTATTGGACTTGTGGTGAAGTTATTTTGTGTATATGTATGTTTTGTTAGCGGAAATGATTGTAGGTTTTGGACATGAAATTTGGGCGCGGAAGCGCTGCCCAAATTTCGTTAGAAAACCTAAACCATTTCAGTAACCAAAACATGTTTATCATAATAATAACTTTGACTTTGAACTTTCGAACTAAAACATAACGTTAATCGCTTCGGGCCAAATTTTGGAATAATATTGGATTTGACACATAATTATAAACAAAAGTTACCTAATCTTATATAAAGAACTTAATAAGACATTAACTTTTAGACAATCTTGGTATTCTTAGGCATTCCGTGATTCCCGGCTCCGTTCTCCGACCGATTCCGAGTTCACTCTCTTCGCAAACCGTGAGTTACACCCCTCCTTACTTTTACATTTAAATATGCTTTTTGGGGGAAACATGAGATCAAAATTGTTTTTGGACTATGGCATTATGTGAAATTGCTTATCAAACTATTTTGACTATTTGAAATTGTACGACTATTTTGACTTTTGGTACTTATCGGACTAATTTGACTTTTGACTTATAAACTATTTTGTCTCTCGAACTATTTGAACTAGTTTGATTTCGAAACTCACTTGAACAACTTTGACTTTTGACTTATTAAACTTTGACCTATTTTAAACTTATTTTGGAACGTACTTTGACCTATTTTAAACTTATTTTGGAACGTACTTTGACCTATTTTAAACTTATTTTGGAACGTACTTTGACCTATTTTAAACTTATTTTGGAACGTACTTTGACCTATTTTAAACTTATTTTGGAACGTACTTTGACCTATTTTAAACTTATTTTGGAACGTACTTTGACCTATTTTAAACTTATTTTGGAACGTACTTTGACCTATTTTAAACTTATTTTGGAACGTACTTTGACCTATTTTAAACTTATTTTGGAACGTACTTTGACTTATTTTGAACTTACTTTGGAACGTACTTAGACTTATTTTGAACGACTATTTGAACTCTTATGCGTAAGCAACATCAAATGTTCGGATTGGCTTACTTTAGACTCCCTAGGTTTGCCTCTTTTGATACTTGAATAGACATTGATAGCTTGGTTGTATTAGGTGCTAAACCCTAGGTGAGAATATGACGCCGTAAGTACAGACTAAAAGACTTTTAAAAATGGTTCGACGAAAGTCCCACAATTTACTTGGACGACTATACACACTATTAACACAAGCCGTTAGCATATATTATGTGTATCGATACTTAGGAGCGGTCACTCCTTACCAATGGGTAGCGACCAAGGTACATATTGCTAAGTCCTCGCGGACTCTGACTGTAGACTTGACTAGTGGGCAGGTACTTGACTAGAATCGGATTAGTGTGTAGATTAAATCTTACGTATATTAAGCTTAGTGGTTGGTACAACTCGAGGATCATAGGTCTATATTACGCATATACTTACGTACTGTCTTGCACATGTGGATTAATCCACCGCTGAGGTAATGACTATGACCCTTTTGCTCGCTACACTATTTGACTTTGTATTTGACTTAGACTTACTTTGGTCGTACTTGAAATTGTTTTGGACGTACTTGAACTTATTTAAACTTACTTAAATTTATTCCAAAAGTACTGGAAATTGTCTTGAAATTAGGTTATTCTTGAATTTTAAGCACTTAAATTTAATTAAGTTACTCTCGAATTTTAAGTATCTAATCTTATCTTGAAATTCTTTGACCTTGAACTCTTAAATTGAACTTCTCTTCAATTCGTAAACTGTAACTCACTCACTACGTTTTCGTAGTTGACACTTTATCTCATGTTTCAGGAATTAAGCGTAAGTTATGAAGTGCACTGCTCAGGCGGGTCAAGTCCATCATGTGAAGTGTACTTGGGGAAGAAGACCTTATTTTGTGAATTCTATTTAAAAACACTTTTGTTATGTACCATTGTCTTATATTGAAACTTGGTTGTAACTTTGACTTGTACTTTTTAATTTAAATCTTAATGAATCGAACCGTTATTTTTAGCGTAACCCGTGAAATGATTCTTTGCTCTTCACATTCCGTGTTTCCGCTTTAGCGGGGTGTGACAGACTTGGTATCAGAGCACGGGTTATAGTGAAAACGGTTTTAAAATCTTTCAAAAAGTTTTCGAAACCAAAACTATAACCAAGGCTTTTCAGAAAACGTCATTTTCGGGTTCAAACTTTAGTATGTTATTTTCCGCAATTGCATGATTAACTTTTTCAACTATACGTGACTTGATCAACCACCCGTAGTTCAAAATGAATTATGCAAGAACGGAAAATGAAAGGCTATCGTTAAACGGTTTTTGAGTCCATAAATTCCCGGTCTTGTCAATTCCCGACACTCACATGATTGACCCGTGCATGCATTTTACTTACGTTTTTCCTATTCTTAGTTTCCCCGTACTTATGTAACTCTCTATTCGCAGATACGCCATGTATCAGTCCTCGAACTCTCGATCCCAGACACGATCACTTCCCCGAGCCGCCTCCCCCTCTCACGAACCCTCTGAGGGCCACACCGCATCCGAAAGTCAGCGTCACCAGACGACTGACCCAACGGGAGACACGTCCCAGACCATCAGTAGCAGTAATGGGTCCAGCCCAAGGACGGTACTTCCACCTCCTAGGTTGGTGCCCGTTGCAGCACCACAGCCCCGAGGACCAAATGCTGGAGCACCTATGCATCCGCCGTCGGGCCCATTCCGACCCGCGCCTCCCCAGTCTTTCTTGGACCCCTACGATCCCGCCTTTCGCACCCCGATATCGGAGCGTTACGCATGGGATCGTCAGTTCATTGAGGAAAGACGGCGTGCGCAGGAGTCCGGACCCTCCCGACCCATGATGCCACCTACTCACCAGCCTCTTCCTCCGGACGCCTTCCTCAACCTGCACCGTCAAGTCCGTGGACTTGCCGAGGAAGCCCAGGAACAGGGCCTTCTTTTATTTGAAGTCTCCGATGCTGCAAACGAGCTAGCACAGCAGTCCCGGCGGATCATACTGACGGCTCAGGCCACCGCCCGGACCGTCCAGTGCCTCGTCAGAGCCTGCATAGTCATGGGAGCACTTGTCGCAGCTCTCGCCGCCATGATGTTCTTGGAAGAGCGTTATTAGGCATATTTTCCCTTTTCTTTGTACCGTACCGGCTTAGTCGTAATTTTCCCATTGTACACGACTTAAGCCACTACTTATTATTCCTCTATGTATTGTACTTGTATGTTTCTCTCAGTGAATTTGTCATGTGTACTGAAACTTCTTAATTATTAATGAAAATTCTATCTTTCATCATTTGGTTTATCGTGTCTTGTGAACTTTGTACTTGTTGCGAACACTATGATTCTATCTCCTAAACCATGATCTTGCGTGTACTACCTGATCATTCGTGTTAATCTCGTGCTATGACTATCTATGGACACTTAAATCGTAATTCTTATCATATCTCTTCCGCACGTTCTAAACCCAACCTAAATTCTTTCTATTGCAGAATCATGGCACCCCCGCACTTGAGTGCTAGTGACCTCGCCGAGCAAGTCATTGCCCAGATGAACGCAGCAATACCTGACTTGATCGCCCAGGTAATCGCCGGAGTGAGCGACAGGATCTTCAGAGGCGATAACCCCGACACCTTTTGTTCGGAGATCAATCATGACAACAACCTCCCTTCTCCTCCAGCCCCCGACACTTGAAGGAAAAGTGAGAAACGTAGGGCTAGTCACCAACCCATAATGGACGACCACGACAAGAAGCCCGCCATCAGACGCCAAGAGTATGCGGGACCACACCCTAAGTGCGGCAAGTGCTACCGGCATCACATTGGGGACTGCCCAGCGTGCTACTCGTGCAACAAAATCGGACACCTCTCCCGACATTGTCATGAAAATGCTGCTAAGCAGAACGAGGACGAGGACCTTGAAACTGACCCCTTACCTCCCTCTCCTGCTCTCTTCCAACGAAGGGAGAACAAGAGAAGGAAACTCCGCCACCAAATATCACGGACTAGTATCCCCCAGAGATACCCCACCATACCTCGAACCCACACTGGACCGCACACCCGATGCAGCATATGCCCCTTCCACCATGTCCGGAAGTGCCCGGTATGCAAACTTTGCAACACAGTGGGACACTACCCCTGGTGCTGTCCAGAAAATGCGAACAGAAGGCTGCTATGTCTCGAATGTGGGAGCAACCAGCACTTCCGTGAGGATTGTCTCTTAGAGCATACCACAGAGACCCTCAGTGCTCTCGCAATCACAGCCGATGAAACCTCTCAGGACCTTAAAGCAACTACTGGTACGTTCCCTGTCAGATAACCCTTTTTCCTTCCGCATTATTTGATTCAAGAACGGAAGAAAACCTTGCCCTTAGAGATTAGACATCTCATCAGTATAGGACCTCAGGCTTTACGGATAGTTTTCCTTCGAATATGCCAACGATCCAATAGCCGCACCTACAAATGCAAATTTAGGATTCCCCGTACGTCGATCGCCTAAAAATTCTTCCACCGACCCAGTTCTTACCGAACCATCAATCCTTGACGCTATCGTCAGATAGGCCAATCACCGCACTATTGAGTTAAGGTCGTCCGTTCCGATAAACTCACTAGCATCCTGAGAAGGACTACGACGCACCCTCCGCTCGCGACGTCGAGTATAAACCTAAGGAAAGCCGAGCCCAAAACACCTCTGTAGTCAAGGACCATCCAAAGTTTTCCTGGGAAATCGCCCGGACTACCGCCGAGAGCGACGAGCGAAAATTCCAAATAAACCTTGTTCCTAGCCCGACACCAATAGCCAAGGCTCCCTACCATCTAGCACCACTGGAGATGCTAAGGCGGCCAAAGCCGCTGTAGGAACTTCCCAACCCTAACTCTACCACGCAAATTCGACCCGGAGAGCCCTTCCCTCTGTCAGTAGGCCTAACCAACACACTGCCGGTGATCGTGGACTTAATGAACAAAGTGCTTAGGCCATACTTGAATGATTGATAACCTTACTCCTCGCCAACACCCACACCTACTCAAGGAAGATCCTGTGAGCATCCTGAGCTCACCCTAGAACCCTTCCATGGTCAGGAGTCGCACGCTAATTTCCCTAAGTTCGAACGCTGACCCCGAGCAGAACACTTCCCGACTCTATAGTCAACCTCGAAGGAACTCAGACCCAGGCCAAACGTAGCTTGTAGCGCCAAGCCCCTGGCATGAGCTCTGAAATCCGAAGGTATTCGCGAACCCATTTCCGTCAAAGGCCATCGAATTGTTATTCCATTTACCCGGGATCCGAATTGCTGTAACCGGAGTTCCCGAGAATACCATTCTGGTCGAACATGTGTAAGGACACCACCCTGTATTCCGCCAAGTGCTTCAACTCACCTCAAGGTCAAGGCATGATACCGAAACTTGTCCTTCTATTAGACGATCTACGCCCCTTTCTCTCTGGAGTGCCCTCCTGAGAATCGCCAGGAACGCGACTATATCTCATCACCTCTCACAATTCGCCTGTCTTTAATCGGGTACACCTGCGTCACGGATCCCGTGCCAGCACTAAGTGAGAACCCATCAGTCTATGCATGGGCGCAAGTGTCAAACACCGCCCTGTCGGCTAGAAGTTGACAGTTGACGACTTGCAAGGTCCTACGCCTACCTCTACTCGCGAAGGACCGGAAACGTCCCCGTACTCGGCCAAGGAGCCGCGTGACCATCTGGAAGTAAAACCTCAATCCCTTGGATGGAAATAGGGTATCCCTTATGATACCTCCACGGAAGGAGGACAGTCTGCTCCAGGAAACACAGCGAACCAAGCTGTAGTGCCCCGGTTCAACCTGAGTCTAAAAGCATATCGATCCGAACTTTGCACCGCCTTCAACCTTCTTGACCGTCTCCCAATGTTTTTACGTGCCCCTCCTCACACTTGTAAAGCGTTCATCGGATGAGACCTTTGTCATCTCCCTCTAAACAAGGTCAAAACCGCTACCGAACCAAGTTCTTTGTTAAAACACTTAGGTTGTTGACTCCAAGGACAAATAGCATTGACCGAACCACGTACCCATCTCTGAGTTCAGTGGAACCTCCGACGTAGTTCCACTACCGCGTGAAGACGCATGGGCCAAAACTCGTCAGGAGAACCCACTACGATCCGACGGCAAAATTCTTCCCCATGAGACGCGCTAAATTTCGGGACGAAATTCCTTTCAACCCTGGGAGAATGTGACAACCGTCAAAAATCTAGGCACTTGTTCAGCTACTATGTCGGTTCGAAATCGTTAGTCACTCTTTTACAAGGTTACAGATAACGTAAGGCGTGGCGTGGCGGCAAGGGTAAGCCTCAAGCTTTGCAAGAAAAGGCGAGACATGGCGTTTTTTAAAGCGTGACAAGGCGGCGAATTTTTTTAATATTTTTTATAATTTTATATATATACTTATATATATATTTACGATTATTAAGCTATATAAATATCAATAAATTATCAAAAAGTCTCTTTTAACATTTAAGTACATATATATATATTCTAAGATATAATCACAAATTTGCAATCAAATTATTTTTATAACCATTTTAACTATTTTTTAAACTTTTTTTTTTTTTTTTTAATTTTTATAACGCGTTACAAAAAAACTCGCGTTAAGGCGCGCCATGAGACGTCATGACCACGTTTTTTTTTGCCGCCACGCCTAACAAAGACGCCTTGCATGTTTTCGTAAATTCTCGCCGCACCTCGGCGCCATGACGCGCCTTGGCGCCGCCATGGCGCGTTTTTTAGAACCTTGCTCTTTTATCACGTTCGCCTTGTTCTAATTTGTAATTGTTGAGTCCGTACCTTGTCGGAACTAGTGTCGGAATAACTTCCGGAATCAATTTTATAATTCCTAATACCAAGAAAACACATATTGAACTTTCCTAAGTTCATAACTAATCATAATTAATAACTTTCGGTTAACAAAAAGGTCCAACGAAGCAACAACGTAAAAACGAAAAATCAGAAAAAGCGGAAAATCTGCCCGGTGCGCCGCACCCCTTTGCTAGGTGCGCAGCACCTAGCTGCAGATTTCAAAAATTTTTCATGTTTAGTCCTTGCCTCGTTTTTACACAAAGTTTAACCAATTAAAATCGACCTAGACCACTAATTACTGCAAGTTAACAGTCCCAAAGATGCAGAATTATTACCCTTTTCTTTTCCATTCATTTTCATTTTTCTAAAATCAAAACACACACTCATTTACACATAGTTCATCATCCTCTCTCAAACCTCTCAAGTGTTCTTCATTTCCAGAAAATTTACACCATAAAAACATCATTTCAACCCATAGAAAACGTTTGAATCATCTAGAGGAGCAAGGAGGTGCCATTTATTTCGAAAAAGGACCAAGTTTGTAAAGATTTTGAAGCACAAATCCGACCAAAAACATCATCCATTCAATTTCCTTCGGTAGAAACCCTTCTCCTATCTTTATTTACTGTTTTTACTAATTGCATGTTAGATCTAAACAATAAAAATGAGTTTTTATAAAGATTTATATCACTTTCTCTACAAAAACGACTTTTATCTAGATGATACTTAGATCTATGTTTTTGTGGATAAAAGTTGTTTAGAAACCATAAAAATGATGTTTTATAAGTTATCTACTGGTTGCATGTCGAAATCTTTGAGTCACATAACGTTTTTAGCAAGAAAAACACCAAACGGGAAAGAGACAGCAGCACCTGTGCTCAGGTGCGCAGCACCGAGCTGCTCTTCCCCCGAAAATCGTCGTTTTACTCGTCCAAAACATGTACACACATTCTGGACTTTTGTCAATAACATTATTAGACTGAGATAAATAAAAACGATAATGATGACGACTTGTATTGGACTTATTGGACTTGTGGTGAAGTTATTTTGTGTATATGTATGTTTTGTGAGCGGAAATGATTGTAGGTTTTGGACATGAAATTTGGGCGCGGAAGCGCTACCCAAATTTCGTTAGAAAACCTAAACCATTTCAGTAACCAAAACATGTTTATCATAATAATAACTTTGACTTTGAACTTTCGAACTAAAACATAACGTTAATCGTTTCGGGCCAAATTTTGGAATAATATTGGACTTGACACATAATTATAAACAAAAGTTACCTAATCTTATATAAAGAACTTAATAAGACATTAACTTTTAGACAATCTTGGTATTCTTAGGCATTCCGTGATTCCCGGCTCCGTTCTCCGACCGATTCCGAGTTCACTCTCTTCGCAAACCGTGAGTTACACCCCTCCTTACTTTTACATTTAAATATGCTTTTTGGGGAAACATGAGATCAAAATTGTTTTTGGACTATGGCATTATGTGAAATTGCTTATCAAACTATTTTGACTATTTGAAATTGTACGACTATTTTGACTTTTGGTACTTATCGGACTAATTTGACTTTTTGACTTATAAACTATTTTGTCTCTCGAACTATTTGAACTAGTTTGATTTCGAAACTCACTTGAACAACTTTGACTTTTGACTTATTAAACTTTGACCTATTTTAAACTTATTTTGGAACGTACTTTGACCTATTTTAAACTTATTTTGGAACGTACTTTGACCTATTTTAAACTTATTTTGGAACGTACTTTGACCTATTTTAAACTTATTTTGGAACGTACTTTGACCTATTTTAAACTTATTTTGGAACGTACTTTGACCTATTTTAAACTTATTTTGGAACGTACTTTGACCTATTTTAAACTTATTTAGGAACGTACTTTGACCTATTTTAAACTTATTTTGGAACGTACTTTGACTTATTTTGAACTTACTTTGGAACGTACTTTGACTTATTTTGAACGACTATTTGAACTCTTATGCGTAAACAACATCAAATGTTCGGATTGGCTTACTTTAGACTCCCTAGGTTTGCCTCTTTGGATACTTGAATAGACATTGATAGCTTGGTTGTATTAGGTGCTAAACCCTAGGTGAGAATATGACGCCGTAAGTACAGACTAAAAGACTTTTAAAAATGGTTCGACGAAAGTCCCACAATTTACTTGGACGACTATACACACTATTAACACAAGCCGTTAGCATATATTATGGGTATCGATACTTAGGAGCGGTCACTCCTTACCAATGGGTAGCGACCAAGGTACATATTGCTAAGTCCTCGCGGACTCTGACTGTAGACTTGACTAGTGGGCAGGTACTTGACTAGAATCGGATTAGTGTGTAGATTAAATCTTACGTATATTAAGCTTAGTGGTTGGTACAACTCGAGGATCATAGGTCTATATTACGCATATACTTACGTACTGTCTTGCACATGTGGATTAATCCACCGCTGAGGTAATGACTATGACCCTTTTGCTCGCTACACTATTTGACTTTGTATCTGACTTAGACTTACTTTGGTCGTACTTGAAATTGTTTTGGACGTACTTGAACTTATTTAAACTTACTTAAATTTATTCCAAAAGTACTGGAAATTGTCTTGAAATTAGGTTATTCTTGAATTTTAAGCACTTAATTTTAATTAAGTTACTCTCGAATTTTAAGTATCTAATCTTATCTTAATATTCTTTGACCTTGAACTCTTAAATTGAACTTTTCTTCAATTCGTAAACTGTAACTCACTCACTACGTTTTCGTAGTTGACACTTTATCTCATGTTTCAGGAATTAAGCGTAAGTTATGAAGTGCACTGCTCAGGCGGGTCAAGTCCATCATGTGAAGTGTACTTGGGGAAGAAGACCTTATTTTGGGAATTCTATTTAAAAACACTTTTGTTATGTATCATGGTCTTATATTGAAACTTGGTTGTATCTTTGACTTGTACTTTTTAATTTAAATATTAATGACTCGAACCGTTATTTTTAGCGTAACCCGTGAAATGATTCTTTGCTCTTCACATTCCGTGTTTCCGCTTTAGCGGGGTGTGACAGTTTCATCGCAAGAATAATAGTTGACGGCTTTAGATTACGATTGTTATTTGTAACAAATGTTTAATTATTGAAATGTAGGTAATAGGTCCATTTTTAAATAAGTGTTAAGGCATTTTAGATTGAGCTAGCGTCTTTGAGTCCAAAGACGATATTTTGTCACAATATATTACTTTTATATATTTTATTATGTTTATATAAGTGTTTATAGCTTGAAATAACAAAAGCAACAACGTGCTGATTTTAGATTGAGATTGAGCTAGTGGCTTTGAAACAACAATTCACGGGAACAAAACGTCAAGGCGGTTTAAACAACAAAAGCAACAACGTGCTGATTTTTGACGAAAAATAGCCCGGTGCGCCGCACCAGGCATGGGGTGCTGCGCACCTAGTGCATTTCCCAAATCTTGAATTTTAACGATTTTTCGAAATCCGGATGTTTAAAGACTTTTTGGTTAAAACGCTTACTGTTAACAACTTACATTATGTTCCAAATATATTTACCAAGTGTTACATATATATAAATATACCATTTTACATAATAATACATACAATATGTTAATTTCGGTAATAATCACATCTTTATGTATTTTAGTCCAAATCTTTGTCCATAACCAAAATATTCACAAGTGTTGGTCTAATATATTATTCCTAACCATTTTCAAAGCTATAACCGAAATATAGAAGGAAAATAATAACGGAATACATAAAAAGATGAATATGGGAAAAATGTCGATTTTACCGAAATACAACCGCAAGATCTTTAGGGTTGAGAAATGAACCCGAGAGTAACTTTTGGTGGTTAGATGATGGGAAAATCACAGCTCCAAAACACAAAATAAAACCACCATTAGTCTAGATCTTAACATGCAAGATGATCAATAACGTTTTAGGAGAGATTTTCGGTAAAAGATTATTTACCAAGATCAAGGAAATTTCTTCCAAGAACTAAAAGAATCTTCCTCCAAATGATATGTAGAATGGGAACCACAAGCTTGGAATGCAAAAGAAATATAGTTGGTGTTAGATTCTTCCATCAAAATAAGAGAAAGATGGGGAAAAATGGAAGAAAAGTGAAGAAAACCTTAAGAAAATCTTACCAAAAGTTGATGGAGATCAAAGGAAACTTGTTTATTTGATGATCTTAGACTTGAATCCTTATTCAAATGTGTGATTTATGGCTCAAAGTTTCTGGAAATGATAAGAGTTTGAGAGAGAAATGGGAGAAAATGGTATGGATGAAAGAAAGAAAATGAGAGAAAATGTGTGTGTGAGAGAGTTTTGTGTTGTGACAAATGATGATCCAAGAGGTTGTGAGTGATCTCAAACCACTCAAAATGACCAGCTCTGGAACTAATCAAGTGCCTTACACGTTTGGGACAAGTGCCCAACAAGATTACATGCAAAAATGACTCACACAAAACAACAACAAAAATGGTCCAGCAAGGTAGGTGCTGCGCACCTACTTGGTAGGTGCTAAGCACCGACCAAAAATTCAGACTTCTTGCTTTTTCGTTTACGCGATCGTTAAGGAGTTTCGTTCGTCGAAAGTTCCCGATTCTTTTTGCGTTGAACTTAGGAAAGTTCATACTTTGATTTACTTTATATTAGGTTCATTTAATTTTATATTTTCACTTTCGATTTCGAGATTCGCACGATTTCGGCAAAGGAGTAAACAAGAGCAAAAGTACGATATCTCGAGGATAAAGAATACGATAACCGGCAAATTTGGCATAAACCTTCTAACTTATATTTATGAGGATACTAACTAATTGGCACTTAGATATTTTAATATTATTACGTCCCGGTGGACAATTTAGCAAATACGTAAAACCCGATACTCAATAACGGTAAATCGTGAGCAAAACAAAGCGAAATACAAGGGTCGAAATCAATTGCGAATAAAATATAAATAATAACGGTAACATAAGTATTTCAAATTGACGGGACGTCACAACCTCCCCCAGTTAAAAGAATTTCGTCCTCGAAATATTTCCTTCAACGGCATACTCTAACTCGAAGGAAGACGCTAAGGATAAAGCCGTGCAAATATCAAAATCTTGAACGCATTAGATATGAAACTCTTCGAAAGATGGAATAAAATTGGAGATCAGTAGAATTGAGAGATATTGACTCGAAAACTTTTAACAATAGGAATTACGTTCCGGTCTTGCATAATTTATTCCAAACTAGGCGTAGTTGGCCAAATTACGCGTAGTTCGTAATGAACCATGCATTTGCGGAATTAATCCACTAAAATTTAAAAGTTCACAAAATATGATAGGGTCTAGATTATAGTTTGGTACAGTACCAACAATTACTAATTTGAAGCGAAGTGACGGATAAAAAAATCTGGAGTCGAATCTCTCGGAATCGCACTCGTAGGACAACCTCGTCTCATCGACTTCCTTGCAGATAGGAGCTTCCTTCGGTTCCAACGCAAAAGAGGCGTAAAAGAAAACGAAAATACCAGGAAGTAAAAGGAAAGTGTGCAACATGACGATAATAAGACCAAGTATCAAGAATCAAATAGGATAAATGCAGGTTGAACTTAGATAAGAAGAATATTTGTACCGACTGGAGTTAACTCGGGACAGTTGTTCCTAAGATGCTCAGGAGAACCACACTCATAACAATTGCCCTTCGGGATCTTACAAAACTTCTCGGTGTGCCCAAGTCTCTTACACCGACCGCACACCCAACATTTTAACTCTTTGGCGTGGGGGTTACCACACCGATTGGACTTGGGAGGCCTACCCTCGACATTCGGAGCCACTGCTGCATATGCTTGCACATCTGGATGAGTTTCCTGCCTCCTAGCTCTCTTCTGCGAGTCCTCATAACGGTCTTCACCACCCCGTTTCCCTTCGGAGTTTAGCTTAACAATCATCGGGGGTAACTCCCCATCCCGAACTGCATTCTGAGTCAAAGTAATCGCAATTTCCACCGCGCTCTGAAAGGTGCTCGGTTTGCTGGATAAGACACTCTTACGAATTGCTGGGGGTAATCCATGAGTGTAGCGACCTATACGTTTAAGCTCCGGTCGGACCAAGTGCCACTCTAGCTGGGACAAAGCGTGAAAACGCGAAGTGTATCCTTGGATATCTGACCCAACCATGGTCAAGTTCCACAACTCATCCTCCAACTTCTGAATCTCATATTCAGGAACATACTCAATAATCATCAACTCCTTTAGTTGCTCCCAAGTCATCTTGTTGATCTCAGCTCGGCCTCGCACATTCACGATTGAATTCCACCACGTCAGAGCCGTTCCTTGAAACACAAACGCAGCAAATCGGACTCGATCTTTGTCCGCACAGTCAATAGCATTGAAAATAGATTCCATCTTTTCCATCCACTGGAGCGTTCCAGTCGCTCCCTCATTGCCTCTGTACTCTGGGGCCTTACAGCTCATAAAAGTCTTCAGCGTGCACCCAGCGCGTTGGGTCGAGCCCTCTGCCCTACCTGATCCAGTAATCATGACTTCGGGTCCCTCATTATTAACAACCGGCTCAGGACCCTCATTGTTGACAACCGGCTCGGGATTTCCAGAACCCGAACCACCACCAGTTCCTTGGGTTGTGCCCTCCCACAGTTGAGCTATAAGCTCGGGCATCATTGCCGCTATCTGTTGAGCAATCATCTGTGCCATGTCAGGATTCGTATCGTTCTCCACATTGTTCCTTCTCGCATTGGACGTATTAGCTCTCGCGTTCGAAGTATTATTTCTCGCATTCGGATTAGCGGTATTAGCCCTCGCGTTCGAATTCGCGGTATTCGCTCTCGCATTCGCAATAGCACGTCGCGCGGAACTTCGTGTCGCAACTCTCCTCTTAGGCGCCATCGTCCTAAAATAAAAGAGGAAAAGACTCGATCAGCAAATGTGTGCAACACAAAAACAAGGCCAAATGCCAAAACACAACGCGAAATTAAACACGTATAAAAATAGTGCACACATTGCTATCAGAGTAAAAATCGATTCAAAAAGCCTATGGTCATAGTCCAAGTGATTTACTCAGTTTAAATCACCCGGTTCGCTATAACCTTTGGCTCTGATACCAACTTCTGTCACACCCCGCTTGGAGCGGAAACGCGAGATGTTCCAGTTATAATATCAAGAGTCAAGATTACAACAATATAACCGATAAACAAAACATCAAATTCAATAGATCATGCCAAATGTTACAATATGTATCATAAAGTCAAAGGCGATAAGACGCCAAGTACAAATACAATTCCAAAAGAAATAAACAAACGGATCGTCATGGAAATTACAATAAACGAATCAAATTTAAATTTCCCAAAAGCAAGCGATCCGAAAATAAACTATGGCATGATCAACGGAAATCCTCAATTTCCTGCAAAGCGTTAAAACGACATCAACAACATGTTGGTGAATTATTCGCAATTTTAAAGTAAAAGTTGACCCATCGATACATTTAAGGTGGACCTATTCGCTTAGGTAAAAAGGTAATCAGTAGCGTCTAAAGATTAAGCAGACAAGAAATCCAACAACATCTAAAAGTTTAGTAGGCAAGATATAAGATAACGTCTAGCAATTTATTAGTAAACAAGATAACGTCTAGTGTTAAGCAGACTAGATGACGTCTAACAATTAGCAGACGAGATGGCGTCTAACATATAAGCAGACAAGATGACGTCTAACATTTAAGCAGACAGGATGACGTCTAACATTTAAGCAGACAAGATGACGTCTAACATTTAAGCAGACAAGATGACGTTTAACATTTAAGCAGACAAGAAATACATTACGCCTATTATTTAAACAAACAAATTTTAAAGTACGCTTTACAACCCTAAAAATAGTAAAGAAAAGGGCTACGAATAACTCACAATACAAGCTTCAGCAAATATCGGATAAACAATCACGGAGCTACTACTCCACCGTCTAAGTGCCCTAAACAACAATAATATAGTCTCAGTATCTCTACAAGTATAGTTCGGTTTAGCCTTGTCGGTTAAGATTAAATTTAGTAAAATATTCCAACATTTAATAATTTAAATCAAGGCGACGTATTCGAGAGACGATGTTCCGCGTCAAAAAGGGCGAGTGGCAAGATATCGGACTTTCACGTCCACAAATGTCGTTGGAAACGAATGATTACTTTGATTCGAAAGGAATATTGAATACCAAGGTTTTATTAGATTGACCAAAGTTAAAGTTGTTGACTTTGTAAAAGTCAAATGTTAAATAAGTTGACTTAGAAAAGTCAAATGTCAACATTGTTGACTTATGAAAGTCAAATGTCAAAGATGTTGATTTTGCAAAGTTAAAGACATAGGTAATTGAAGTTGTCGTAAAAGTCTAATTGACATTTAGAGAGTTTAAAAGACTTTACTTATCAAAATATAGTGTAAAATGTCTTTATATAAATGTTTTTAGTAAAGTTTCATCGCAAGAATAATAGTTGACGGCTTTAGATTACGATTGTTATTTGTAACAAATGTTTATTTATTGAAATGTAGGTAATAGGTCCATTTTTAAATAAGTGTTAAGGCATTTTAGATTGCGCTAGCGTCTTTGAGTCCAAAGACGATATTTTGTCACAACATATTACTTTTATATATTTTATTATGTTTATATAAGTGTTTATAGCTTGAAATAAGTTTATCATAAAATCAGTGGCTTTGAAACAACAATTCACGGGAACAAAACGTAAAGGCGGTTTAAACAACAAAAGCAACAACGTGCTGATTTTTGACGAAAAATAGCCCGGTGCGCCGCACCAGGCATGGGGTGCTGCGCACCTAGTGCATTTCCCAAATCTTGAATTTTAACGATTTGTCGAAATCCGGATGTTTAAAGACTTTTTGGTTAAAACGCTTACTGTTAACAACTTACATTATGTTCCAAATATATTTACCAAGTGTTACATATATATAAATATACCATTTTACATAATAATACATACAATATGTTAATTTCGGTAATAATCACATCTTTATGTATTTTAGTCCAAATCTTTGTCCATAACCAAAATATTCACAAGTGTTGGTCTAATATATTATTCCTAACCATTTTCAAGGCTATAACCGAAATATACAAGGAAAATAATAACGGAATACATAAAAAGATGAATATGGGAAAAATGTCGATTTTACCGAAATACAACCGCAAGATCTTTAGGCTTGAGAAATGAACCCGAGAGTAACTTTTGGTGGTGAGATGATGGGAAAATCACAGCTCCAAAACACAAAATAAAACCACCATTAGTCTAGATCTTAACATTCAAGATGATCAATAACGTTTTAGGAGAGATTTTCGGTAAAAGATTACTTACCAAGATCAAGGAAATTTCTTCCAAGAACTAAAAGAATCTTCCTCCAAATGATATGTAGAATGGGAACCACAAGCTTGGAATGCAAAAGAAATATAGTTGGTGTTAGATTCTTCCATCAAAATAAGAGAAAGATGGGGAAAAATGGAAGAAAAGTGAAGAAAACCTTAAGAAAATCTTACCAAAATTTGATGGAGATCAAAGGAAACTTGTTTATTTGATGATCTTAGACTTGAATCCTTATTCAAATGTGTGATTTATGGCTCAAAGTTTCTGGAAATGATAAGAGTTTGAGAGAGAAATGGGAGAAAATGGTATGGATGAAAGAAAGAAAATGAGAGAAAATGTGTGTGTGAGAGAGTTTTGTGTTGTGACAAATGATGATCCAAGAGGTTGTGAGTGATCTCAAACCACTCAAAATGACCAGCTCTGGAACTAATCAAGTGCCTTACACGTTTGGGACAAGTTCCCAACAAGATTACATGCAAAAATGACTCACACAAAACAACAACAAAAATGGTCCAGCAAGGTAGGTGCTAAGCACCGACAAAAATTCAGACTTCTTGCTTTTTCGTTTACGCGATCGTTAAGGAGTTTCGTTTGTCGAAAGTTCCCGATTCTTTTTGCGTTGAAATTAGGAAAGTTCATACTTTGATTTACTTTATATTAGGTTCATTTAATTTTATATTTTCACTTTCGATTTCGAGATTCGCACGATTTCGGCAAAGGAGTAAACAAGAGCAAAAGTACGATATCTCGAGGATAAAGAATACGATAACCGGCAAATTTGGCATAAACCTTCTAACTTATATTTATGAGGATACTAACTAATTGGCACTTAGATATTTTAATATTATTACGTCCCGGTGGACAATTTAGCAAATACGTAAAACCCGATACTCAATAACGGTAAATCGTGAGCAAAACAAAGCGAAATACAAGGGTCGAAATCAATTGCGAATAAAATATAAATAATAACGGTAAAATAAGTATTTCAAATTGACGGGACGTCACAGCCTCCCCCAGTTAAAAGAATTTCGTCCTCGAAATATTTCCTGCAACGGCATACTCTAACTCGAAGGAAGACGCTAAGGATAAAGCCGTGCAAATATCAAAATCTTGAACGCATTAGATATGAAACTCTTCGAAAGATGGAATAAAATTGGAGATTAGCAGAATTGAGAGATATTGACTCGAAAACTGTTAACAATAGGAATTACGTTCCGGTCTTGCATAATTTATTCCAAACTAGGCGTAGTTGGCCAAATTACGCGTAGTTCGTAATGAACCATGCATTTGCGGAATTAATCCACTAAAGTTTAAAAGTTCACAAAATATGATAGGGTCTAGATTATAGTTTGGTACAGTACCAACAATTACTAATTTTAAGCGAAGTGACGGATAAAAAAATCTGGAGTCGAATCTCTCGGAATCGCACTCGTAGGACAACCTCGTCTCATCGACTTCCTTGCAGATAGGAGCTTCCTTCGGTTCCAACGCAAAAGAGGCGTAAAAGAAAACGAAAATACCAGGAAGTAAAAGGAAAGTGTGCAACATGACGATAATAAGACCAAGTATCAAGAATCAAATAGGATAAATGCAGGTTGAACTTAGATAAGAAGAATATTTGTACTGGCTGGAGTTAACTCGGGACAGCTGTTCCTAAGATGCTCAGGAGAACCACACTCATAACAATTGCCCTTCGGGATCTTACAAAACTTCTCGGTGTGCCCAAGTCTCTTACACCGACCGCACACCCAACATTTTAACTCTTTGGCGTGGGGGTTACCACACCGATTGCACTTGGGAGGCCTACCCTCGACATTCGGAGCCACTGCTGCATATGCTTGCACATCTGGATGAGTTTCCTGCCTCCTAGCTCTCTTCTGCGAGTCCTCATAACGGTCTTCACCACCCCGTTTCCCTTCCTAGCTCTCTTCTGCGAGTCCTCATAACGGTCTTCACCACCCCGTGTCCCTTCGGAGTTTAGCTTAACAATCATCGGGGGTAACTCCCCATCCCGAACTGCATTCTAAGTCAAAGTAATCGCAATTTCCACCGCGCTCTGAAAGGTGCTCGGTTTGCTGGATAAGACACTCTTACGAATTGCTGGGGGTAATCCGTGAGTGTAGCGACCTATACGTTTAAGCTCCGGTCGGACCAAGTGCGGCACTAGCTGGGACAAAGCGTGAAAACGCGAAGTGTATCCTTGGATATCTGACCCAACCATGGTCAAGTTCCACAACTCATCCTCCAACTTCTGAATCTCAGATTCAGGAACATACTCAATAATCATCAACTCCTTTAGTTGCTCCCAAGTCATCTTGTTGATCTCAGCTCGGCCTCGCACATTCACGATTGAATTCCACCACGTCAGAGTCGTTCCTTGAAATACAAACGCAGCAAATCGGACTCGATCTTTGTCCGCACAGTCAATAGCATCGAAAATAGATTCCAACTTTTCCATCCACTGGAGCGTTCCAGTCGCTCCCTCATTGCCTCTGTACTCTGGGGCCTTACAGCTCATAAAAGTCTTCAGCGTGCACCCAGCGCGTTGGGTCGAAATCAATTGCGAATAAAATATAAATAATAACGGTAACATAAGTATTTCAAATTGACGGGACGTCACATTGACTCTTTTGAAATTTGGTGTATAACAGATAAAGTGTGGATACATGTTCACTTGATTTCAAATAATGTCTAGAGTAACTTATTTATGATCAGTAGAAAATCGAGTTTTACTTAATTATGTAATATTTAAAAAAAGGTGCAAGATTACAGATATGACTATCGTCGGTGATTTAGTCTCATCATCATATTCAGGGATAGTGGGTGGGGGTAGTGGTTGTAATGGTTCGGGTACTGATGAGCATTTTTAAATTTTATATGATTAAACTATTTTTTTTTCCAGTTTTGCAACCCACACGGCCACAACTTAAATAAATTATAACATTGCCCCCTTTGTGGGGGGTCTAGACAACATCGTCCAATAGTTGCGGTCTTCGTTGTAGTTTTGGCGCACCGGCCGTTGCTCTCTAGTCTTTTGGAGTCGCCCATCACAAGGTCAAGGGTAGCACTCCAACTTGAAAGATATATTTTATTCACTAGCTATGTTACAATGTTTTTCTCGTCAAGAACTCATGTAATGCCTGGACTATTGTCTCGAAAAAGTGTTGTGAATAAAATTGTTAAAAATAACTAAGTATGATTACTAATGCAACTTACTACTACTTGGTTACTACTACATGAAGAAAAATGGTTACTACTACAACAACTCATTACTATGTCGTAACGCATTACTACTGCTTGAAGAATTTTGAAGAAAAAAATAATTCTATAATATATTTGTCTAATCATTTTCCTAATTAGAACTTTATTAGAATTACAATTGTTTAGTTGTTTCCTAGAAAATGTAAAGCCACAAGATCTATAAATATATAGATTCTTATATTAAGAAAAACACGTGTATTAGTCTTTCACTGTCGATTAATACATTGAGGCTTGTTGGTGATATTTATTATTGTTCTTATTCATATTAATAAATAGTATTCGTTTAATATCTAAGTGTTTAATACGTTGCTAAACTTCTTTGATAGATCAAGATCTATTCATAGTATTGCGGTTGTGTTTACATAAACCATGTCGAACCTGAACAAAAGTAAAAGGTTGTGTTTGTTTGATGATACAATTTCGGTTTTCCTATCAAATCATTAGTTCATAAATCATTTATAAAAATGTACTAACTTGTTCATTTATTATTTCGTATATAATAAAAAGAACAAATATTTTATACATATCAAAGTAGCATGTACATTTTACTTTTGTGGTTGTCTATTAAAACTTATCAAATCATTAGTTTAGGAATCATAATTGAGGATAAGCTAATTATAAAAAGTAATGCAAAAATGCAACACCTTGCTGATAAATTGTAAATAAGTTTTCTTTTTCTATAATAAAATCATTAATCCATAATTTATTTATTGGATATTTTGAAATTTTATATAGTTAAGCTATTTTTTTTTACAGTTTTGCAACCCCACACCACTACACACACACAACTTAAATATATTATAGCATTGTCGGTAATTTTAGTGTCATCATCATAATTAGGGACGACTTTTAGTAGGGAGGGGGGGGGGGTGCTTTTAAGTATTTTCTGAATTTTATCAACACTGGTTACACAAGATGTTTTTGGGTATGATTGGAGTGAGTTAGCTGAGAAAACCACTCAAAACAAAGCACTAATGACCATCACTACCTCAAAGGACACTTCAGCCTCTTCTCTTCCATCTGAGGTACTACTTAAACTTTGTTCTCGTGAATGTATTGAAATCATGTTTATATATAAAAATCACAATCAAATAATATGTGACTCTATTAAGACTTTAGAATAATAAAGTAGGTTTGCAAATAGAGGTATTGAAAACTTAGAAGCACAAACAAAATCATATAAATCGAATGAACTAAGTTTTCCAGATAAAATCAAGTTTGTTGATTAAAAAAGAGATGATCTTTTAATCAAATTAAAAGAGTGTAGGGAAGAAATAAAACATTTAAAAGAGGAAAATGAATAAGGTTAAATTAAATGTAAGAAAACTTGAACATGCTTCAAAATATGTATCAAACCTGATAAATCATCAAATTCATGGAAAACTCAAATCACGTATAGGTTATAAAGAAGTAGCTCATCTATTTAATCAAACCTACATTCCTCCTACCTTAAATGCACCTAGGATACCTCTTTCTCAATCCCTTCTAAAAGAATTATTCAGTGTTGATCCAATCAATTCTGAAGAAGTTCTTATTGAGGTTTTGGTTGAAGAAAGTCAAATTACAGTTGTGAAGAATATGAATATACCAATATAAAATCACATAATCACAACTGAAAGAGTGACTCAACAAAATTCACAAAGTCTTGTGTCTATCATGCCAGTCAAAGATCAAAAGTCAAACAAATATTCTTGTGAATGATGCTTAAAGAATGAAACAAATAAAGTTAAAACATGGAAACACACGGAACCAAGAGGAAATCGAAAAAAATCAAAAACAACTTCAAACACAGAAAAATAAAGTGCAAACCTTTAGAAAACCTGTGAAGTCATGTTTTATTTATGGTAAAACTAATCATTATGCAAAAATATGTTTTCATAACCCTATAAACAAAAGTGGAACAAATCCAAACAAAGAGGTTCAGGGTTAAAAACTTCACATGAAACAAGACAAAAATTTGGAAGGAGTACACAACAATTTGTTCCAAACTCACAATCATCAAATACTTTGCCTAAACAAAATAATAAATCAAATGGAAACAAAAAAGTTTTTGGGAAAAAGGAAAAGTTCAACAGTAGTACTAACATGGTTAATACTACAAAGACTAATTATGTTAATACCACAAATCTACAAAAGAAAATTTTAAAATCAACTGAACAAGTGTGGAAACCAAAAGTCAAAACAATTCCAATTGAAAAACAACATGGCTTTGAAATCTAGTGTTAAGAAAGGTTAGTTATTATGATGATAAGGGTAAACCCAAGACTACTTTGGCTTGGGTTCCCAAAAGAAACTAATCTCTTAATTGCATGTTCAGGAACAACCAACAAATGACGAGGAGAACAGTTGGAATGTAGATAGTGATTGTTCCAGGAACATGACAGGTCACACAACGTGTCTCCAGAATTATGAAAAATATAATGGAGGTTATGTTTCCTTTTGAGGAAATCCAAAAGGAGGAAATATTACTGGAAAAGGAACTGTGAGTAATGGGAAAGTAAGCTTTGAAGATGTATTCTATGTTCAACAACTACAATATAATCTATTGAGTGTGTCAGAGGTCTGTGACAAGAAGAATACAACAATTTTCACAGACCCCAGATGTCTGATCATGGCTGCAGGATACAAGATTGATGAAAGCAAAGTATTACTAAGAACTCTCAGAAAAGATAATGTGTATTGCTTAGATTTAACTAAAGCATCTCCAAGTGGTGATGTAAACTACTTTCTCTCAAAAGCAGCCGTTGATGAATCTTCACTCTGGCATAGAAGACTGTGTCACATGAACTACAAGAATATGAATAAGTTGGTAAAATCAAAGTTGGTGAGAGGTCTTCCCAACAAACAATAGATGACTTTGTGACATGTATGAAGGGAAAACAACATAAGACTTCCCACAAGTCAAAATAAGTAAATTCAATTACAACTCCACTGCATCTGCTGCATATGGATGTATTTGGACCAACAAATGTCAAGAGTATTGCAAAGAAGTCCTACTGTTTTGTGATTACAAATGATTTTACTAGATACACATCGGTGTACTTCTTGGGTACTAAAGCTGAAACAACTCAGATATTCATCTCGTTCATCACCAAGATTGAAAGTCAAACAAACTTGAGGGTAGATAAAATTTGTTGTGATACTGGTACAAAATTCAAGAAAAGTGTGATGAATCAGTTCTGTGAAACTAAAGGAATTGAAAGACAGTTTAGTGATGCAAGAACACCTCAACAACATGAGGTAGCTGAAAGGAGAAACTGAACACTAATTGAAGCTGCAAGGATTATGCTAGCAAACTCTAATATTCCCATATTCTTCTAGGCAGAAGCAGTTAATAGTGCATGTTATGTACAAAACAAGGTATTGATAGTTAAAGCTCACAACAAGACTCCTTATGAAATCTTTCAAAAAAAAAAAACATTAATCAGCTTCTTAAGGTCATTTGGATGTCCTTGTACTGTTTTAAACTCAAAAGACTATCTGGGAAACTTTGAAAGCAAAGCAGATGTTGGATATTTTGTGGGATATTCATCTCAAAGCAAAGTATATAGAGTTTACAATCACAGAACAAGCATAAATAAAGAATGTGAAAATGTCATATTTAATGAGAACACTCCAAATTCTCAAGGTAAAAGACCAGACTAGTTTTTTGACATTGATGCACTCACTAGATCATTGGATTTTGGATATGAGTTAAAGAAGTCAAATTCTGGAAACAACAATGGAAGTTGTAGATCCTGATCAGGTTAGAGAGAGAGAGTATTCTAGAGAGAGAAAGTATGATTTTAACAATTGAGCACAATCTCTTAAACATTACACACACTCCACACTCCTATTTATAGGAGTGTGGGGACTTTACAAAGACTTCTCACATATTACAATTTAGCCCCTAACAACGACTACAAATACAAAGTTATGAATATTCTATTCCAAACAATTCCCCATTATTTGTAGTTGTTCAAAATATGAAGTCTTTGTCTTTAAGCATCTTCATTGTTGTTATCTTGATCGTGTAGATGCTTGATTTGATCTTCAACCGCAACTTTGAATTTCATTAGAGTAGTTTGTTGTAATCTTTGATATTTTTGTATCTAAAGATAAGTTGCTTGAAGAATCTTTCTTTTCTTTTGAAAGCTTGACCTTGATGTTGTATTGAACATGTCATTGATGAAGTATTCTCGAAGGTCTCGCTCTTTGAAGTAGTCTTAAGAGCCTAATCATCCAAAAACTCTTTTTGGCGAACCTTGGATGATAGTCTTAATGATCTCCTCCTTTGTCTTCGTGGTCTTCAAATTCAACTTTAGATTTCATCAGAGTAGTGTTTAAGTCTTTGTATCGCGGAAAGCACACTTTGAAAGTTGACTTGAAGAATCTTTCATTTCAAACGAATGTTTTATGCAGACTTGTAGTCTTTGATTTCATGATTCCGATGTGAACATAACATTCGTTTCCTTTGACCGTTTGAACCATAAAGTGGAACGCTCCCCCTTATTTGAGTGCTCCCCCTTAGTTGAGTAGTTTCACTTTATCGTTCAACTTGTAGAAGCTTGATTGGATTTCTTTGTTTGAAGCTTCTTTTGTTTGAGCAATCGTTCCAAAATCCTTGACTTTTTGATTTTTCATTTAGCTCCCCCTCAACTCATACTTGAAATCAACTATCTGAAAGTTGATGTTTTACTTCGTTGTAGCTTGATGATGAACATTCTTCTTTACTTCACGTTCTTCCCATTGGAAAACCATTTACACACGTTTTTCCCTTTGGTACACGTTCTTCCCCCTCATGATGATTATGACTCGTTGTAATCATCATGTAAATGTATACCCAAATAGTATTCTCAAATAGCGTCCATGAGCGTGAAAATGGGTAAGTAACTACGAGATCACTTAGATTGCTCGTTAACACAACAATCAAAATCACAAAAGAAGTCGATTGTGTGACCTACGTTCAATGTTGGAAAAGCGTTAGCATTGGTAGGATTTCCATTCGATCATTATGAAATACCAAGATCGTTGGTACCACTACAAATGTTCCGAGCTATATCACAAAGATATGCTATTTGAAGATTCGTTCGTGTCCTAGAAAATGTTTAAAGTTTTGGCGCTAGACTCAATAGTGCATGAAACGAAGTCGAGAAATGGAGTTGATTTTCTCTTGTTCAATATCAACATTCTCCGAGTGAAAAGATGATAGAAATGTGTTAATTCTCCGTGTATATTGAAACAAATTCTTGTGAAGAATTTGAGTGGCGATGAGGTATATGTGCATTGCATCACTGGGTCCATGATGTCTTTTTCAATATCGAAAATCAACACATGAAATTCGATAGAAACTTGGCTACCCGACGATTTAATTGGCGAAGAAACGGTCTCTCATTCTTTTAACCGTATCACACACTCCTCACTCAACCTCTCATAATATTCAACTCCACCCTCATTTTGGCATTTTGAAAACAATGTTTTTGTTGATTTTGCACCTTTAACCTCCAATCCTAGACCTAAATAACCCTCACATTCGAAAGTGATTCCTTGGGTAAGTCCTTCCGGCTCTGGTTGGACTATAGGAAAAAGATATCTTTTTGAGAATCGCTCAAGGTGCATCAACATTGTGCCAAATTGAAATATTTTCGAAAAGACGCTCCCCCTTCAACATATGCACGACAACAATATGTTCGAAAAGACGTTCCCCCTTCAACAGATGCATGGAAAAAGGGAAGTCTTTTTGGAGAAGACATTCGAATATTGCATTTCGAAAGATTTATTTGAAAATTGTTTCGTTGAAGCTCATTGGAAAGATTTAGGAGGTAGTTCGAAAAATGATTTAATGAACTCCCCCTCAAAGTTTGATTCTCCATGTTTGATCGAACAAGTGTTTTTGAAAAGATTTGACATTTTGAAAACACTTGTTAATTACGAAAATACTATCAAACACAAATATAATACTTTGAATATGATAGTTCTATTCGAGATTGAAAATCCGCTACTATTCATATTCATCATATTAAACTTGTATTTAGACCAATAAATTCGTAATTTTTCGGTTTTAGAACGGGTTTCAATTTGATATAATTGAAAGCCTAAACAAACTCAAAATATCATATAAGATAATAATACTTAAAAGTGATAGTTCTAGTCGAGATTTAAAAATCCGCTACTAAGCATTTCCAAATATTACGTCTCTCAAGTGATAAACTAAGTTTGTAAGTTTGTTTGAAAAAGAATTGTATCGAAATCGTCGTGTTCCAATCCTTCTTGATATCTCGTGTAAGCATTCCATGAAGTTCG
This sequence comes from Senecio squalidus, assembly GCA_910822075.1. Taxonomy (NCBI): domain Eukaryota; kingdom Viridiplantae; phylum Streptophyta; class Magnoliopsida; order Asterales; family Asteraceae; genus Senecio; species Senecio squalidus. Next base: position 47,899,777 of record CAJVGC010000582.1, on the reverse strand, counting down.
AGTCCGAAACTGAGGTATTCCGGAGTCATCTTGATGATCTACGGTTCTGCACAATCAAAACAAACTGCTTTTGGTACCCATTTCATTTTGGGTCCTTTTTGGTTAGCTATGTGCAAAGAATATGAATTCCATTTCTCCGGTAAACACACATTTGAAGTAGTTGATATTGTAATTGGTGTGTTTGTTTTTGAAATTGGTGTAGATTTTGGAATCCATTTCTGTTTAAGAGTTGGTGAAGGACTTCTTGGTACAAAACCATTTGAATTCATTGAAGTTCGTTGTTTAAATTTAGGAACAAAACTATTCACTTTTTGCACCGAATATTTAAAGTGTGATGGTGCAAATTCAAATAACTCGGGTATTGAATAAGTAAACGCTTTCTTTTCCTTTTTGTTCATTGGAGGACAAAGTGCTTTCTTTTCAACATGTTTGCTTGAGTCTATTTTGGATTTAAAACTCAAAGGTGTTGTAAAAATTCCATCAGTTTGTGATTTTGGTGAATACTTTTGATTCTTTTTCGGGAAATAACTAGTACTCGGAGAAACCAGTTTTGAAAATGTTTTTGAAGATTTACCGTTGTAAACCTTGAATGGAACTGTAACATCCTTTTTCGAATCTTTTTGAAGAGTTTTAGATTTCCGTTTCTCCTCATGTGAAATGCTTGGGGTTTTTGGTAAAACCGGACCATTCATTTTCCACATTGAATCAATCTTATGAGTTAAAGCTTCGATATCCTTTTCTTTTGAATGTAATGCATTTTGAAGAAATGATATCTTAGCAATAGATTGTTCATTCGAGGAGAAAGATTCCAATGAAGATTTGTCATTTGAAGTTGAAGATTTATCAAGGGAAGCTTTTTCAAAAGACGCAAGTTTCTCTAAAAAGTTAAGTTTTTCATTCTCAAAATAGTTAGTTCGACATTCCAACTCTTGCTCAAGTTCCGAAAATTGTTTTTCTAAAATAAGAGTTGGAACATTTACTTTTTGAAAGACAACTTGTTTCAAAACATCATCGAAATGAAGTTCCTTTTCGCTATAACTTGGACAGTAATCATCCGAAAGAAGAATTTTCCTAGTTTTATAACTCTCATTTAAGGATTTGTAATCAAAAGATACTTGCGTTTTATTAAAAAATGGTCGTTTTGCATCCTCTTGTTCTTCATTTTCTTTGGATGATCTAATGAAAGACGTTGTAACATTTTCTTTTCCCAAAGATTTTGTGTCGTAAAGACCGGGAGCATGATACATAGCTTTCTTTAGATATTTTGGATTATCATGACCCAAACCTTCTTGTGGATTGAAAGATCGAAACTCTTTTGGTTTGTTTGGAAAAATGAGTTGATTCGTTTGTTCTCACAAACAATTTGGCTTTGAAATTTCTTTCGATTTTCAACTTCAAGTGCTTGTGATTTTAAAACTTTAATTTCCGTTTGATAATCTTCAATTTGTTTTCTTAAAAGCATAAGATTATCGTTAGCACTTAGTCTCTCATTTCTTTGAGTATTTAACTCATCGATTAACTCCATGCTTTTAAATCTTTCATCCATTCATTCTTTCTTAAGATTCTCGAGTTCCTTTAAAACACTGTGATTATATTTCCTCTCATCAAACGTAATGGGTTTTGATTGTTTTTGAAGTGTATTGATTAACTCCAATATTTCATTAAGTTCATTTGTAAGATGTTGAAGTTGAATCACACTTTGATCATATTTTCCCTTCCAAGAATTGGTAACTCTTTAAACTCTTCGAGTTTGGAATTGGTAAGGTTTAAAGCTTTAATTTGAGATGTCAAAACTTGAGGTTCATTTGAAAGCTTAGAATTCTCATTTAAAAGATTAGCTTTTTCGTTTGAAAACCGTAAAACCAATTCGGTGTTAGTTTGCAACTTCTTTTCCAACTCAATGATCTTATTATGAAGGGTAGATCGAGATAAAGAATGTACCTCTGCGACGTTGTCCTGGCGTGATGATGATAAGTTGGAATGCGATATCGTCGTTAAAAATTCTCGTGCACGTGTAGCAACATTTCGCTTTCGATCCAATCTTTCATGACCGTTCCAATTAGTAGGAGACAATCTTCTCCCCGTGTCTTCACACAATTTCTCTAGCTCCTCTAATTTTGTCCAAGCTTGGTCCGGAGGACAATAAAATGTAAGCCCGTCATCGTTGTCGATTGTGAGATCCACAATATTCCCGGTAAAATCTTTCTTCATAATGAAATTTTGGTGGTGAAAATCCCTTAAAAGTTGATGAAAAATTTCTCAATGTTGAAAATTTGACGAAAAATCCGGATAATCTTCACCCGTGGTATCTCAGGCTTGTACAATCTTTTTCCCGAAACCTATTGAACTAATCGAGTACAATAACACCGTTGAATTCGCTTTTCAATTTCGATTTCGGAAATATAAATCTCGTATTTTTCCGATGCTTGAATCTCGTCAAAATTCGTTGCGTAAGTTTAACCGGTATCCGAAAACTGTCGGGAAAAATAAAAATCTCTCTCTTTAAGAAAGTTCTTATTTTTCGATTTCGTCTCTAATGTGAAAACGTGGAATCGCGAAACTTCTATCCTAACACACAAATCCTTGTGTGTTGAATTTCTATCCTAACACACCAATCCTTGTGTGTTGAATTTCTATCCTAGCACACCAATCCTTGGGTGTTGAATTTCTATCCTAACACACGAATCCTTGTGTGTTGAATTTCTATCCTAACACACTAATCCTTGTGTGTTGAATTTCTATCCTAACACACTAATCCTTGTGTGTTTAATTTCTATCCTAACACACCAATCCTTGTTCTTTGAATTTTTTTATTTTTTTATTTTTTTTTATTTTTTTTTAGAAGTTTCGGGATCTTTGTTTTCAAAAAAAACTGATCGTGATCGTTTTATACTCTTTGTAAAAGTTTCTGTTCGTATACTAGTTCGACTTCGTGTAGACTAAATGATGTCTTCGAATGACACTGAATTGTGTTCGTGTGGTGTAATTTGAATAAGACTGATTTCTATTTGTGTATTGTAATTCGCGTATGTTCAAAGTGTATTCGAATGGGTAGTTCGAATGGTGAGTTTGAATTTGATGTTTTTTTTGTTCGTGTATGTGGATTTCACAATCTAATGGACACATAGACAAATTCCGAAATAAAAAGGCTCCTCTTCGTGTGAGAATCCTAGTAGAGTACCGAGTAACACTTAGTTCGTTCACCATTTACCCTAGTCGAATGTCGAGTAGTTTGAATACTTGTAGATTTTACCCTTTACACGACTGCAGTGATTAGACTAGTCTAACCAATTGAAATCCTAGTCTAATGGACTGTTCTAACCAGTTGAAATCCTAGTCTAATGGACTAGTCTAACCAGTTGAAATCCTAGTCTAATGGACTATTCTAACCAGTTGAAATCCTACTCTAATGGACTAGTCTAACCAGTTGAAATCCTAGTCTAATGGACTAATTCGAATATGTGATTAGACTAGATAAACACCTTACACGAATTGACTGATTTGAGTTCGTGTATATGAGTTCGTGTACACACAAAAACAATTCGTGTGAAGACTTGGTGAAATTCCTTCGTGTTTAACTCGTGTATCACACTTTGTATTCGTGTATGTGATTTCGTGTATGCACAAATATAGTTCTTGTATATGAGTTCGTGTATGAACAAATACAATTCGTGTGTATGAGTTCGTGTACACACAAAAACAATTCGTGTGAAGACTTGGTTAAAATCCTCACGTTTTCGAGATAGTTATACAACTTATCCTAGTCGAATTGCTATGTGATTAGACTGAATAAGTACCATACACGAATTCGAATGAAACATGGATAGACTATTAGAATGTGAATCCTTCTTACACGAATACAACTTGAATTCGTGTAGGTTGTTTTTGTAGTCTAATGGTCTATTTCCAGTCGAATGAACGGGTCCTTTTGAGAATATCCTGCTCTGATACCAATTGTAGGTTCTGATCAAGTTAGAGAGAGAGTATTCTAGAGAGAGAAAGTATGATTTAACAATTGAGCACAATCTCTTAAACATTACACACATCCCACACTCCTATTTATAGAAGTGTGGGGACTTTACCAAGACTTCTCACATATTACAATTTAGCCCCTAACAACGACTACAAATACAAAGTTATGAAAATTTTATTCCTAACAGAAGTTCAAGTACACAAGCAAGTTCAAGTTCAACTGAGACTTCAGGTACTGGGAGACTGGATCTAATTATTAAGGAGATTGATGAAGAATTGGTTAATACTCCTAACTAAGAAGAAAGCAATACTAACCAAGAAGCAAAAACTTCTAAGAATAAGAATTATCACACAAGTGAACAAAGTCTACAAGTAAAAGAGCATGAATCTCCATTCAGATCTGATGGTGTTCCATTCATGGCAGAAATAGGATAAGATGGTGAAGAGAAGATAATCACTGATGAAGATGAAGAAGATATTCCATAAGTTATAGGCAGTCCAATATCTCAATTTAGGTTTGATCTTCCAGAACCCAATGAAACAAACTTAGACACTCAACTGAGAACTGAAAAGATACCAACCTTAAGATTCACAAAAATCATCCCACTACTCAAATTATTGTTGAACTAGATATTTCAATGCAAACTAGAAGTCAAGCAAAGGTAAATAAATATTTACATCGAGAATTTAGTACATATTTATTTGCATGTTTTCTGTCACAAGTTGAGCCAAAGAAGATTCAAGAAGGTCTACTAGTTCCAAGTTGGATAGAAGCTATGCAAGAAGAGCTACTACAATTCAAGCTGCAAGCTGTTTGACCTCTAGTGATTTTACCTAATGGAAAAAGGGTAATTGGTACTAAATGGATCATTAGAAACATGAAAGGATTGAAAAGGAAGAAGAATATGAAAGAATGGCATTGATAAGACTACAAAAAAAAAACAAGCCGATTGAGAAGGAAGAAAAGGCCAAGAAGAACAAGAAGAGAGTTCAAAAGGAGATGATGGATAATGATAAACAGAAGTTTGTAAAATTTCTGGAACACAGAGGCTATAGTGGTAAGTCTTTAGGTCCTATGAAATTTACTAATGTTCTTGGTTTGTATGAAATAGAAAGAAAAAAAGATGGGGATAATGCAACTTAGTTAACAGATTAGCAAGAAAAAGAAAGATATGAGCTAGAGAAACTTATCAAGAGAGCCAATGAGGTAGGTGTAAGAGTATTAAATGAGCAAGGACAGGTGATTCCAAATCCATTTCAACCTAAACAACCTGTAATTAATCTTGAGAAGATTAAAAGAGAGAAGTCTTCTTCCACAAGACAATATTCTAAAAAGTAAAAGGTTGTGAAGGAGCAAGCAGTATTAAATGAAGAACCTTATGATATTCCACAGACTGGGCAGTTTGATACATCTACTCAATTTGTATTGGTTGATGCATCTGAAATTGTGGAAAAAGAAGGTGATGTAGAGATTACTTCAGATGATTGTTGAACCTTAATCATGGATCAAAATGTTTTGCATGTTGAACCATTGGAAATTGAACAACCTGAAAACATTGATTGGGAATTCATTGGGGGAGATAATAGATCAGCTTATGAAGTGACTAGATATGATATATTTCCTTTACCTTTATCCCTCGCCTCTTTTTCAAATTCTTCAGTCATCTTTCCTTTACCTTTATCCCTCGCCTCTTTTTCCAATTCTTTTGAAATCTTATCAATCACAGACAAATCAACTTCTCCTTCTTCATTGATAGATTCAGTTCTCAAATTCTCCCCCTTAGAAAAATCATCCTCCATTTGAACTATTTGCTCCATTTCCATATCTTCAAGCACAACAATTTCATCATCATTATTCCCTTCAGCTTCAGTCATCACTACATCTTCAGTCTCAGCTTTATCTCCCCCTATTTTGGATGCATCATCCACATGAAGAGACTTCAAGAAGAGATTGAATCTCATTTGATCTCTGATGACATGTTGAATATGTGAAATTGGAGCAGGAGGTGTGAGAGGTAATGAAAGTGGAAGTGATTGAATTATTGGTTGTTGAGGTGGAGGTGATGGAATATCAATGATGGGTGAAAGAGGTTGATTGATGTGCTCTTTTTTCTTCTTGTTGTTGTTGTACTTTTTGTTTCTATTCATGCTCTGCTTCATGTGCTTCGGCTTGTTGTCGATTCTGTAACTCTTCAAACACTTGAATTGCCACTTGTTCTTGCTCTATCATATATGGAAAGAAATCAGTAAATCTTCTAGAGAATACATATTTGGCCTTTGAGAATGTTTTATTCATGTTTTTCATTATCTTCCAATTCATGTTCTCATCTGTCAACTTTGGCCGTTCAAGTATCAGCCCTTGCACCTCATATTGCAATATGATTTGTAAAAATCTTGGGTAGAGCAAGAACTTCTGAGAACTCACATCTGCCATCCTCTGCATACAGTCCACGATGAACCCAGAAAAGTTGAACTGTCTTTGTAAAATCATGCATACAAAGGCTGATGCTAATGCCTGATTCATCTCATCATAGCCACCAGACCTTCCAGAAATGCAACATACTGACACATTAACTAAATATCTCCAATTGTAGGATAATCTAGTTTGTTCTCCTAAATGTATTGAAATCCTGTCTATATATAAAAATCACAATCAAGTAAGATGTGACTCTACTAAGACTTTAGAATAAAAAAGTAGGTCTGCAAATAGAGGTATTGAAAACTTAGAAGCATAGATAAAACAATATAAATCTAATGAATTAAGTTTTCAGGATAATGAATTAGGTATTGAAAACGTGTTCATAAACTGTAACAATTTTTTTTTTCTATAATACATAATTAATCAATAAAGCAATCTATTTAGAAATTAGAGTTCCATAAACAAAAATGAAACATTCACCAATCGATAAAATATTATAAGAAAAAAGAAAATTGGAAATTAGAGGACCATAACAAGTTTTCTTTAATCGATATGACAAATTTGTAACCATAAAATCGAAGCAAGATGAGAGACGTGCACATACAAGTATTAACGGATTCGTGATTCAAAGCCAATGAACGCGGGAATGATAATATTAGACTTTTCATAGAAACATATAATCGATCTAATATTTTATAGGAGAAATTAGGATATTCAAAGAAGATCGCGAATGTGTGAAAAAGCCCATGAACTTGATGAATTTGGAATATTTTTGTGAAAGAGGGACTACAACAAAAATCAAAATCTTCAAAAGGTTATATTTTTTCGGTTTTAAACAAATGTTGAAACTTTTAAGGTTATAATACATGTTATTAAAATCAAATGTAAATCTCAAAATCGAGAAAAGTTTGGTACTTATGGGTATTTTCTGAATTTTATAGTGTTAAAACTATTTTTTTTTTTACAGTTTTGACCCCCCAACTTAAATAAATTATATTCTTCCCCCAAATGTGATATTCTAGATCCGTCTGTGATCATATTAATATAATTATGAATCCGAGAAAACGAGTTACTTGATTACATATTAAAAAAATGGATGAGACACATACTCATTTGACCTATCTTGTTTTTGTTCGTTAGCTAAAAAGTTGTTAGAAAAAGAAATACTAAATGTAAATTTATGTTTGTAAATAAAAACTTATAAATTTGAGCATTATACAAAACGTAATAAAATTTGATTTTGAAAATGAAAGTCTTATATGTTAATTGAAAAAGATATCGATGATACTTTCTGAACCATAGTAATAAAAAATTGATACATAGTTGTTGGGGATTAAACAGTACCCGTCCCTTTCCTCGAACCAATCCAATTGCTTCGATTTTCGAATTTTCCAGTCAGTATTAAGATTTTTTGTCATCCCTAGTTGAGAGAGTCCCCCATCGTAGAGTCAAAAGTAGCGCCCTAACTTGAATGATATATTTTGTTCACTAGCAATGTTACTCCGTTTTTCTCGTCAAAAACTCATATGAAGCCTTAACTATTTTTTTACAAAAGTGAAAGGTTGTGTTTGTTTGATGATACAGTTTCGGTTTGACTACCAAATAAATAGTTTATAAATCATTTATAAAAATGAAAAACAACTTGTTCATAAATTAGGCCAGAAATAGATGAAAAAAGAAAAAGAAAAAAAAAACATTTTGCTCATATTAAATGATCATGTACCTTTTACTTTTGTAGTTGTCCATTAAAACTTATCAAATTATTAGTTTAGAAATTAAAATCGATGGGATAAGCTAATTATAAATTTGTAAAACAAAAATAAAACACCTTTTAAATTGAAACAAGTTTTCTTTTTCTATTATCAAATCATTAATCCATAAACAATTTCTTTAGAATTTAGAGATCAATAAACAAAATGAAATATTTACAAATCAATTAATCTATAAACAGAAAAAAAAAAAATGGAAATCGGAGGTCCATAACGAGTTTTCTTTAATCGATCTAACAAATTTGTAATTATAAAATCAAAGCAAAATGAGAGACATGCACATTCAAGTATTGACGGATACGCGAATCAAAGCCAATGGACCCGAGAATGATAAAATCGGATTTTCATAGAATATATAAGTGATCTAATAGTTTATAGGAGAAATTAGGATTTTTAAAGAATATCGCTTGTGTGAGGAAAAGCCAATGGATTTGGGAGTGACGAGTTTATGAATTGATTCAATGTGAGATGTTTTTGTTGAAGAAACATTATATAATTTAGATAAAATCTTGAAATTCGTAAGTTATATCACATTTAATTTAAAATTAAATGTAAATCTCAAAACCTAGAAAAGTTCTCATAACTATAATTCCATTAGAACGGAAAAGTACCATAAAATCACAAATGATACTAATAATGAAAAATGTAATTTAAATGTAATTATGTAATGTAAAATTTTAAACCAAGAAGAAAAAGAAGAAAACCTGATAAAAAGTTTTTCGAAAATATACTAAGTGACGATTTTATTAAAAGTGGAAATAATGTACTATGTAAAGGTGTAATATTTTCGTTGTATACACAAACAATTTTTGAGGTAATTAATTTAAAATAGAATATATAGGAATGGATTTTGGAAAATAGAAGATTATGAATGGGTCTTCATGTTTTAATTTTTATTTATTTATATTCATGATCTCAATCATATAACTATTTTCTATAAACTTTTTAACCGATACTAGTGAATTGTTGCATTAACCCTTTACCCTTTACAAGCCAACCTGCTACACCAATATTTCTAAATAGAATGTATGTAAATAGTTGTCGTTTCGTTTATATGTACGTGTTTTTATCTTCGACTTTAAGTTCATATATATATATATATATATATATATATATATATATATATATATATATATATATATATATATATATATATGTGTGTGTGTGTGTGTGTGTGTATATGTATATATATGTATATATATTTGAAAAAGTCTATCAAAAATAATACAATTATAACATGTTGATTCCTACCAACAAAAACAATGTTGGAGGCATTTCACTGATCAAACATACCTTGAGTACGTACCCACCTCTGATGAAGCCATGGGCTCACGAATGTACATAAAGAGAGTTAGTTCGAATTTGTTCCCAATTATTTGTGGAGGATCATGGGTCAAGGTGTGAAATCTATTATGACAATAAACAACGTATTAAGATCAATTATGCTTTTTTATCTGTTATTGTGCTAAGAATATGACAGATAATATGACCATAAAATATATCCTTTTGTGATGTATCGGGCCATCCCCATCGGACCTTTGTCGTGTCATCCGAGACCACCCCTGTGACACTACGACATAGCCACCGATCTGAGCCATAACCAACGTTTATATGTACGCGTTTTTACCTTCATTTAGACACAACCGTTGTTTAGCCGGGACACACCTGATCTAAGCCATAACCAAGCCGAATTACAAACGAGCCAGTCAAAATGAAGCAACACACACAACCATTATTAGCCATTTGTGTAATTTAGTTTAGCACAACTAAATGTAGCTGATTCGAGAGAAAATAAATAAGTAAACAAATAATAAGTGAAGCTACTTCCCATATTTCCTTGAATACATGTAACCTTCAACAAATTTTTATTGATAGTATATTTGGTCCTTTCATGTCTTTGCTCAAAGAAAAAAAATTCCATACATGTTTGTGAAGGTGATGGATTCCATATAATTGCTTCTCATATTAGTCTTAGTCAATTATACAGCACCTCAAAAGCATTCTTATCATACCTAATATCCAATGTAATTAGAAATCTTGTTTATATACGTCAATTTACAACCGATATCAAATGTTCTAACAAGATTGGTCCATATAACATCTTTGTAAAATACCTAAAACCTTGTCAACTCTTTCTTTGATGTGACACTACTAGTGACCTTCATACATTGTGTGTATAACGGTTTTTATCAAATGTAGAGAGAATAAAAAAACTCAATATATTTTATGCATATAACTTGGAAAACATATTAAGTTTTCTTTTAACACCTCGCTTTTATGGTTAAGTTTCCATCACATTTCATTTTATCTTGATTTATGAACACCCATATGCCTAGTAACAGTCGAATTAAATATTGTGTTGGACCCATATTATTTGTGACTCTCATTGATCATTTATCCTTACTGATATGATGACTGACACTAACTGAAATCTGTGTCTAGTAAATATTCGATGGACGTATTTACCTTACCGACACTATAGATTTCCCATTAGGTGATCGGAACTATGAGAGCTTAATGTAAACACTTAATAAACATCACGGACTAAATATTACACACTCCTAATTTGAGTGTGTATATAAAGGGACATAATAAACCCTTAGAAGGGTTGGTTCATTCTTCACCCTTTTCTATCCCAAACACATACAAGTGTTCTCTCTCAATAATCCCATCCTAATACGATCATCTCATTCTGGGAATCAATGGCTAATATGTTCAACAACATCCCAGGATCGTCAGGAGGTATGTAAATAACATGAATCAATCTAATTTAATCCAACATCTGGTATCAGAGCCAATGGCTCGTGATTATCCATTGGTTCATGTTTATTTATCGCTTGGCTATTGCTATTATTGATTCTGCAACTTATTTGGCCGGCGGATTATGTTTTTTGGGTGAAAAATGGGATTTTTTGGAGCTGGTGGCGGCTGCTGCAACCCTAATTTCGACGAACTTCGTTCGTGCAAATGAAGGCTCATCCGTACGAACCTGATTTGTTCGTTCGTACGGATGAAGCCCTATACGTACGAACCTAAATTGTTCATTAGTACGAATCTGATTGGCTCATTCGTACGAACCTGATTTGTACGTACGTACGGATGAAGTCCTATTCGTACGAACCTGACTTGTTCATTAGTACGAATCTGATTTGTTCATACGCACGAACGTAACTGTTGATCCGTACGAATCTGGGCTAATGCACTAATATTCATGTTTTCATCTTTTGTTGCCCAAAGGTCAAAGGTGATTCCTATGATTGCATTTTTCCTTTAGCATAATAAACACGTAGGATATTAATTCTGCCCAAAGGTGATTTAATATACTTGTGTGCTTGAAAGGATTCTTATTATGCCTTAAAACACGATGTTCTATTTTGTTGCCCAAAGGTCAAAAGACAAACGTTGTGTTGCATAAAATCTTATGCTCATAATTTTACTTAGATATTAGTTATTTCTGCCCAAAGGTGATGTAACATCTAAGTAGAGCCTTACTTTAGCTTATTATTTTGGTGTTTTTTAATAGGCTTACCTATCACTAGCTTCATTACTTATATGGTCTTAGTCTCAGGAACATTACTATTAGGTCTACTTATTTTAGACATTACTCTAGTTCTATTACTTTAAGGGACATTACTTAGTCTGCCTTATATAGCTAACTTTGTCACTATAAAATCTTCTAAGAATCGTATCATAATCTTATATCCTCCTTATTCTCCACTACAGTACCAAACTTCGGCATTGAGGCACTTACTGGTGCTAATTTCACTTCTTGGAAGGAGCAACTTAACTTAACTCTGGGAATGCTCGACATGGACTATGCTATTCGCCATGATGAACCCGCCGATATTACTGCTGAATCTACTGCGACTCAGAAAGCGGACTTTGATAAGTGGAAAATGGCGAATCGGCTGTCCCTAATGATGGTCAAGAACTCAATTCATCCCAGCATTCGAGGAGCTATCCCTGATAACGACAAAGTGAAAACTTACCTCAAATCTGTTGAGGATCACTTTAAGGGATCGTCTAAGGCAACTGCGAGTAGTTTAATGCTACAGATGTTAACCCTTAAGTATGAAGGTTCTAATGGTGTCCGTGAACACATAATGAAGATGGTTGATATGTCTCATAAGCTTAAGAATCTGGAAATGGAAGTCTCAGATGGCTTTCTTGTGCATTTCATAATGACTTCCTTGCCTGCTCGGTTCGACACTTTCAAAGTGAATTATAACGCTATGAAAGATAAATGGTCGATAAGTGAACTGATTGCTATGTGCGTTCAAGAGGAAGATCGTCTTAAGCACATTCAACCTGAAGCTGCTGTTCACCTTACTACCACTTCAAACTTCAAGAAGAGGAAAGGTAACTACAGTAACAAGACTGAAAACAAAGTCCAAAATCATGGTGCTTCTACCTCTGGCCTAAATCCTCGACAAGCAATAATAACTGCAAATTATGTCGCTCCAAAGGGCACGGACAGAAAGATTGCTCTAAATTCAAGGAATGGCTAGCTAAGAAAGGTAACATTCTTTACGTAATATTTGATTCCTTTACTACTGATGTTCCATTTAATACATGGTGGGGTGACTCTGGTTCTATGGTCCATGTGACCAATTCCTTACAGGGATTCCTTACAATCCAGAAGCTACAAAAGGACCAAAGAAAGTTTAGAGTTGGAAATGGTGATCTCTTAGATGTCGAAGCCATGGGGACCTTAAATTTACATATGAATACCGGAAAGTGTATTAGATTAATAGATACCTTATATGTACCGAGAATTACTCGGAACCTTGTATCTATATCTAGACTTGATCTTGAAGGTTATGTAATTACTCATGGTTGTGGCAGGATCACTTTTACTCTTAATAATGAATTGTTTGGTTGTGGTTTTTTGGATGGATTGCTGTATAAATTAGAACTGGATCATAATTTCTCACAGTCTTTGTTGTCTCTTAATACTGATGACATAACTAAAACAAAGACAAAATCACCTAAACAAGCAGAGAATTCCTCCACATTGTGGCATAAACGTCTCGGCCACATCTCACGAGATCGCATGACACGACTCGTAAAAGAAGGAATATTACCCTCTCTTGATTTTAGTGATTTTGAAACATGTATTCAATGCCTCAAAGGCAAAATGGCTAAAGGGAATAAGAAAGGAGCCACCAGATGTTCCAACTTGTTGGAAATAATTCATACTGATATTAGTGGCCCCTATCCCGCATCAATAACAGGACATACATCATTTATTACATTCATTGACGATTATTCACGTTATATGCACCTTTATCTGATTAAAGAAAAATCTGAATCCTTACAAACTTTTGTCGATTATAAAACTTTGGTTGAAAACCAACTTGATCATAAGATAAAAGTTGTCCGATCAGATAGGGGAGGTGAGTATTACGGTAAACATACTGATATTGGTCAAGCTCCTGGTCCTTTCTATAATTTTTGCAAGGAACAGGGCATAATTAACCAATACACCATGCCAGGTTCTCCTCAACAGAATGGTGTTGCTGAAAGGAGAAACCGAACTTTAATGGACATGGTGAGAAGTATGCTCGCCAACACTAACCTGCCCAAATTTCTTTGGACCGAGGCCTTAAAAACAGCTGTTCATATACTCAATAGGGTTCCATCAAAATCTGTCCCTAAAACTCCTTATGAGATCTGGACAGGTAGGAAACCGAGTCTAAAATATATGAAAGTATGGGGCTGTCCTGCCGAAGCAAAAGTCTATAACCCTAACTTAAAGAAACTGGATTCTAAAACCCTTACATGTTTCTTTATTGGTTATCCCGAGAACTCAAAAGGTTATCGGTTTTACTGTCCTTCTCACTCTACCCGCATCATAGATACGCAACATGCCACTTTCCTCGAATATTCAGAGATCAGTGGGAGCACGACAAATCCTGATTTAGATTTCCAAGAAGTACAAGAAGCGGGGGGAAACCACTCGTCGGTTATTATGATTCCTCCGATAACTCCTCTTGTACCCAACGCTGCTCCCGATATACCTGGATCTCCTAATGAACCGGTTGAACCTCCTATGCCTCCTAATCTAAACGCCGAAGAACCGCTTGTTCATGAAGAACCCGTAATTCAGCTCAGGAGATCATCAAGGGCTCGCCGAAACACAAATTTTGATGATTTCGAAACTTATCTGGCTGAAGTCGAAAACATTAGGAAACTTACTGATCCAACCTCTTACCGAGAAGCTATGAATAGTGATCAGGCCGCTAAATGGATTGAAGCCATGATTGAAGAGCTCAAATCCATGGAGCGTAATGGCGTTTGGGTATTGGTTCCACTCACTAAAGGATCCAAAGTAATTGGATGTAAATGGGTGTTCAAAACCAAATTAAACCCGAATGGAAACGTCGAACGCTATAAGGCCAGACTGGTTGCAAAAGGCTTTACTCAAAAGGAAGGAATTGATTATCAAGAGACCTTTTCCCCTGTCTCTCGTAAAGATTCCCTAAGGATCGTCATGGCACTCGTAGCTCATTATGATTTAGAGTTACATCAGATGGATGTCAAGACCGCTTTCCTAAATGGTGACTTGCAAGAAGACGTATACATGCGGCAACCTGAAGGATTTATTACAGAAGGTAAAGAGCACATGGTCTGCAAGTTGAATAAATCGATATATGGGTTGAAACAAGCATCACGACAATGGTACCTTAAATTTGATGAAGTCGTAAAATCTGATGGCTTCCTAAAGAATCAAGTGGATCAATGCACCTATCTCAAGATCAGTGGGAGTAACTTTATTATCCTTGTTTTGTATGTGGATGATATTCTGCTTGCAAGTAACAACTTGGGTCTGCTACATGAGTCGAAGCGAATGCTTTCGCATAATTTCGACATGAAAGATCTCGGTGATGCCTCTTATGTTTTAGGTATCGAAATAAATCGAGATAGACGCAATGGTGTTCTAGGTCTTTCCCAAAGGGCTTATATTGACCGTATTCTAGAACGCTATAACATGCAGCACTGCACACCCACTGTGGCTCCGGTAGTTAAAGGGGACGTATTTGGACCTCATCAAACTCCGAGCACTGAAACTGAGAAGGCTGAAATGAGGATGATACCTTACTCATCTGTAGTTGGGAGCATTATGTACGCTCAGGTCTGTACTCGACCGGATATCGCTTACATCGCTGGTATGCTGGGGCGTTACTTATCTAACCCCGGATTAGCACACTGGAAAGCGGCTAAAAAGGTTCTACGATATCTGAAAGGGACCAAAGACTACAAATTAACTTATAGAAGAAGTGACAACTTGGAAGTAGTAGGTTATTCTGATTCTGACTTTGCTAAATGCAAAGAAGACCATAAATCTACTTCTGGGTATATTTTCATGTTAGCTGGCGGACCAATCTCTTGGCGGAGTCATAAACAGAAACTGACCACAACGTCTACTATGATGGTTGAATATGTTGCCTTTTATAATGCAACCTGTCATGGGATGTTGTTAAGGAACCTGATCAGTGGACTCAAACTCGTCAACTCAATCTCTAGACCATTGAAGCTTTACTGTGATAACTCAGCTGCTGTAACTTTCTCGAACAGTAACAGTTCGACTGGCGCTGGGCTGTATCTCGACACAAAGTATCTGTTTGTACGCGAACGGGTTGAGGAAAATGCTCTTTGTGTTGAGTACATAAGTACACATGACATGCTAGCGGATCCGATGACCAAAGGTCTTCCTCCTAATATATTCGTAGGACACGTGTCGAATATGGGGCTTACAAAAGACTTAATTTAATAGCATTGTTGTACTTATTGGTCATTATTATTTATTAATGAAAATTTTCCTCCTTATTCAGATTTTGTTTGTCTATTATTTACACCTTATGCGCATAACTGTGTTGGACATTATTATAACAAAATTTGTCTTAGTTGGTCTATCATTGCTTATTCAGTTTTGAATTTGAGTCATAGTTTGACTAGTGGGGGTCCTGAGTAGATGTTCTTCTCTACGACTGTACTTATCAACTATGATTTCGGATTTAAACAAAATGAGTATTATCTCGTACGGACTTATCAATACTCATAGATAAATGATCTACTCGGTCAAGTGGGAGAATGTTGGACCCATATTATTTGTGACCCTCATTGATCATTTATCCTTACTGATATGATGACTGACACTAACTGAAATCTGTGTCTAGTAAATATTCGATGGACGTATTTACCTTACCGACACTATAGATTTCCCATTAGGTGATCGGAACTATGAGAGCTTAATGTAAACACTTAATAAACATCAGGGACTAAATATTACACACTCCTAATTTGAGTGTGTATATAAAGGGACATAATAAATCTAGGGTTGGTTCATTCTTCACCCTTTTCTATCCCAAACACATACAAGTGTTCTCTCTCAATAATCCCATCCTAATACGATCATCTCATTCTGGGAATCAATGGCTAATATGTTCAACAACATCCCAGGATCGTCAGGAGGTATGTAAATAACATGAATCAATCTAATTTAATCCAACATATTGTACTTGTTCTAGATCATTTATCTCTCGCTTGCTTCAAATTTATCCATTTCGTCTATGCCCTATACATTATGATTCTTATATTTTCTTACGTATAACAACATTCACTTTAAGTGTGAAATTCAAGCTTTGAGCGTGGTGATGGTGCGGGGAAAAGAAAATAATTATGAATTTATTCTTAATTATTAATTAGTAAATTAAAAGTTTGTGTAACAACACATTATTAACCCAAAAATGAATTTGAAATAAAATTTAATATCATCAAAGTTTTTGAAAGTTAAAGAACGTAGGAAAGAAAAAATTGTGTCCAACGGTTTCACAAAAGAAAAGTGATATTTGCAAAAGAAGGAATTCTAATTTTACGAGCGAAAATATTCATTAAATGGCTTACAACATGACGGTATGTGAACTGGTCTATCAATCAAGAGATTTTAGATGTTATGTCTCGTTAAAAATAAGTGTGTTAATATTTGTGTTGTTTTTCAAAAGAGGTAGTGAAATAGGCATTTCTTGTTAGTGTAGAAGTGTATGCATAAAGGTACTAATAAATGGTCTTAATAATGTTGAAAAACATATACCTATTGTTTACCGTACGTACACTATATATATAGGTGGAAAGAACCTGAGTATAAAGAGAAGGGGTCACAAGGCGTGTGCTTACCACAATTTTAATTTTATCTTCCCCCTAAATCACCAACTTACTCATTGATGGCAAGTATCACATCCATCAACAACTCCGACCATCCAATCATCCAACCCCATGTGGAAAACCAGACTCAAGATATCACTGAAAAGAGATTCGATTCTACGAGATCTCAATGGCTAAGAGCTGCTTTATTAGGGGCTAACGATGGCCTTTTATCCACAGCCTCGCTAATGATGGCTGTTGGTGCCGTCCGCGAAGATATTAAGACCATGCTTCTCACTGGGATTGCAGGGCTATTAGCCGGGGCATGTAGTATGGCCATTGGAGAATTCGTATCAGTTTACTCTCAATATGACATTGAAATGTCAAAGATTAAAAGAGAGATCAAGATTGGTTTGAGTAATTATGACGAATTACAAGACATGAAAAATGGGCTACCAAGTCCAATAAAAGCTGCGGTCGCATCAGCATGTGCATTCGCAGTAGGGGCATCTATCCCCCTGCTAGCCGCAACATTTATTAGTACGTATCATGTGAGGTTGGCTGTGGTAGTAAGTGTGGTTAGCATGACGCTAGTAGGATTTGGTGGGTTGAGTGCGGTTATAGGAAAGGCTCCCATGCTTAAATCGATACTTAGGATACTCGTTGGTGGTTGGGTTGCTATGGGTGTCACTTTTGGGTTGACCAAAGCCTTGGGTTCTACTGGTGTTATTAATACTTAACCAATCGATTATAATCATGATTAATTAGTTATATATTTTGGGGTTTGTTTGCATAATTAGTGTGTCTTCTACTTCTAAAACCGTGGAGTTATTTGATATGATAACGAATTTTGTTGTGTTTTAAACTTATTCCCTACTGTCATAATTAACTTTACTTATATATATAAAGTAAAGATAATAAACTTATTTCAAAACGTAAAATTGACTACGTTTATTTGTGTTATTTATTTACTCTGCCTATTTGTCACATTTTCGTCGTTGTGTTTTAACTGTTCTTGCCATCTTTAATATCTTTATAAAGTTGAAAGATAAAAAACTTATTTCAAAAAGTAAAATCGTGAACAAATTCGTAATTTATGATGGCTATAACCAATATTAGGTTAAATATTTGATAAACACAATGATACATAATATTTAGGTGATTTGACTTATTTTTGGAGGATTATGATAATTGATTTCATCTTATCTTTTTTTTATCCTTTTCGCTTTAAATGTCAAAAGTTATAATTTGGTATTTATTGGTTCCGGATTGGGCATTTCATTGATCTCGGTAGAAATTCAAGAATAGCGGAATTCCAGTTCAACATTGAAAGATAGAGCTTATACATCTTGTATGTAAAAATGAAAGTACAACACCCAACCATAGCCATTACTCTTACATTTCTCAAACCGTATGATAAATATTTATAGGCAAGCTTACATATTTGAGAAACATAAAAATGGTCAACACGTTTCGTCACAAAATGATCTGGACTTCGTAATCTTTTCTACACCTTTCGTCCCTATGGAGTTGAAATGAGACCTATGTTCCAAACGTATCTAATAGGCATCATCTTTTCAATTAAGCTTTTATTTGAAACTAGAGGTAAGATAAAACAAAATTGTGAACTATGTTGAAAGCTGAGAGGATATTTCGCGAGTTAGATCTTTCAAATGATATTTATCTTCAGAGCTAGTACTTTTGACTGATCGGTGAGATCACTAAAACATCTTCAACTTCAAGATTTTCTTTCACCAAAAAACTTTGCTTAGCAATTTTGAAGTTCTTAATGCTATTTCGTAAAATTAAAGTTGCTATTTCGTAAAATTGAATGATTTTTGGTTTCTCAAGTGAAAAAGTACTTCAACCGATGTAGTTAGTTTAATTAGTATTTTCAATCATTCTCTTTTTCAATCATTCTCTAGTGGAATTTCAAATGTAGTTTAAATCCCCTTCTTCATCTTCCAAAAGTATTTTAAAATGTAGTTTTCTTGCTTCCCTTCCTTTCACAATGCAAATTCTCATTGCAATTGCATTCAAACTCAAAAAATCCAATTAAATCCTTTACTACCCACCAAGTGTTTGTGAAAATGTCTCAACCAAAATAACATACATAAAACACACTATCACCCTCCCTACAAACTCATTCACGTATTTTATTTATTCTACTTGCATGACACTCACCTCTACCTCTTCGGACGGGGTTTGGCCGTGTCCGTTCCGAGCATTTCATTGTTGCCCGGATGGTGAAGTGGGCAATAAAGGGTTTCCTCGTATGATATCTCATATCAAGAGGCTACACCTTTCCTCCGATGAACGTAAAGGTGTCTTACGTGAGGCCATTTCTACGAACCATGGACTATATATGGCAGTCGAGAACACTTTAAAGTCATTAAAGCAATGGTTGTGTGCGAAGTGTATGGTTTTACATGCTGTGAGTCGCGCTTGTCATCACCCGGATGGTATTGTTCGTTTTTCTAAAGGATCCGATGACATGTACAGATACATTGTTGGAATTTCAAAGCCGTCTTATAAGAAGCCCGTAACAGAAACAACTCAGGGGTTGGTTTTGGATGCTCAACTTTTGGATCGTGTTTTTATGGTGCCTATTACTACTGTCAAATGTATCCCTCATGGCTGTCGTCTAGCTTTTTCTCAAGCATTGAAAACAGTTCTTTGCAAGGTGGTTGCCCAACCCGTTTCTATTGAAGCTTGGGTCAGTTTGTTACTTTTTCCAATATGTACGCTGCAGGTGTATAGGCCTAAGAATAGACAAGAACGTAGGTCTGGGAATAGAAAATCATTGCAACAAAGTTTTATACTTAAAGCACTGGCTACATGGGGGAAAGATGATGGGATTACAACGTTGGTTAAAAGTATATTAGACGGTTTTGCTTTTGGGTCTTTTGGCCAGGGTGGAGGTGATTTTCTAGAGGCGAGGGAAACGGGTAATACCAATGTCAAGCAGTGTCTTCGTAAGGTTGCGGATGGGCACTTTACACCCGCAGTAAAAGTGTTATCATCCTCCGGGGTTGCTCCATATTGTGATGATACCATTAAAGCTTTGGAGGCTAAGCATCCTTACAAGCCACCCCCATCCATGCCTAACATCGCATTTTCTGAGCCTCCCCTTGTAGCAGAGATTGATAGTGTCTTCAATTGCATTAAATCGTTTCCTAAAGGTACTTCATGCGGTAGAGATGGCTTGAGGGCACAACATATCTTGGATGCATTATGTGGCGAGGGGTCTGCTACTGCCACAGATCTCTTAAAGGTCATCACCTCGGTCGTTAATTTGTGGTTAGCGGGGAGGTGTCCGCCTATCTTGGCAGAGTTTGTTGCATCGGCTCCTCTAACGCCACTCCTTAAACCAGACAACGGGGTTCGACCTATTGCAGTAGGCACTATATGGAGACGTTTGGTTTCCAAGGTTGCTATGAACGGTGTGGGTAAAGAAATGTCAAAGTACCTTAGTGATTTTCAATTTGGGGTTGGAGTGTCGGGTGGCGCTGGGGCTGTTCTACATAGCGTCAATAGGGTGCTGAGTGAATATCATCATGATGGGTCTCTTGCAATGCTTACTGTGGATTTCTCGAATGCATTTAACCTTGTGGATAGATCGGCATTACTCCACGAGGTTAGGGTGAAGTGTCCCTCTATTTCTTTGTGGGTAGATTTTTTATATGGGCAGGCATCGAGATTGTATATAGGAGACACACATATCTGGTCTGCCACTGGGGTGCAACAAGGCGACCCGTTGGGACCTCTTCTTTTTGCTCTTGTATTGCACCCTCTTTTACATAAGATCAAAGATAACTGCAAGCTTCTTCTTCATGCTTGGTATCTTGATGATGGAACCGTTATTGGAGATTCAGAAGAGGTTGCCAAAGTGTTAGACATTATAAAGGTGAGTGGTCCAGGTTTGGGTCTTGAACTTAATATTAAAAAAACAGAGTTATTTTGGCCCTCATGTAACGGTATGAAGCTTCGTGATGGTTTATTTCCTGGCGATATTCGGAGGGTATCATCGGGTGTGAAGCTTCTCGGGGGGGGGGGGGGGGGGGGGCTGTTAGTAGAGACACAAATTTTATTAGTGGGTTGGCTATGAGAAGAGCTGTGAATGCAGTTGATTTAATGAGTATTCTTCCACGGTTACATGACCCGCAGAGTGAACTTCTTTTACTCCGATCATGTATGGGTATTGCCAAACTCTTTTTCGGTTTAAGGACTTGTCAACCTGAACACATGGAAGAGGCGGCTTTGTTTTTTGACAAAGGTTTGCGTGGGTCAATCGAGAATATAGTGGTTTGTGGTGGACCATTCTTTGGAGACTTACAGTGGCGACTTGCGTCTTTACCGATTCGATTTGGTGGTTTGGGTTTGTACTCGGCAAAATTGGTTTCCTCATACGCTTTTGTAGCCTCGAGGGCCCAATCTTGGGTGCTACAAGACCACATATTACGTGACAGTGGCATATGTGGTATGGATGATGATTATGCTTCTGCTTCGGCTCGTCTTCGTGATACGCTTCCAAGCTTTGATTTTAGTGGGTTCACTAATAAGGACACCGTCCCCTCGAAACCCCAACAAACACTGGCGAATGTCCTTTTTAGCGATTTGGTCAAGAATATGGAAGTTCACTTTGACATGACTGTGAGGCAGAAAGCGGTTTTTGAGTGTCTACGCGCACCACATGCTCAGGATTTTCTACTAGCTATTCCCATAGACGGACTTGGTCAACATATGTCACCGGTGGA
The DNA here is from genome assembly GCA_910822075.1 of Senecio squalidus. Taxonomy (NCBI): domain Eukaryota; kingdom Viridiplantae; phylum Streptophyta; class Magnoliopsida; order Asterales; family Asteraceae; genus Senecio; species Senecio squalidus. The sequence goes on along the minus strand of CAJVGC010000582.1, from coordinate 47,877,716 downwards.
ATATCGCACTATTCTTAAGTATCGTCTTATGATTCCATTATTCCCGGTTGATGCGATATGCCCTGTTTGTCGCAAGGCATGTTTGGATTCCTTTGGGGAACACGCGGTTCATTGTAAAGAGCTCCCGGGATTCAAATACCGACACGATATGGTTAGAGACGTCCTCTTTGACATATGTAGACGTGCCGGGATCTCCGCCAAGAAAGAAGCACCTGTAAACTTTTTAACAGACCCATCGGATGGAAGATCTACACTTAGACCGGCCGACGTTTTGGTTTTTGGATGGGTTGGAGGGAAACATGCGTGTGTGGATCTGACCGGGGTTTCTCCTCTCGTGGGGTTACGTAGTAGTGGTTTTACAGCGGGTCAGGCTGCTTTGAAGGCCGCTTCAGGCAAAGTGACAAAACACGAGAAAGCATGCATTGAAAATCAACACGTGTTTATTCCCTTTGCTTTTGATACCTTCGGTTTCCTTGCACCGGAGGCGGTAGAGCTACTCAGTCGAGTTCAACGGGTTATGCATAGCAATGTTATGACTGCTAGACGTTTTGATGTAGTTTTTAAACGTATTGGCTTTGCAATCCAAAAAGGGTTAGCGGCGCAGCTTGTTGCCCGCTTGCCTTCTGTCACTTTGTTAAAAAAAAAAAAAAAAAAAAAAAAAAAAAAGTTCAATAAACAAATAAAATACCTGCATAACATTTTGTTCTCAGATGATTCCAAACTTCGTGAGTATGGGGTGTTTTAGTTGCAACTCCAATAAGCATATGTAAGATGTCTGCTTTCGTACCTACGTGACACAATTTGTAGTTGAGTAGCCGTTTCGTGATGAAAACCAACTGCTTATTTCATTTTCGCGGCGAAATCCAACTACTTAAATCTCTTCGCAAAGCTCATGAACTTGAATTCACAACATAATGCTTTTTGCTAATATTTCTTTCTTTTACCAAAGTTTCGAACATATCATAATCTCTTCGGATGTTAGACCAACACTCAAATCTCTAAACAATCACATGTTGCTCTTTTCCTAACATTCAATCCAAACTTCTCTCTAGCTCCAAGGTTCTTGATTATCATCATCATTTCCCTCATACATATCTCGAGTTTTGAAGTATTAACTCAACGGCTAAGAAATATGATTCCTGAATGAAACTGGAGCCGCCTTTTCGTTGTCCAATACTTTGGAGATAATTGGCTTCTTCTTAGTTAGATTTCGAAAGGGACTCTTTATATTTAATAAATATTCAAAAATTCAAACTCTAAATTGAATATTCTAACTTAATATTGTAAATCTGAGACAAATACTTTTGAATCAACTAATTTAAACCGGGAGAGACTCAATCAAGTGATAAAATGAATCTGAATGGTTGTTGTTGAATACTTTAGACGAACAGATCTTTGAAAATAAGACCACGTTAAAGATTTAACAAATGGTTATCATGAAAGGATGAATTTCATAACAAATATGAATCTTTTATCGATTTTGATGAAGATTAAACAAATTATTAGTGAGAGACCATTCATTTACTCGATCAATTAGATTTACATCTTCTTTCCAAATCATCCATTTAATTCAATAGAAATTCATTCATCAACAACAAAAGATCAAAAAAATAACACGAAAATATTTAATTAGAAAAGGTTTAATTAATCAATGTTAAGTGAGTACAAGAATAAAGATCTAGCTCAACAATGGAATATGCAGCTTAGATTTTGTACGTGAAAGTGAAAGTACTTCATCTTCAGAAACATACTTTAGTTAAAATTTACACACTTGAGAAACATAAAATAGTTAAAACCGGATCCGGACTTGTACGCTTTCCTTAACCTTTACATTGTGTTTGTCATGTCATATGGTCTTAGTTACAAAATTTATGATCTTTATATTTTTTTTCCATATGTTAGTCTTCGCAGTTCGCACTTCATACTGCATTTAAGATCTTTGCGTACCAACATTATTATTATTATATTCATTTATTGAACTATGTTTCTCATCGTTATCATCTTTATATACAATCTATATTTGTTAAACAAGTTGAAAGATAAGAAACTAGTATCCAAAAATCTTGATCAGAGTTTTATTTGACTTTTTTAGTTATTAGTGAGTATTTTTTTAGATGACCATCAAAACCCCGTTGATATAAATTGATAGGTTTACTTTGTCAGGGTAAATTCACCGGAAAGATTTAAATCTATAAGAGTCGGAGAAATAACAAAGAATCTATTACTACTACTTGTCCAAAATGTATAAATACCAGCTGTATAGTTGGTGGTAAGGATGTTCTAGGTCACCACTAATAAACTCAATGTATTAAAAACAACTCTCTTAAATTAGTTATTATTTCTTAGATGGTTTTAACAGATAAAAGGAGGTTTGTTTATGTTTCTAACTCATCTAGGGGTGTTCAAAAGACACGGACCGGACCGAACGAGAAAAAACCGGACCGGACCGGACCGAGACAAAAAAATCAAGAAACGGTGGACCGAGGACCGGACCGCTTTTTTCGTGTCCTTTCCGGTCCGGTTCCTAGTCGGTTCTAGCCGGTTTTTCGGTTCTTTTCGGTTTTAATACCTCACACAATACACAACATAGTAATAAAAAGGTTATTCAATTTAAAAAAGAGAAAAAGTCATGCAAAGATTAAGAATAAAGTAGGTTAAACGATAAGCAACACAAAAAGTACTCGTATCGAATTACAAATCATAAACGTAAATACGTAATAGGCATAGTAAAATACTAAAACGAAACCAAATACGAATAGTAAAAACAAAAACCGTAAATTGTTTATTCATTCGTCATGTGCATTATCAGTCATCTAGTTTCTCCACATTTTCCATCTCGACAATGTTTTCCAAAATATCTATAAATAATCAAATAATAGTTAGTAATTATATAAAAATACATACATATAAGAAAATCTTTATTCTTATTAAAATTTAAAAGTTAATACCTTTATTAATATCTTCAAAGTCTTCCAAATCTTCTTCATCAATTTCAGTAACATTTTTTCTTGGATTTTTTATCCAATCTTGAGTACAAATCAAAGTTTGAACATTGTCCGTAGATAAGGAACTTCTAAAAGCATCTAATACACGACCACTTGTGCTAAAAGCCGACTCCTATTTGGTTTAATTTTTTAATAAATATTAATTGGTGTTATAATATTTCATTGTTTAATACTTGACCGGTTCGATTTCATTGTTTAATATAATATATTTTACTTCCCAAAAATAAACATTAGATTGCCACGTATAACAGAGTAAGTACCCCACAGTCGGTACACATTAGTGACGATGATGAGATTTGAAACTAAATTGGTATTATATTGTTTAAAGGTTTAATTGTTTAATGAATATAAAATTAAATATTAGCATATTATTAAAGAAAAAGTTAACTTTTCGGTCCGAACCGGTGAACCGCCGGTTTAGCCACGGACCGGACCGGATTTATTTTTTGAGTATTTTTGAGAACCGAGAACCGGACCACCATAGCCGGTCCAGTTCGGTTCCGGTCCAAAGTCGGGCCGTTTTTGCGGTTCTAGCCGGTTCTCGGTTTTTTTGGTCACCCCTAAATTCATCTAAACTAGGAAAGCAAATAATAAAGAATACAAATAAACAAATAGACAAGTAGTGGGTAAGCAATAGAGTAGAAAGTTTGTTTACCATTATATCCTCATATGCTATTAATGGGAAGTTCAAGTTAATAGCTTAAGTTAACACCATAATATCTTTTATAACGAATGAGCCACAACCATAACTCAACTATCTGTGTAACGCAGAGTCCTCCGCAATCATAAATATAGCTTGTCACTTTGAGTTATAGATATGTAGTGTTTCGTTGCTAGGAGTTGTCTAGTGCAAAGTAATAAGTCCAGTCAACGGTCATCTTCTATTCAGTCTCCCTATGATTCATCTCACCTAAGCTCTTGAGTTATGACATACTCGATATATCAATATTACATGAACGGGGGAAACCCCGCGGAGATGGTTGAGTATGCCTTTGGTAGAGGTTGACCGAAGTGTTCATCATTATCAGGCATTCAAGATATAAGAAAAACTTAACCATATATGCCAACCAAATAGATGATATGACTTGTTTTATATGCAAAACTAAGGCTATCTTACAACCTCGATAGAGTATATCAGCAAGACTAAACATCAAACAATAACATGCAGTTAAAACTTCACAGACATATATAGTTTATCATGTATTAGAAAGAAAGAAAAACATGATGTTATAAGATAGTAGAAAAACATGATGTTATAAGATAGTAAAAGTGAAATTAGAAAGAAAAACATGATGTTATATGATAGTAGAAATATAGTACACGCCATGGAAATATTCTCGTAGCACCTCTTTTTCTAACTACTTACTATAGTATCGAGTAATGGAATAAACTTCCCTCCTCTAAACCTAACTAGAAACTACTAAAACTACCTAAAACCTAAAAATCTTGAAAGAATGATGTAGAGAGATATGGAATGAGGTATGTTGAAATGGAGTATGAGCATCAGTAGCCTGGTCAGGTGGGGGTTGGTTTTTGGGCTTTCATGTTGGTCGGATAGTTAGGAAGCGGCTCGGGTTTCCATGGTATGATTTTTCTAGCTTCCATAGGTCCATCAGAAAGCCTCAAACAATGCTAAAAGTTGTGTTCGGGTGGTTGTTGGTCGCTTAACCCTAATTCTTCTGTACACTGAGTTTCAAATTATAAGGAAATAAGGAAGATTGGGTTTGGTGGAGATTTTAATGGATAAAAGTGTATTTAAATAGCATTTTCAAGACGTACCAAAGTTTTTCGTTTTTCTTGACCTAGGGGCTTCCCGAACAATGTGTGGACCACTGTTGCATCTTTAGAACTCTGGAAGTATAAACCATAAGATTGTATCATGCATGGTCTTCTAAGTACTTCCATCTGACGTGTAAAATCTAGTCTATTTTTAAAAACAAGAAATACCTAAATAGTTGTAACGAACTGGTTTTCAAAAATCACGTTTAACAAAAAAAAATTATATTATCAGAGTACTTATAGTGGAAAACCATTAGTTAAACGAGATTAGTTGTTCATAAAACTATTTCAATAATTAAACCATTCTTTACTTTAAAACTTATATTATATAAATATGAATATGAAACAAGTTGGCAACCTTAAGTAAAGATGGGGACATTAAGATACCCTAAAGTGATCCCGCCTCACCAAGCACGTTTAAAGCAACCTATGAGCAAAAGACACGTTTTTGAAGAAGAGTATCAGCTAAAGCTGGTGAGACAATAATTTATTTAGTAAGGAGTATAAAAAGTTTATTATAAATAAAGTTTGTCTTTACTATCCACAACCATACCCACAACCTCCTAAGCAGATATGATTAAAATAATCAACGTTACAATATATAAATGCATATGAAATTAATTCTCATCACATAATGAATTTCTTACAACTCATATAACTTCTTACATCATACTAGGGTCCATCGTATGTCGTAAGTATTCATCTTAGCTGGGTCCATCGTATGCCCAAGTAATTATAACAATATGGTCCATCTTATACCCTAGGTTTACTACTTCTTTCACTACTCTCACATTTACTCATATTATTATAAGCATTGGGGCGTGACTCCCAATCTTTATAATAATCCGAAATCTAGCTTTCAACTCCATTGTTGTAGGTTTAGTAACCTCGACCAAACTCAATATAAATCATACCAAACAACTCTGAACGATTGAAAACATGATTATATACGTAAATAACGAGTTACACCTTACGAAATCAACTCGGGTTTCGAATCGACCCGAAATGAACGACAACGAAACTAACTTTTCGTGTACCGCCTTACGTTCGTTTGTTTATCCGGGGAAAACTCACGTCCGAATCGATCGAAATGAACTAACCGTCTTTTTCTCTTCTTTGTTTATCTCAAGTCACGAAAAACACACACACACACTAAAATAATTTGCTTCTTTCGGTTTCTTACTTCTTCTTAACATTAGATATTAATACTTTTATAAAAATTTACATAATAAACCCGGAACTATGTCATATTGACACTTTTAACCCAAAGTGAAAATTTCTTTACAATGATGGTCTTTTTGACCAAAACCTTATTACAACTTTAATCCTTTCTATATTTTCGGGCCGTTACAATACTCGACTACACACGCTTAGGCAGTGGACCTAATTATGAATAGTATAGTTCATATAAGTCAAGTTCGTTTTAAGAGAATGTATATTAAAGTTAAATGGAAAATTTGTGAAGCGGAAAGTTTAGGTTTTGTGACCGAATTGGCACTTTTCTTAAACTACTAAAATTTCTCAATATAGTGGTTTCAGAAAAATCGAGAATAATTTTATTTGCTTTAAAACAGATGATTAAAAAGTCATACACTTGGACTAGCTCACAGAGACTACAACTGCTAATTAATAACTAACGATGTTCAGTTACTCACTAGGTATTTAACTTGAACTATTATTTCTCAAAACTTTAGTTATCTCATGTATAGTCACCACTCTGGTGTATGATTTCTATGTTTGACAACTAAACATTAAGCATCTAACTCGATTATATAATTTAACTTTAAAAGACTTCCTCTCGTATAGTAGGTGACTGAATTACATTCTTTGTTTTCTCGACTTTACTTTTTTTTCGTGACTTTATATCCGCATCTTTTTACTAGTTCAAAAAGGTAAATTTCAAACTAATAATGTTTATTATGCTTGAAAATCCGAAAAAATAATTAAAAACAAATAGATAATCCATGTAAGTTATAAAAATAAAGCTCATAATTGTGAAAATTCTATGGTTATTAATAACAACAAAAAAAAAAAAAAAAAAAAAAAAAAAAATACTTCAAAAAAACGAAACACAAAGATACTGGATTTTTTTTATCAAACTGGTTTTTCTTTTTTTATTAATATTTTATGCGCATGTACCTTATGGTTTAGTTACCTAAATTGCCATTTAATTTTGTCACTTGTGGAATAACTTAAAATTTCATTTTAATTTTGTTTATTCCGAACGGAATAACTTAAAATTTCATATAATACTAGGTCATTAAAAGTTGGTTCAAATATTAACTTTATACATCTTGCAAACTTCAACATTCACCATTAACACGGTATATCTACTCCTATGCACACTATATTATCTTTTGACTCTTTTCTTTATATGTCGTATGTTATTTAGATACTTCTTTAAGATAGATGTAATCTTTCAGATAGCGTAGTCTTTAACTTTTAAGATAGACGTATGGTGGACGTTATATACTTTTGGATTATTGACACTACAAAAAAAAGGTCCTTACTCACAAGTCAAATTTCATCACTAATATTATTCGTGACTAATAATAATATTACTAACCAATTTTGAGGAATCATTTTTAGTCATTATGGGTTTATCACTAATTTTATTAGAGACAAAATTAGTTTATTTTTTAGTAACTAATTTTGTTTAATGACCAAATTTAGTGACTATTTTTTTATGGTGACTAAATAAGGTTATTAATGACAAAACTATTCGTCATTATAAATTGTGTTTCTAAAACCTATTTTTCTTGTAGTGTGACCGATGTAAGTGTTCAGAAGTTTTTTTGTTACAAATTAAAGTTGTTTAGTGTTCGATCAAAGATTGTCAAACACAAGGATTAGGGTTTAGGTGATATCAACCTTAGATCTTCTGTGATGATCACAGTGCAAACCCAACTAGTTCTTGACGAACCTAGGGTGATCAAGGTTGAGGATGAAGGCAAGAATGTATGAATTATGTGTTTAAGCTTCAGTAAGTGTGAGTTGAGATGAGGTAAGATGACGTCGAAAATGATTTAGACCATGTATTTATATGGTCAGTCTCAAGTATATGGAACGTTGGTCCATTAATGATGATCATGAATACTTGAGCTGCATTAATCATCAATCCCTAGTATATGTAACGTCTTACTATTATGACGACAATAAAGCAGTCATGAAGCGCCATGATGACGGGACGTCCGCCAATAAGACAGGCGCTTCAAATGACAGGCGCTGACAACTTGACAGACGCTGACAGACAACTTGACATGTGTTGACAATCTTGACATGCGCTGACAGCTTGACAGCCGCTAACACCTTGACAACCTGTCTGGGCTTGGTTGTAGTAGCGGACTTTAAACCATAAAAGCCCATTATTATATTTAGGTTTTAGGGATTACCCTTACTAACCTCATCATTTAGTTTTATATGTCAAAATATGTGTTAAATTTTATACTTTTATTAGACTAAAATATGTTAAGTTTCTTTAAAAAGTTGTTTTTTAAACTTATACGTTAAGTTTCTTTCAAAAGTAGGTTCACTAATTTGATCACTTTTATATATCTTTATCATCTTAACTTATAAATTTTAATCATAGATTGAATTGAAAACAAGGGAAACAGATTTCATAAATGTGAAAAATTGGAGTAAGATTATAGTTTGACATTTGAACGTGAGCATATATATAGTTTTATTTAACGTGATTCATTTTTTCTAATTATGCTCCTGTTCTTTAAAATATTTATATGCCAATTGAATTTTTAAATTGTGTTATGAATAAGGTTATAATTTGACATTTAAAATTTTAAATGTTGAGTTGTTAAACAATTATCAAAAACTTATTGATACTTCATAGTTTTGTAAGAGCTATGATGATAATATGTTTCACGTTGTTATATTTCGACCATCTATTTTTTTTTCTTTGAAGTGTGTGATATCCGTGTCTTTTTAACTAGTTAAAGATTAATGAAGTTGAATTTAATTAGAAACCGAAAAAACAAAAAACAATGTTGTAATAACCGATGTAAATTATAAAAAACACCTAATTATGTACATTTGAGCTTCAGTTTGATCGTATAACCTGGAATTATTATTATTAGTGAAAAGCAATTTGTTTTTTTATTTACTATTTATTGAATAGAGAAGGTAAAGGCATGAGTGTCTTTTGAGTTTAAGGCAATTGGTGTGTTTTACTATTCGAAAATACACTCTTTCATAGAAACCGATGCATATATACATTTAACCGTCGGTTACTAGTGATCCACCATTTGCCAAAACATCACCCCTTTTAGGCTAAACGGAATAAAAAGAAACTCACCATGGTGAGTTGGAGACTCACGCGTGAGTTCTATCCCCCCTCTCAAAAAGTCACCATGACATGGAGGTGAGTGGGGGTGTTTTTTTGGCTGCATATGGTGAGAAACTCACCCATGGTGAGTTTTGTTTAGTGGTGCCCCCCCCCCCCCCCCCCCCCCCCCCCCCCCCCCCCCTAAAAAAATTCAGCCGTTGCATTGTTTTAAAAAAAAAAAAACTTTTTTAAACCCAATTTTTTTACCTATAAATACCCACTAACTCAACCATTTTTAAACACATATCTTCTAAATTCATAACTATTCTTACTTTCTTCAACCAAATTACTTTCTTCTTCAAACAAAATGTCTAACCAAAACACTCCAAGACCCAACAAACGTCAACCAAGAACCCTCAACCGAAGCAATCCACCGACACCCGACGACACTTTTCATCTAGGAAACCCCTCACCGACCTTATTTCGAACTTACCCAAACCAACCTTACCCAAACCAACCTTACCAAAACCAACCTTACCGAAACCCGGTGCCATCGGAACAACGTGGTTTCAATCTTTTGGGATGCAAACAAACACGTTTAGTGATTATGCGTCCCAATCTCCCTCGTGGCAATTTGGTCACCCCGACTATCACTCGCAACCTCAAATGGGTGGTTCGTCATCATATCCACAAAATGATCCACCTAGGTCTCCAATTCATTCATTTAATCTCGGAGATTGCTATTACCCTCAGTTTTCCGAATCTTATCAAGAAACTGTTCAAGAAACTCAACAAGACGACGTTGCCACCTCACCACCAAAGCCGAAGAAGAAAGCATCTCGCGCCCGCCAAACTAAGGTGGACAAACAAAGTACGTCCCGTCAAACTGCGTGGACAGAAGCGGAAGAACGCGCGTTATGTAAAGGTTGGCGGTCCGTTTCTGAAGACATTGTACATGGATAAACCTAGAGGAGTGAAGGCATGTGGACAAAGATATTAAACTACATAGAGAGCAAAACGGGACAGGAAGGTCGTCGGACCTACGATATGGTCCTTGGAAAATGGTAACAGGTTCGACCTGCCGTGTCGCGTTTTGCAGGAATTTACAGTAACGTGATACGTACGACGGAAAGTGGAGCGGCAGACGAAGACTACGTGCAAAAAGCGATGGCGATATATCATAATGAAGTTGGCATTCCGTTTAGATATCGTCATTGTTGGGACATCTTGAAATACAATCCGAAATTTCAAGATGTCGAGCCTCTAGATTTCAGCCAACCCTCTCAAGGAAGCAACAAGAAGCAGAAGTCATCTGGTTCTAGTTCGTTCAACACAGAGTCTGTAGAAGCCAGTTTTAATCTGAATACTAGTGTTGACGACGATGATGAGGTGGCCGAAGTTCCACCACCACCGACAGGGAGGGACAAAGCAAGAGTTGCGTTGAAAAAGAAAAGGAAAGGGTCGAAAGCTTCGGGATCGTCTACTATGAATGACAAAGCACTTGCTAGGCTGATGGTAAATGAGATGTCACCTGCTGAGATTGCACAGCGGGATAAGTATATGCAAATCAAAGAAAGGGGGGTTGCTGCTGTGGAGTATAGAGCCGAACAAGAAGACATGAAGCTATATTTCCAAGACTACGATCACATGACCGGGTTCGGGCGAGTGGCATGGGAATTATTTCGGGCAAGACTCAAAGCGAAGTATAACTGGGAGTTTTAGCTTATCTATGTATCGTTTAAGTTTTTAATTTATCTATGTATCGTTTTTAACGTTTTAATAAAGGTTTTAAATTTCGTTTACGTTTACGTTTACGTATAAGTTTACTTAAATATTAATTTTTTTAGTTTATAAATAATAGTATTTAAATGAAAATGGTAAGGTGAGTTTGGTAAGGTGAGTTGGCGGTGAGTGCGTGGTGAATGTTATTTCCTAAGTAAGGTGAGTTTGTTTTCTAGAGAGAGAAAGCTGACGTGGCAGGGTGAGTTGGGGATGAGTTTTGGTTGTTATTCCCTTTAGCCTTATACAGGTAAAATATTAAATAATACTAGTATCTTATTCGCGCGATGCAGTAGTGGATAAAAAAAATATATTTTACAAAATTACATTAATGAATATGACTTCGGAGACTAAATACGTAGAATGATAAAAATAGAAAAACATGAAAAAGAATTTAAACTATAATCATAATATGAAAAGTGAAAATACAAAATTCATTCAAAAAAATAATATTAACTTTTGAAACACATATAATTTATTCATTATGTAAACTTTTAGAGAGAAAACATGTGAGGAGTATAATCTGTCTCGTTTAGAATCTTTTACAACTTCACTAATACATTTGTATTTCCACATGATATCTCTCTTGACAAATCGACATAGAGATGTTCCTCAGAAGATAGGTTACGTACCTATGTGTAATAATCAAGGGAACATTGTTCATGTTGTTTTAAACATTGTTGCTTATAGTATTATTTTTTGTGGTTGGGGCAAATGTTGCTTTGAGGTTTGTTTCTTGGGATAGTGTTGCGGCTTTGTGCATTGGTGTTATTGCTTTCAGAGTTTATTTGCTCAATGTCTTGCTCACCAAAATATTGAATTGTGCGCCAATAGAAAAGTATTAATCCTAGAACTTGTTACTTTACACCAAACCATACTATAAAAGTGTAACCGTTAACTTGAGCAAATTTAAAGTTGTAGTAAAAAAAATATATTAATGTTAAAGCTCGTGTTAACGCCTCGCCTTGATCTTACCTCAACAACTCCCGCAAAACTAAAAGAGAATATTAATGAATAATTTCTTGTCTTGAAGTCTATGAGCAAACTGCACCTACATAATTTCTAAGGATATACTTTTAGTAAGCTCGTCAAACGGGTTAAAGAAATTAATTATTTGACAAATAAATTGTAAATAATAAGGGATAAAAGGTGTTTGGGTCAATCCATCGAACTTGTGTGGGTCTTTTAGAAAGAAAAAAAACCTTGTTTTCGACTTGAATTGTTGTAGTTCCTACCTATAAGTTGCGAGTGCACATCCACGTTGACATTTACAAAACATAGTGAATATATGAACCTTTATAGTTAGATCAATAGCTTTAAAAGAAAATCAACAACTTGACATTGAAATACAAATAACATTTTGTCAAGCTACTCACAAACTATCATGTTAAAAGTTTTTCTCAATTTGTAGAAACATGAGTTATTACAACCTTGCAATTTTCGGGAGACATCAATTGCCTACAAGAAAAAGAGTGTAAAAAAATAATTAAGAAACACCTAGACATAAGAAATGATCTTTTCACAATAAAACCAAAATCTACAAAGTTAAAAAGAAACACTCATTAATCAAAATTGTATTTAAATTATATTATTATTATAAAAAGTTAAAAAGAAACAAAAAAAACTTAGGTATCATTTTTAAGTTGAACATATTTCAAATTTCCATACTCTATCAAGCTTTATTGATTTTTGTAGAGTTTGTAATCAAACTTTTTTATAAATTTGACCCAAACATTTGTCCCACTTTCTTTAAAAATAAATCCCGTTAACTATGACATTGACTCGTATAAGAGTTTTAGTTTCAAATCATAAATTCCTTAATCAATATATCAATATAGTTTTTAACAAAACATAAAAATAGTTTTATTATATGAAACAAATATGTCACACCCCGCAAAAATGGCGGAACCGAGGTGCGCAGTGTATACGGTATCAGAGATTCAAAGGTTACATAAACATAAGTAATCCATACATCATCAACATAGATTAAAGAGTTTGAAATACAATACGCTATTACAGTCATCCGAAATATATCAAAATACGGCTACAGCGTTTGGGATACTAAAGAATTAACATAAACAAAACAAATTCCATGTAAAAGATCCACGTAGCCATCAAGGCATAGCATCATAAAGTGTAACCTCAAATCCCTGAAAAGCGTTAAAATACGACGTCAACATAAAGTTGGTGAATTATTCGCAATAATTAATAAAAACTGAATAGTATAAAAGTTTTCAATACGTTTTGACCCAAAAATGATAAGATTTGAAGAAAAGTCATTTGAAAATGATGTTTCACAATATACGTGAAGTATACAAAACCTTTTGATAAAATACTCATACAAATACCATAAATACCATAATCATTTCATAAAAATACCATACTCAGTTCATAAAATAATACCATACTGGATAGAATAATAGCCTTCGGTAAATACGATACACCTGAACCTCAACAATACTGGCAACTAACCCCACCTAGTGCATTACGCTAGGTTGTCCTCGATAATAATAATCGGTCATAACATTGCTAACACGGACAGGGCGCATCCATCATCCATCGTGTTAACAATGAGGGCTTGTTAGGCCCATATAGCGCTATATATACGATCCGGCGGCTAAAAGCTAACAGGTGTGTATACGGGGCCTCGTTCTACCACAAAGGCGGAACAAGTTGGGTAATGCTAACCTAAAGGCATCCATATCCAAAATACATACCATAATACATACCATACCATATATATAACATAAAATACTTTTATACAACGCTAATCATGCCCAAAAAGTAAAAGCGGTAAAAAGGGCAGCGAAATAACTCACAGAATAGCAAAGCAATCCAAATCACAATATGTCGGGAAATACTATAATACCGTCAAGCTCCCACGTCTAAGTGCCCTAAACATCACGTAAATAAACATGTCTAAGTATCTCTAAGTCTAGTGGTTTATGCCTTAATGATTAACGTTTTATACGGGTTTACAAACGTTTCGGAAAGTCTAGCAAAGTTACGTGACAAACAAGCCTCTTACGTGCACTACAAGTCACGTAAGTGACTAAATACGTGCTCTAGCAAGTTACGGGACAAGAATTACGTGTTTAACAAGCAATTACGTGATTAGGACTACTTTCGTGAACAATTACGGAACTTAGGGACTAGTTACGTAAAATAAGCCATAGTTACGTGATTCATAAGCTTAGTTACGTGAATTTCAAGTTAGTTACGTGATTTTCAAGTTAGTTACGTGATTTGGGAGAGTTACTTGATCAGTTACGTGCACGTAACACAGTTACGTGACGTAACTGAGTTTTTACGAAAAATTACATTCGGAATGAGATTTCTGAGTGTTTTAGGTGTCTAAATGATCCATAAATGATCCATAAATGAAACCCTATGTCCAGAATATGTTTAGGAACAATAATCTTAAATAAAATTCGAGTTTTGACGGTGAAAAGTGGTATTTCCGAGTTTGAATCAAAATAACAAAGTTTAAAACTAAATCCGAGAAATACTTACCCGATCGTAACGAAAATTGGAGGATAGATGAAGATGATAACGGTGAACAATAATCTGGTCTCGGATTTGGATTTCAACGGTCGGATCGCCGGAAAATGTAGAGAGAAGGAAGAGGGTTTATGTGTGTGTTTCTTGAGAGAGAAAGTGTAGGTGAAAAATGGTGAAGATAAGACAAAATGGTAGGTGAAAGGGGAGGATAGGGACAAAAATCTCGTTTCTAATGAGACAAAAAGTTGGTAGATCCATTTAGGACCATTTTTGTAATAAAAATCTGGAAGGGACTAAAATTGTAATAGAATTTCTCCCATAGGACTAGTTTCGTAATAAATTTCCGAAAGGACTAAAATTGTAATACTTTTTAAACGTTAATCTTAATCGTATAAATAAGGCATAATACCCCTAAACTTATCATAAGAGCATACTAGACTTATACTAAAGGCACTTAAGACTACACGTTCCCGACATAGTGATCCGAATCACATAAATACAAATACGATACTCAATAAATACGAGAAATACGAATACAATACTCATAAAATACGAATACGATAAAACATAAAAGGAATACAATAGGGTCAAAACATAAACATAAATAAATAGAACGAATACGTGACGATAGAAATATACCTAGAAATTCGCGAATGTCACGGTCTCCCCAAGTAAAAAGAAATTTCGTCCTCGAAATTATCACTTGGTACTACTTCCGGGGGAAAGGTGAGGATACTTCCGCAGAATTTCATCTTCGCGTTCCCACGTGAACTCAGCTCCAAAACGGGATTTCCAACGAACCTTGACAATCGGGATCTTACTTCGTCGTAGACGCTTAACATCACTAGCAACGATCTCGATCGGTTCCTCAACGAAATGAAGCTTATCGTCAATCTTGAGTTTCTCAAGCGGACCTAATAACGTCTCGTCAGCCAGGCATTTCTTCAACTGAGACACATGAAATACGTTGTGTACGCTGCTCAGTTCTGCCGGCAAATCTAATCGATACGCAGCTGGGCCGACGCGGGCTAAGATCTTGAACGGACCCGTGTATCTCGGACTCAGCTTGCTGCGCTTCACGAATCGGACAACCCCTTTCCATGGAGATACCTTCAATAATACCATATCTCCAACACTGAATTCAAGAGGCTTCCTGCGCTTATCAGCATACTTTTTCTGTCGATCTCTGGCAGTAATTAATCGTTCCTTGATCTTGAAGATCTTGTCAGTGGTCTCTTGTATAATCTCCGGACCAGAAATCTGACTATCTCCAATTTCTGCCCAACATACAGGCGATCGACACTTGCGGCCATACAAAGCTTCAAAAGGTGCACACTTGATACTCGTGTGATAGCTGTTGTTGTACGAGAACTCAATCAACGGTAAATGAACGACCCAACTACCACCAAAATCAATTGCGCAGGCTCGTAGCATATCTTCCAAGGTCTGAATAGTTCTCTCACTCTGACCATCGGTCTGCGGATGATAGGCGGTACTCATATCTAACCTGGTACCCATAGCAGTCTGGAATGTCTTCCAAAATCGTGAGGTGAAACGAGCATCACGATCGGAAATAATCGATACAGGGACTCCATGTTTCGATACAATCTCTGCAATATATAAACGCACGAATCTTTCCATCGGATAATTCTCACGAATCGGTAGGAAATGAGCAGACTTCGTCAATCGGTCAACAATAACCCAGATACTGTCATAACCACTCGAAGATCTCGGAAGCTTAGTAACAAAATCCATAGTAATACGCTCCCATTTCCACTCGGGAATCTTCGGTTGTTGGAGTAGCCCAGACGGTTTCTGATACTCAATCTTCACTTTGGAACAAGTCAAACATCGACTAACATACTCGGCGATCTCACGCTTCATACCCGGCCACCAATAGAATTCTTTCAAGTCATGATACATTTTGTCGGAACCCGGATGAATGGAATAGTTAGACTTATGGGCTTCGTCTAGAATCAACTGACGGATGCTAATCGGAACCCAAATACGCTCGAGGAAATACAGAACTCCATCCTCCTTCGGTTCTAATTCCAACGCCAACTTATACAATCTTTCCTCTTTAACACGGTCCTCTGTCATAATACCCCTGAATAATCCGAGCCTTCAAGCTCGTCTGAATAGATACCATCATAGAACGGATACGGACTGGTTTGACTGTTTCCTTACGACTTAGTGCATCAGCAACAACGTTCGCCTTACCAGGGTGGTAGCGAATGTCGCAATCATAGTCGTTCAATAACTCAACCCAACGTCGCTGTCTCATGTTCAGCATCTTCTGATCGAATATGTGTTGAAGACTCTTGTGGTCGGTAAATACAGTACACTTGGTCCCATACAGATAATGTCTCCAAGTCTCCAA
>CAJVGC010000582.1:47825697-47860893 GCA_910822075.1 Senecio squalidus | reverse complement strand
CAAGATAAAAGCAGGATAATCATCGACAAGAAATGTACCAGTGACTACAGTAGGATCCTGGTGAGCTTCAGACGATTCCATGGAGAAAGCTCGGCTCTTGGCAGGATTTCCTCTTGCACTAGTACCGAGTAGGTGCTATAAGCTTAGGACACTGATGACGGCGATGACCTACTTCTCCACATTCAAAACACGCTCCAGTAGCTTTTCCACAAAACTGCTCAGTGTGGCCTAACTTCTTGCAGCGTTTACAAACCCAACAAGCCACATTTGCGCCATGAGCACTGCCACATGTACCACACTTAGGGCGCCCGCCCTGATAACCAGCTCCAGAACCTGTCAAAGCATACACCTGAGGAAGTTGAGGTCTCTGATCATGACCACGGCTTCTCTTCCTCGAATTACCCATATCTCTCCTTTCATATCTACCAGCATCCTTTCGGCTCACAACAGGTTGCAGAACACCACCACGAATCGCACTTGCGGTCAACCGACCCGCAATATCAACCGCACTCTGTAGGGTGCCCGGGAGATGAGAAATAATGTGGTCCCGCATAGTCTGGGGCAACCCATGAGTGAAGCGTTCAATTCTCTCAGTCTCAGTGCGAACCAGACGAGGAGCCAAAACACACAAATCATAGAATCTGTTCACATACCCACGGAAATCAGCACCTTGCATAGTTAAGTTCTACAACTCGTTCTCCAATCTCTGCGTCTCAGATGACGGCACATATTCCTTTCTCATAATAACCTTCAAATTCTCCCAAGTCATCAAGGTAACAGTAGCTCGGCCCCGAACCCGTTTCACCGAGTTCCACCAGGTGAGGGCTTTACCCTGGAATAAGAATGTAGCATACTTAACCTTGCTCTCCTCAGCACATCCCGAGACATCAAATACCGACTCGATCCTCTCAAACCACTGCAGGGTAGCAACCGCATCCTCGGTACCCTTAAATTCAGTAGGTCTGCAATCCAGGAAAGCCTTATACGAACAGCCTCGGGGTGGATCTTCAATAACAATACTCGGTCCACCGACTCCCACGTGCACTGCTCTTCCCACATCAGAACCATCGCGCCCAGACGCCGTACCTTCCGATCCAATATCGTGCATTACAGGTTCTTCAAACCCGATGTCGGCATCCTGCACCGGTGTCTCCTTGAGCTGTGCCACAATCACTGGTATCGCCGCTGCTATCTGCTCCGCAATCAACTGACTGATGTTCGGAGTAGCAGAAGTAGCATTGGGGACAGCAGTGGTATTCTGTGGCGTAGCACCCGCTCTCACACTGGCGCGACCTCGCCTTGCCGACTTTCTCGTAGCAGTGACGGCAGGAGTAGACCTAGTAGAAGTTCTCTTAGGCGTAATCTTCTACGAATGTCAAACAGAATAAATCAGAACGATAACCGGATGTGCGACTAAAATGAGCAGGCCTCAAAACATAAAAAGCAAAACGAAAGCACATATAGCATATAAATCACATACAGGCCCACAAAAGAAGGAAATGCGCACATAGAGTAAATCAGATAGGTCCAAAAGCCTAGGTCATAGTCTAAGTGATTCCGTAAGGTCACTTAGTTCGCTATAACCATTGGCTCTGATACCAACTTCTGTCACACCCCGCAAAAATGGCGGAACCGAGGTGCGCAGTGTATACGGTATCAGAGATTCAAAGGTTACATAAACATAAGTAATCCATACATCATCAACATAGATTAAAGAGTTTGAAATACAATACGTTATTACAGTCATCCGAAATATATCAAAGTACGGCTACAGCGTTTGGGATACTAAGGAATTAACATAAACAAAACAAATTCCATGTAAAAGATCCACGTAGCCATCAAGGCATAGCATCATAAAGTGTAACCTCAAATCCCTGAAAAGCGTTAAAATACGACGTCAACATAAAGTTGGTGAATTATTCGCAATAATTAATAAAAACTGAATAGTATAAAAGTTTTCAATACGTTTTGACCCAAAAATGATAAGATTTGAAGAAAAGTCATTTGAAAATGATGTTTCACAATATACGTGAAGTATACAAAACCTTTTGATAAAATACTCATACAAATACCATAAATACCATAATCATTTCATAAAAATACCATACTCAGTTCATAAAATAATACCATACTGGATAGAATAATAGCCTTCGGTAAATACGATACACCTGAACCTCAACAATACTGGCAACTAACCCCACCTAGTGCATTACGCTAGGTTGTCCTCGATAATAATAATCGGTCATAACATTGCTAACACGGACAGGGCGCATCCATCATCCATCGTGTTAACAATGAGGGCTTGTTAGGCCCATATAGCGCTATATATACGATCCGGCGGCTAAAAGCTAACAGGTGTGTATACGGGGCCTCGTTCTACCACAAAGGCGGAACAAGTTGGGTAATGCTAACCTAAAGGCATCCATATCCAAAATACATACCATAATACATACCATACCATATATATAACATAAAATACTTTTATACAACGCTAATCATGCCCAAAAAGTAAAAGCGGTAAAAAGGGCAGCGAAATAACTCACAGAATAGCAAAGCAATCCAAATCACAATATGTCGGGAAATACTATAATACCGTCAAGCTCCCACGTCTAAGTGCCCTAAACATCACGTAAATAAACCTGTCTAAGTATCTCTAAGTCTAGTGGTTTATGCCTTAATGATTAACGTTTTATACGGGTTTACAAACGTTTCGGAAAGTCTAGCAAAGTTACATGACAAACAAGCCTCTTACGTGCACTACAAGTCACGTAAGTGACTAAATACGTGCTCTAGCAAGTTACGGGACAAGAATTACGTGTTTAACAAGCAATTACGTGATTAGGACTACTTTCGTGAACAATTACGGAACTTAGGGACTAGTTACGTAAAATAAGCCATAGTTACGTGATTCATAAGCTTAGTTACGTGAATTTCAAGTTAGTTACGTGATTTTCAAGTTAGTTACGTGATTTGGGAGAGTTACTTGATCAGTTACGTGCACGTAACACAGTTACGTGACGTAACTGAGTTTTTACGAAAAATTACATTCGGAATGAGATTTTTGAGTGTTTTAGGTGTCTAAATGATCCATAAATGAAACCCTATGTCCAGAATATGTTTAGGAACAATAATCTTAAATAAAATTCGAGTTTTGACGGTGAAAAGTGGTATTTCCGAGTTTGAATCAAAATAACAAAGTTTAAAACTAAATCCGAGAAATACTTACCCGATCGTAACGAAAATTGGAGGATAGATGAAGATGATAACGGTGAACAATAATCTGGTCTCGGATTTGGATTTCAACGGTCGGATCGCCGGAAAATGTAGAGAGAAGGAAGAGGGTTTATGTGTGTGTTTCTTGAGAGAGAAAGTGTAGGTGAAAAATGGTGAAGATAAGACAAAATGGTAGGTGAAAGGGGAGGATAGGGACAAAAATCTCGTTTCTAATGAGACAAAAAGTTGGTAGATCCATTTAGGACCATTTTTGTAATAAAAATCTGGAAGGGACTAAAATTGTAATAGAATTTCTCCCATAGGACTAGTTTCGTAATAAATTTCCGAAAGGACTAAAATTGTAATACTTTTTAAACGTTAATCTTAATCGTATAAATAAGGCATAATACCCCTAAACTTATCATAAGAGCATACTAGACTTATACTAAAGGCACTTAAGACTACACGTTCCCGACATAGTGATCCGAATCACATAAATACAAATACGATACTCAATGAATACGAGAAATACGAATACAATACTCATAAAATACGAATACGATAAAACATAAAAGGAATACAATAGGGTCAAAACATAAACATAAATAAATAGAACGAATACGTGACGATAGAAATATACCTAGAAATTCGTGAATGTCACAGTCTCCCCAAGTAAAAAGAAATTTCGTCCTCGAAATTATCACTTGGTACTACTTCCGGGGGAAAGGTGAGGATACTTCCGCAGAATTTCATCTTCGCGTTCCCACGTGAACTCAGCTCCAAAACGGGATTTCCAACGAACCTTGACAATCGGGATCTTACTAGCAACGATCTCGATCGGTTCCTCAACGAAATGAAGCTTATCGTCAATCTGGAGTTTCTCAAGCGGAACTAATAACGTCTCGTCAGCCAGGCATTTCTTCAACTGAGACACATGAAATACGTTGTGTACGCTGCTCAGTTCTGTCGGCAAATCTAATCGATACGCAGCTGGGCCGACGCGGGCTAAGATCTTGAACGGACCCGTGTATCTCGGACACAGCTTGCTGCGCTTCACGAATCGGACAACCCCTTTCCATGGAGATACCTTCAATAATACCATATCTCCAACACTGAATTCAAGAGGCTTCCTGCGCTTATCAGCATACTTTTTCTGTCGATCTCTGGCAGTAATTAATCGTTCCTTGATCTTGAAGATCTTGCCAGTGGTCTCTTGTATAATCTCCGGACCAGAAATCTGACTATCTCCAATTTTTGCCCAACATACAGGCGATCGACACTTGCGGCCATACAAAGCTTCAAAAGGTGCACACTTGATACTCGTGTGATAGCTGTTGTTGTACGAGAACTCAATCAACGATAAATGAACGTCCCAACTACCACCAAAATAATTGCGCAGGCTCGTAGCATATCTTCCAAGGTCTGAATAGTTCTCTCACTCTGACCATCGGTCTGCGGATGATAGGCGGTACTCATATCTAACCTGGTACCCATAGCAGTCTGGAATGTCTTCCAAAATCGTGAGGTGAAACGAGCATCACGATCGGAAATAATCGATACAGGGACTCCATGTTTCAATACAATCTCTGCAATATATAAACGCACAAATCTTTCCATCGGATAATTCTCACGAATCGGTAGGAAATGAGCAGACTTCGTCAATCGGTCAACAATAACCCAGATACTGTCATAACCACTCGAAGATCTCGGAAGCTTAGTAACAAAATCCATAGTAATACGCTCCCATTTCCACTCGGGAATCTTCGGTTGTTGGAGTAGCCCAGACGGTTTCTGATACTCAATCTTCACTTTGGAACAAGTCAAACATCGACTAACATACTCGGCGATCTCACGCTTCATACCCGGCCACCAATAGAATTCTTTCGAGTCATGATACATTTTGTCGGAACCCGGATGAATGGAATAGTTAGACTTATGGGCTTCGTCTAGAATCAACTGACGGATGCTAATCGGAACCCAAATACGCTCGAGGAAATACAGAACTCCATCCTCCTTCGGTTCTAATTCCAACGCCAACTTATACAATCTTTCCTCTTTAACACGGTCCTCTGTCATAATACCCTCATGTGCCTGAATAATCCGAGCCTTCAAGCTCGTCTGAATAGATACCATCATAGAACGGATACGGACTGGTTTGACTGTTTCCTTACGACTTAGTGCATCAGCAACAACGTTCGCCTTACCAGGGTGGTAGCGAATGTCGCAATCATAGTCGTTCAATAACTCAACCCAACGTCGCTGTCTCATGTTCAGCATCTTCTGATCGAATATGTCTTGAAGACTCTTGTGGTCGGTAAATACAGTACACTTGGTCCCATACAGATAATGTCTCCAAATCTTCAATGCGAATACGACGGCTCCCAATTCTAGATCATGTGTCGTGTAATTCTGCTCATGGATTTTCAACTGACGCGAAGCGTAAGCTATAACTTTACCATTCTGCATAAGCACACAACCCAGACCCTTGTGCGAAGCGTCGCAATAAACAACAAAATTCTCGGAACCAACTGGCAGACTAAGAATAGGAGCGTCACACAACCGCTGCTTCAATACCTGAAAGGCTTTCTCCTGATCGGAACCCCAAACGAATGGTTCGCTTTTCTGTGTCAACTTTGTCATAGGTGAAGCGATCTTGGAGAAGTTCTCGATGAATCGGCGATAATACCCAGCAAGACCCAAAAACGAACGGATTTCGGTCGGTGAATTTGGTGCAACCCAACTTTTAACAGCTTCAATCTTAGCAGGATCAACGTGAATACCCTTCGCGCTAACCACGTGGCCAAGAAATTGAACTTCGGATAACCAGAACTCGCACTTAGAAAATTTTGCATACAACTTTTCTTTTCGAAGCACTTTTAGAACAAGACGCAAATGCTCTTCATGTTCCTTGCGACTTCGGGAATAGATAAGAATGTCGTCGATGAATACGATAACGAATTTGTCAAGATACGGACGACAAATACGGTTCATTAGATCCATGAATGCTGCAGGGGCGTTTGTCAGACCAAACGGCATCACCATGAACTCATAATGACCATATCGAGTACGAAAAGCGGTCTTAGGTATATCATCTTCCTGAACTCTCAACTGATGATAACCAGAGCGAAGATCGATGTTAGAGAAATAGCAAGAACCCTGAAGTTGATCGAATAAGTCGTCAATACGCGGAAGGGGATAACGGTTCTTCACAGTCAGCTTGTTTAACTCCCGATAATCAATACATAAACGCATGGAGCCATCCTTCTTCTTAACAAAGAGGACAGGAGCACCCCACGGGGAGAAACTAGGACGGATAAAACCCTTATCGACCAGTTCCTGAATTTGTTTCGACAACTCGAGCATCTCGGAAGGAGCCAAACGATACGTGTGACAACCGCAAATTTCGTAACACTTTTGCATTTTATCATCTACCGTTTATTTTATTGATTTTGTTTTGACCCTATTATTATTGTTATTTATTTTGTTTCACGCGATATTGGTTTAGTCGGGATTTATATTATTGTTTCGTCCTTCGTGACGTAAACATTTTAGTACCTAAGTGCCTTATAGTTTAGTATGCTCGTAATATAAGTTGGGTAATTTTATGCCTTTAATTATACGATTAAAACTAACTCTTACAATATTTTCCGAAGTTAGCATCTAATGTAAAATTTCGCTACAAAGTTAGTCCTTAACGAGACTTAACGGTAATATCATTACAATTTTCGTCCTTTTAACAATAGAGGTTAGTTTGGGGACCACCTCCCAAAAGAGGATTTGTCTCTTTGTGCATAGAAAGGGGATCTTGATGCCATTTTCCCCATTCATCCATTTTCCACATCTGCTTATTCCCTTCATTTCATTTCTAACACAAACACACAAAAACACCTACAAAACCTCTCTAAATTCCAGATTTTCGGCATCATTATCCCACCATTTCGTCAAGAAAAGTCACCCAAACGAAGCCTAAGTCATTTATTCGTCTTTCTCTCTCGGTTTCCTTTCAATTTGGTAAGCTTTTTACCCTAAATCTTTGATTTTCTTTAACTCTTTTTAAGCTTTAAATAAGAGAACTAAAATATAAATAAAAGTGAAATTTAAACTGATAATTTACCACATTTATACAGGGAATTTTATAAAAACGAATTTACCCAAATCTTTCTATATAATCCCAACAAAAATTATGTTTTCATCTATGTTTTAGACCTAAATTATTACCAAAAACCCTCTAAAACTTATACACACCGTTCGTAGAATTCAAACCTACAATTTTTACGAACTTTTCGAGCCGTTTCGACCCACGAAACAGCAGCTGTTGCTGCTGCTCGTGGGGGCGCAACACCTCCATGGTCCGCAACTTTTAGTCTGTAACATGCCTAGACCCGCAACACCTTCCAATATGTAACTCTTGTGTCCATAACTCCTCCCAGCCGCAATAAGTAGAAGCTCTGCAACATATTCAATCTGCAACATATGAACTCATTTATGGACGTTCAACTGGGCTATTAACACCCATCCAATTTAAGCCCATTAGTTTTAACATCTACATTTAATCTAATCACCCCTTTTATTTATGGGAACAATAACATATTTGAATAAATAATTAAATAAATAATCGCATATATATTATACACCACAACATATACATACGTAACACACATACATATACATACTACATACCATATCTACATATAGGTACTGTGACATATACTTACAAGTGTGTAATCTACATATACATATATTTAATATATAAACACTAATACACTACATTAAATTTACATTTTGGACATAAAGGGATAATAACAAACTTATATATGAGTATTTTAACACGGTTTGGAATAAATAAAAAAAAAAACATATAATCTTTCATTTAAACATACGTTTCTCCAATATTTGACCGTAATCCTAAATATAGTAACTAAAATAACTTTTCTTTTAATTTAAAACATGTTTATAACTTAGAATTCAAATTATTTTACTTAAAGGTTATTCGAATTCGTCAAGTGTTGACTTTTAGTTGACTTTGACTCTTTATCGTGCATAGTTGACTTTGACTAAAGTCAACCTCCCTTTATAAACTCGATGAATGTTGACTAACCCTTATTAGTCGATGTTCATCCTTCGAACGATATCTTCCATTAGTTACTACCGACTCGAAGTATCGTCATGTCTTATTTGGCAGTATTGTCATCACTTATTTATACCTTCTATTAGTCGCCCTCGACTCAGAATATCGTTGACCCAGATTCGTCACGATGAATCGAGATGTTATTATCTTATATTCATTATCTTTAACTCGAACATATTATTTAAATTATACCATTTAACATTAATCATACAAGGCTAAACCCAACTAGACTTATCGAGATACTTAGACATATTTTATATCTTTATGCTAGGGCACTTAGGCGGTGGAGTATTATTCTCCAGTTTGTGTCTACCCGACATACTTATCGCTGATTCGTGAGTTATTCGATGCCCTTTTACTACTTTATAAATTTTACTTCGGGCATGATTAGCGTTAACTGAATTTTATATATCTTGATTATGCATGTTTAGATTATGATGCCTTTAGATTTAGTGTACCTCACTTATACGGCCTTGGTGGTAGTATAAGGCCCTCGATTAAACACCTGTTAACTCTAGTTGAGCCATCGGTATTTATATATAGATCTATATGGGTTTTACAAACCCTCATCCCTCACTATGCGCAGGGGTGTTATTGCCGCGATGTTTACCTTGTAACTATCTTAGTTGGACACACTAAGACAGAGGGTTATTGTTGCCTTTACGTTGTTGCCTTTACATTACAGTACGGTTCAGGTGTAGATGAATATCTAAGGTTCATGCATATATCATACATTGTTATAATTCAAGATATTAACCATTTTTACTATTTATTTCTAACTACATTTTCTAATGGGTCAAAATCTTCAAAATATTATGTTTTTATAAAATACGAATAACCCACCAACTTTATGTTGACGTCGTATTTTTAACGCTTTTCAGGAGGTTGAGTTTTGCATCGATTATGGAGTTACTATTTTTGCTTTGGATATTGTATGGACTTTCGAAGAGACTTAGCTAAACGTAGTTAGTTTCTATTTAGGCCATGTACTATTTTGTATTGTTTTATTTGTATTGTTGTAACTCCTAAACTTTATTTAATGTAATCTTATTGTTATAGTATTTATTCGATGTAATACTTGGTCTTCTGATACCTAATACACTGCACACCTCGTTTTCCGCCTGAGCGGGGTGTGACAGAAATTGGTATCAGAGCCAATGGTTATAGCGAACTAAGTGGCTCCCCTTGTGAATCACTTAGACTATGACTTTAGGCTTATATCGATTTACTCTGAAACTTTTGTGTGCATTCCCTTTGACTTTTATATATTTTGTCTTTACTCGTTTTAACGTGAGTTTAATCTCGAGTCATGCACACACTCATATTCCTTTTTATTTTTTCTTCCCAGACGATGATGCCCCAGGGAACTCTTAAGCGTAAGCAGCTGACACCGCAGAACAACGAAATTAACTTAGCCGATCGAATCGAGACGATACTTACAGAAAGCTTTGCCGCTATCTTGCCCGACCTCGTGGCAAAGGTTAGTGAGAAAGTCCTGAAGAGTATTCGAGAATCTACACCTAGTGGAGTAAGCTTTGATACGGAACCAAGTAATGCCGAGCACGGTGACATACCACAGGACACCGAAGTTCAACCCAAGACTAAAGGTAAGAGAAACCGAAACTCCTGTTGCAAGAAAAAGAGCCACAACCATGATCAAAGACCGCAAAAGACTAAGAATCGCGTAGCTACACCTACACAGACTTGGAGAAATCGCCCTAAATGTAGCAAGTGTGGAGGTGGCCACGCTAGTGAAGTCGCATGTTGGATGTGCAGAAGATGCAAGAAATCAGGACACACAGAACGTTTTTGCAAGATGATTCCTGGCTCGTGTTACGAGTGTGGTACTTTTGGACACTACCGAAACAAATGCCCTAGTTTGGATCCCTCTCCTTTCAGCTTTCCTCCTCCTATCATCACACCAGACAACGAAGTGGCAAGAACTCCAGATGTGAAGTTGCCATAGTTTGATGCTTGCTTTCCGTAACCCATTGAATCGTTTACGTGAAATTCCTTTGATCTATTTTGATGTTATTGTACTTTATTCCATTTGACATTATTGTACTTCGTTTATTCAGTTTATGTAAAACTTTGAACTTCGAATTCACTTATTTAATCTGATTGTCCTTTTATCCTTTTACCCTTATGAATGTTGTATCTTTGATTCTGATGGTATGATGTCTTGTTTATTCTAGCGCGACCATCGTTATGACTACTTTCTTTAACACTCTTGTCCTATTGTTGCAACTTATTATTTTAAACCTTCTTTTTCCGTAAAAGGATTACTAAGTCTTGCTATAGCCTATAATTAAATTATCTAAGCACGATTAGTGACTTACCTTATTCTTTCACTTAATCGACTACCCTTATTCTCATCTTCGTTTCTTCCCCGTAATCGGTTTCACGCCTCGTAACTCTCGACTCGTGTTATCCCTAGAAGAGATGAGAAGATTTCAACTCGTAATTTGTCCACGCCTTACTCCTTCGTGACTCCAGTAAGTTAGACTTCACCTACGATACAGAGTCGGCAGACGATTAACTATGAAAGAACTTCGAAGACTTCGTCGGAACTACATTTTTGCCTTATTGATCGTTCAGGTTCTATCAAATTTTTCCTCGTCGAAGCTGAAAATCCCAAATATCATTTCTATCATGGATTGACTTTCTGCGCATCGTGCCAAGTTCGTGTACCGCAAAGGATGATTCGTATGCCTTTACAAGCAGTGACACGTTACCCTATTCACACTACAAAACCGTTTAGAGCCGATGCCGGTGTTATAGAATTTCCTCGTCACCCTGTAATCACTATTTTCCCTTTTAGCACAAAAACATGATCATCCCTTGTTCACTTCATATTCTGGATTATAGGATCCATTCATTACATATCATTATCGATTCTTTCCTTCCATATCCTATTTACAATAAATATTCGTTCACTACGTATTCTTAAATGTATCTTTATTCATACCATGTCTTTGAATTACTCGTCACCTTTTCGCTATCGTGTATACGTCTCTCACATTTCTATATTTTCGATTCCCTAATCATTTCATATCTTCGACCCTTCGATCTTTCCACACTTTGGAATTTTCCTTGACAAGCGTAGTGGTGATACTATCTCATAATGCGTAAGCTTAATTATTTCGCCGTTCGTTTCGCGTTCGAGATTACCTCATCGCTCATATCGTTTCATCTTCTTGATCACTTTTCTTATCCCTTTCGCCTTCGCTATTTCCTCCTCATCGATTCATATTTCAAACTATCGCAAATCTGAAGAATCGCGAGCATATTGGTTAAGGCTATCCGACTTACCTCGTCCACCTAACGACGAAGCATGATACAATGAAGATAAAGGATTTGCCCGATACTTGCGAATAAGCGGACGTATTCCCGCAGAAATTCTTGAACTTCTTACAGTTGACAAACTAAATTTAGTATTTACCTCGTTCTTGGAACTACACTTTTGCTAAGCCCCGTTATTTTCTTAGCGCCATTGGAAGTGGCAGAGTCGCCTAGTCAGAGATATTAAATTATCTAATAGCGATATTATACGCCTTAGTCACTATCCGTGAAGTGCGCATGAGAAATCTTCAAAGAAGAAAATGAGTCAATATAGTTGGGATTATTATAGAGAGCTTTATAAACTAACGGTAGAGAACCGTTAATGTTACCCCTACAACCGATGACTCATTTGATCAGTTTTTAATTCTTATTACCCTACAGAAGTTGATCTTCGGTCTGATTATCATCAACGAAGGACGACGTACTCTAGACTATTTCCATTCTCCTTACGATAATTTCGAGCTCGTGCAATGCCGTTTGATCTGACAAACGCGCAAGCAGCTCTCGTAAATTTTAAGAAATCGTATTTTCCATTCGTACCTCGTCAAATTCGTGATGTTCCCTATCAACGACGTTCGTATTAAGTCTCATAACCGTGAAGAGCATAAAGAATATCCTAGTTCAATTTTGAATTCATTTAAGAAGAAACGTCCGTACGCTAAGCACCCAAGGTGCAAGATTAATTGGTATGAGGTTCAGTTTATCGACCACGTGTTTAACGCTAAGAATACTTATTAGATTCTTGCCAATGTCTAAACCGTGGAGAAGATAACTTCTACCATGAGCACCTAAAGATATTCATTCATCGTGAAAATAGTCGATTCCTTTCGTAAATTCGTCGAAAATCTTCCCAAATATCGCTTTTGATGACGAAACCCTTACAACAGATTAAACCGTATTTGTTGGTCCCGGTCGGGAGAATGCCTTCCATTGATTGGAACAATGCAATGTTGTGACCATTCTTAATTGACCGGTGAGTACCGAGAATATACCGAATTATTGGTAGGATAAGGTGTACCGTGTACGCTAAATTCGAGAACCTCCCGCAGTCGACAATTCGAAGTATTGCTAATAATAAGATCATCTTGGAGAAGAGTTGCGTTGGAACGTGACTGCGAAATTTGATATCTCCCGATTCAAGTTAGTGAGATCATTGATGCGTTTCATCGTATAAAGACAATCCAACCTATTCGCCTACGTTTGTAATTATTCCTGTGCAGAGAGCTCGAAAGCTCAATTTTGTTCGATCACATAAGGATGAACGTTTCTTTAGTTCAGTTCATCATCTAGAGACAAAGAATGACAACGCATTAATTTCCCTTGGTCATCATTAGAACCCGTGATTTTCGGAACTTCGTATGATCGCAAATGCAAGTATCACTTGTGTCTCACCATGTTTGTCGTATATCTGTGGATAGAATTTTATTTAATCCGCAGGACCATTCGAGTTCGTCACTTGTTTATTCTTTGAATATCATTCTCGTAAATCTCTAACTACATTCCCTGCCGAGCGAAGGACTACTTCTATCCGAAGGTAGCATACGAGGAGTCGCCCGTAGGTCGCTCCACATTCTTTTGTTCGCTCGTAACTCGCGTTTCGCATTCCACATCCTTTTAGGAGAACCGCGATGTAGCTGTTTAGCTCGTTTCATACTTATGTTTATCTTTATTCTTATCCATCCAATTACTTTTTCCTGGAGTCATTCGAAGATGTTGTGATTTTATCCACATCCTTCCTTATGCCTTGTCGAGAGTCTTGCTCATAAGTAATTTCGAGGACGAAATTCTTTTTACTTGGGGAGACTGTGACAACCGCAAATTTCGGAACACTTTTGCATTTTATCATCTACCGTTTATTTTATTGATTTTGTTTTGACCCTATTATTATTGTTATTTATTTTGTTTCACGCGATATTGGTTTAGTCGGGATTTATATTATTGTTTCGTCCTTCGTGACGTAAACATTTTAGTACCTAAGTGCCTTATAGTTTAGTATGCTCGTAATATAAGTTGGGTAATTTTATGCCTTTAATTATACGATTAAAACTAACTCTTACAATATTTTCCGAAGTTAGCATCTAATGTAAAATTTCGCTACAAAGTTAGTCCTTAACGAGACTTAACGGTAATATCATTACAATTTTCGTCCTTTTAACAATAGAGGTTAGTTTGGGGACCACCTCCCAAAAGAGGATTTGTCTCTTTGTGCATAGAAAGGGGATCTTGATGCCATTTTCCCCATTCATCCATTTTCCAAATCTGCTTATTCCCTTCATTTCATTTCTAACACAAACACACAAAAACACCTACAAAACCTCTCTAAATTCCAGATTTTCGGCATCATTATCCCACCATTTCGTCAAGAAAAGTCACCCAAACGAAGCCTAAGTCATTTATTCGTCTTTCTCTCTCGGTTTCCTTTCAATTTGGTAAGCTTTTTACCCTAAATCTTTGATTTTCTTTAACTCTTTTTAAGCTTTAAATAAGAGAACTAAAATATAAATAAAAGTGAAATTTAAACTGATAATTTACCACATTTATACAGGGAATTTTATAAAAACGAATTTACCCAAATCTTTCTATATAATCCCAACAAAAATTATGTTTTCATGTATGTTTTAGACCTAAATTATTACCAAAAACCCTCTAAAACTTATACACACCGTTCGTAGAATTCAAACCTACAATTTTTACGAACTTTTCGAGCCGTTTCGACCCACGAAACAGCAGCTGTTGCTGCTGCTCGTGGGGGCGCAACACCTCCATGGTCCGCAACTTTTAGTCTGTAACATGCCTAGACCCGCAACACCTTCCAATATGTAACTCTTGTGTCCATAACTCCTCCCAGCCGCAACAAGTAGAAGCTCTGCAACATATTCAATCTGCAACATATGAACTCATTTATGGACGTTCAACTGGGCTATTAACACCCATCCAATTTAAGCCCATTAGTTTTAACATCTACATTTAATCTAATCACCCCTTTTATTTATGGGAACAATAACATATTTGAATAAATAATTAAATAAATAATCGCATATATATTATACACCACAACATATACATACGTAACACACATACATATACATACTACATACCATATCTACATATAGGTACTGTGACATATACTTACAAGTGTGTAATCTACATATACATATATTTAATATATAAACACTAATACACTACATTAAATTTACATTTTGGACATAAAGGGATAATAACAAACTTATATATGAGTATTTTAACACGGTTTGGAATAAATAAATAAAAAAAAACATATAATCTTTCATTTAAACATACGTTTCTCCAATATTTGACCGTAATCCTAAATATAGTAACTAAAATAACTTTTCTTTTAATTTAAAACATGTTTATAACTTAGAATTCAAATTATTTTACTTAAAGGTTATTCGAATTCGTCAAGTGTTGACTTTTAGTTGACTTTGACTCTTTATCGTGCATAGTTGACTTTGACTAAAGTCAACCTCCCTTTATAAACTCGATGAATGTTGACTAACCCTTATTAGTCGATGTTCATCCTTCGAACGATATCTTCCATTAGTTACTACCGACTCGAAGTATCGTCATGTCTTATTTGGCAGTATTGTCATCACTTATTTATACCTTCTATTAGTCGCCCTCGACTCAGAATATCGTTGACCCAGATTCGTCACGATGAATCGAGATGTTATTATCTTATATTCATTATCTTTAACTCGAACATATTATTTAAATTATACCATTTAACATTAATCATACAAGGCTAAACCCAACTAGACTTATCGAGATACTTAGACATATTTTATATCTTTATGCTAGGGCACTTAGGCGGTGGAGTATTATTCTCCAGTTTGTGTCTACCCGACATACTTATCGCTGATTCGTGAGTTATTCGATGCCCTTTTACTACTTTATAAATTTTACTTCGGGCATGATTAGCGTTAACTGAATTTTATATATCTTGATTATGCATGTTTAGATTATGATGCCTTTAGATTTAGTGTACCTCACTTATACGGCCTTGGTGGTAGTATAAGGCCCTCGATTAAACACCTGTTAACTCTAGTTGAGCCATCGGTATTTATATATAGATCTATATGGGTTTTACAAACCCTCATCCCTCACTATGCGCAGGGGTGTTATTGCCGCGATGTTTACCTTGTAACTATCTTAGTTGGACACACTAAGACAGAGGGTTATTGTTGCCTTTACGTTGTTGCCTTTACATTACAGTACGGTTCAGGTGTAGATGAATATCTAAGGTTCATGCATATATCATACATTGTTATAATTCAAGATATTAACCATTTTTACTATTTATTTCTAACTACATTTTCTAATGGGTCAAAATCTTCAAAATATTATGTTTTTATAAAATACGAATAACCCACCAACTTTATGTTGACGTCGTATTTTTAACGCTTTTCAGGAGGTTGAGTTTTGCATCGATTATGGAGTTACTATTTTTGCTTTGGATATTGTATGGACTTTCGAAGAGACTTAGCTAGACGTAGTTAGTTTCTATTTAGGCCATGTACTATTTTGTATTGTTTTATTTGTATTGTTGTAACTCCTAAACTTTATTTAATGTAATCTTATTGTTATAGTATTTATTCGATGTAATACTTGGTCTTCTGATACCTAATACACTGCACACCTCGTTTTCCGCCTGAGCGGGGTGTGACAATACGGAGCTTTAGCAACAGGTGCTGCTCCAGGAATAAGATCAATACGAAAGTCGGTTTGTCTCTGGGGAGGGACTCCAGGTAAATCTTCGGGAAAAACGTCAGAATACTCGCGAACGATCGGTACACCATCAATCTTTATCGCAGAATCTTTCTTCACCAAATGAGCGAGATATAAGGAACAACCTTGGCGAACATACTCGCGAACTTTCAAACTTGAGATGACTTTAAGACGTTTCCCAGCCTTGTCTCCGTGTACAATCAACTGATCTCCATTCGGATTCTGAATACGAATAAGTTTCTCATAACAGACTATCTCGCCTTTATGCTTAGCTAACCAATCCATACCGACTACGACATCGAAACTACCGAGTTTCATAGGAATAAGGTCGATGGAAAAAGGAATATCGGCTAATACGAGGGGAATATCACGAATAACTTCTCTAACACAGGCACATCTACCATCAGCTATTTCTACCTCATAAGCAGGCTCTAAAGGACTAGAAGCACGGTTTACTAAGGGACGAAAGTCACTAGATATAAAGCTTCTATCGGCACCCGAATCAAACAAGATAAAAGCAGGATAATCATCGACAAGAAATGTACCAGTGACTACAGTAGGATCCTGGTGAGCTTCAGACGATTCCATGGCGAAAGCTCGGCTCTTGGCAGGATTTCCTCTTGCACTAGTACCAGCACCATGAGTAGGAAGGGGAGTAGGTGCTATAAGCTTAGGACACTGATGACGGCGGTGACCTACTTCTCCACATTCAAAACACGCTCCAGTAGCTTTTCCACAAAACTGCTCAGTGTGGCCTAACTTCTTGCAGCGTTTACAAACCCAACAAGCCACATTCGCGCCATGAGCACTGCCACATGTACCACACTTAGGGCGCCCGCCCTGATAACCAGCTCTAGAACCTGTCAAAGCATACACCTGAGGAAGTTGAGGTCTCTGATCATGACCACGGCTTCTCTTCCTCGAATTACCCATATCTCTCCTTTCATATCTACCAGCATCCCTTCGGCTCACAACAGGTTGCAGAACACCACCACGAATCGCACTTGCGGTCAACCGACCCGCAATATCAACCGCACTCTGTAGGGTGCCCGGGAGATGAGAAATAATGTGGTCCCGCATAGTCTGGGGAAACCCATGAGTGAAGCGTTCAATTCTCTCAGTCTCAGTGCGAACCAGACGAGGAGCCAAAACACACAAATCATAGAATCTGTTCACATACCCACGGAAATCAGCACCTTGCATAGTTAAGTTCTACAACTCGTTCTCCAATCTCTGCGTCTCAGATGACGGCACATATTCCTTTCTCATAATAACCTTCAAATTCTCCCAAGTCATCAAGGTAACAGTAGCTCGGCCCCGAACCCGTTTCACCGAGTTCCACCAGGTGAGGGCTTTACCCTGGAATAAGAATGTAGCATACTTAACCTTGCTCTCCTCAGCACATCCCGAGACATCAAATACCGACTCGATCCTCTCAAACCACTGCAGGGTAGCAACCGCATCCTCGGTACCCTTAAATTCAGTAGGTCTGCAATCCAGGAAAGCCTTATACGAACAGCCTCGGGGTGGATCTTCAATAACAATACTCGGTCCACCGACTCCCACGTGCACTGCTCTTCCCACATCGGAACCATCGCGCCCAGACGCCGTACCTTCCGATCCAATATCGTGCATTACAGGTTCTTCAAACCCGATGTCGGCATCCTGCACCGGTGTCTCCTTGAGCTGTGCCACAATCACTGGTATCGCCGCTGCTATCTGCTCCGCAATCAACTGACTGATGTTCGGAGTAGCAGAAGTAGCATTGGGGACAGCAGTGGTATTCTGTGGCGTAGCACCCGCTCTCACACTGGCGCGACCTCGCCTTGCCGACTTTCTCGTAGCAGTGACGGCAGGAGTAGACCTAGTAGAAGTTCTCTTAGGCGTCATCTTCTACGAATGTCAAACAGAATAAATCAGAACGATAACCGGATGTGCGACTAAAATGAGCAGGCCTCAAAACATAAAAAGCAAAACGAAAGCACATATAGCATATAAATCACATACAGGCCCACAAAAGAAGGAAATGCGCACATAGAGTAAATCAGATAGGTCCAAAAGCCTAGGTCATAGTCTAAGTGATTCCGTAAGGTCACTTAGTTCGCTATAACCATTGGCTCTGATACCAACTTCTGTCACACCCCGCAAAAATGGCGGAACCGAGGTGCGCAGTGTATACGGTATCAGAGATTCAAAGGTTACATAAACATAAGTAATCCATACATCATCAACATAGATTAAAGAGTTTGAAATACAATACGTTATTACAGTCATCCGAAATATATCAAAATACGGCTACAGCGTTTGGGATACTAAGGAATTAACATAAACAAAACAAATTCCATGTAAAAGATCCACGTAGCCATCAAGGCATAGCATCATAAAGTGTAACCTCAAATCCCTGAAAAGCGTTAAAATACGACGTCAACATAAAGTTGGTGAATTATTCGCAATAATTAATAAAAACTGAATAGTATAAAAGTTTTCAATACGTTTTGACCCAAAAATGATAAGATTTGAAGAAAAGTCATTTGAAAATGATGTTTCACAATATACGTGAAGTATACAAAACCTTTTGATAAAATACTCATACAAATACCATAAATACCATAATCATTTCATAAAAATACCATACTCAGTTCATAAAATAATACCATACTGGATAGAATAATAGCCTTCGGTAAATACGATACACCTGAACCTCAACAATACTGGCAACTAACCCCACCTAGTGCATTACGCTAGGTTGTCCTCGATAATAATAATCGGTCATAACATTGCTAACACGGACAGGGCGCATCCATCATCCATCGTGTTAACAATGAGGGCTTGTTAGGCCCATATAGCGCTATATATACAATCCGGCGGCTAAAAGCTAACAGGTGTGTATACGGGGCCTCGTTCTACCACAAAGGCGGAACAAGTTGGGTAATGCTAACCTAAAGGCATCCATATCCAAAATACATACCATAATACATACCATACCATATATATAACATAAAATACTTTTATACAACGCTAATCATGCCCAAAAAGTAAAAGCGGTAAAAAGGGCAGCGAAATAACTCACAGAATAGCAAAGCAATCCAAATCACAATATGTCGGGAAATACTATAATACCGTCAAGCTCCCACGTCTAAGTGCCCTAAACATCACGTAAATAAACATGTCTAAGTATCTCTAAGTCTAGTGGTTTATGCCTTAATGATTAACGTTTTATACGGGTTTACAAACGTTTCGGAAAGTCTAGCAAAGTTACGTGACAAACAAGCCTCTTACGTGCACTACAAGTCACGTAAGTGACTAAATACGTGCTCTAGCAAGTTACGGGACAAGAATTACGTGTTTAACAAGCAATTACGTGATTAGGACTACTTTCGTGAACAATTACGGAACTTAGGGACTAGTTACGTAAAATAAGCCATAGTTACGTGATTCATAAGCTTAGTTACGTGAATTTCAAGTTAGTTACGTGATTTTCAAGTTAGTTACGTGATTTGGGAGAGTTACTTGATCAGTTACGTGCACGTAACACAGTTACGTGACGTAACTGAGTTTTTACGAAAAATTACATTCGGAATGAGATTTCTGAGTGTTTTAGGTGTCTAAATGATCCATAAATGAAACCCTATGTCCAGAATATGTTTAGGAACAATAATCTTAAATAAAATTCGAGTTTTGACGGTGAAAAGTGGTATTTCCTAGTTTGAATCAAAATAACAAAGTTTAAAACTAAATCCGAGAAATACTTACCCGATCGTAACGAAAATTGGAGGATAGATGAAGATGATAACGGTGAACAATAATCTGGTCTCGGATTTGGATTTCAACGGTCGGATCGCCGGAAAATGTAGAGAGAAGGAAGAGGGTTTATGTGTGTGTTTCTTGAGAGAGAAAGTGTAGGTGAAAAATGGTGAAGATAAGACAAAATGGTAGGTGAAAGGGGAGGATAGGGACAAAAATCTCGTTTCTAATGAGACAAAAAGTTGGTAGATCCATTTAGGACCATTTTTGTAATAAAAATCTGGAAGGGACTAAAATTGTAATAGAATTTCTCCCATAGGACTAGTTTCGTAATAAATTTCCGAAAGGACTAAAATTGTAATACTTTTTAAACGTTAATCTTAATCGTATAAATAAGACATAATACCCCTAAACTTATCATAAGAGCATACTAGACTTATACTAAAGGCACTTAAGACTACACGTTCCCGACATAGTGATCCGAATCACATAAATACAAATACGATACTCAATAAATACGAGAAATACGAATACAATACTCATAAAATACGAATACGATAAAACATAAAAGGAATACAATAGGGTCAAAACATAAACATAAATAAATAGAACGAATACGTGACGATAGAAATATACCTAGAAATTCGCGAATGTCACAAAATAGCTAACAATTATGGAAATACTATAGTTATTGTTATTGTGGTAATTAAATACATGCTAGTGTAGATGCTTAATGCTTTAAACTATTATTTCTTTCCTTTTTATTAAATTTATATAATTGAAATTTTATTAACTAACATTAATTATAATAAGATGTTTTAAATGATGATATATTGTGAGAGGTATAAATATGGTAGATAAGTAATTTTAATTATTTAAAATTTAAGGGATTAAGAGTATGAGGAAAATGTTTTATAATATAGTAGAGATTTTAAGTGTCAATAAGAATGAAAAGAATAATAGAAGAGAAAATATGTGAATAGGCCGACAGGGAAAAAAGAACATTTGCAAAAAGAAAGATGACTAGAAGATTAGTGAAAGTAGTAGTAGTAGTAGTTTATTCGTGTCACAAAGTATCATTTGAAGGAAAGCATCAAGCAATGTTCACATTTTCAAATGAAAAAGAGAATTTGAAATTGGTGTATAAAAAGGGATCATAAGGCGGCGTGTGTTCTCCACAATTCTATTCTCCTAACTGATACAACTTCATCTCCTTCCATTACCATCTTCTCTATCATGGCAAACGCCACAACAACGACTAATAACCCCGATCACCCAACTATCAAAGAAAACAACTTTGATGTCGAAAGCCAACAAACCATTCAAGTGACATTCGATTATGCCAAGAGAGCTCAATGGTTGAGAGCTGCTTTGTTAGGTGCTAATGACGGCCTCTTGTCCACCGCCTCAGTTATGATGGGCGTAGGAGCCATCCGTGAAGACAAAACTACCATGATGCTTAGTGGGATCGCGGGGCTAGTAGCTGGAGCATGTAGCATGGGCATTGGAGAATTTGTGTCGGTTTACTCCCAATATGACATTGAAATGTCACAAATAAAACGAGAGATCAAGAATGGTTGGCGTAATCAAGATGAATTACAAGAAAAGAAAAATGGGTTACCGAGCCCTACAAAAGCAGCGCTTGCATCAGCCTCTGCATTTGCGGTGGGGGCTGTTGTGCCTCTTTTAGCCGCGTCGTTTATTAGTAGGTACCATGTCAGGCTAGCAGTGGTGGTGGCTGCTGTGAGCATGACGCTAGTAGGGTTTGGTGGGTTAAGTGCTGTGCTTGGAAGGGCTCCAATGGTGAAATCGACACTTAGGATACTGATTGGTGGGTGGCTTGCTATGGGTGTCACATTTGGGTTGACCAAAGCCGTAGGTTCTACTGGTTTGATTACTACTTAATTTAGTTTTAACTACGGGTTTATCTAATTAGTCATATTCTATTCACTTCGTCTTATGGCGATATTTGTATAAACATTTAAGAATGATTTCGGTTAAGAATGAATTCCGATATTCAAATTTAAAAACTTTATGTATTGATGATATTAACAAAAGATGTATGAGGCATATGGATATTGTGTTGTTTTAGATTCTTATATATGTCGTTTTTAACACTGTTTATAGCTCGTTGATGCCACTTTCATATGAAAGCGGTGTTCATTAACTTCTTTCCAATTTCTTCATCTGCAGTCTTATTAAGAAATTAGGGTTAAAGTAAGATTTGAAGAGAAAAGTTGTTGTTTACTATAAGATGAATAAACACAACATACATTGAAAACAATCATTTCAAACAAACGATTCAAATATTGTCATTTAAAAAACGTACAAGTAATGCTCTTTAGAATCAAGAATGAATCTCATTTCTTTTATATAATTATGATCAGTGGCGGTCCTAGGGTGTGCTGGTCGTACGGGGCCTCTGATTTTTAGGGGTCTCCGATTTATAAAAAGAAATTGTTTTTTTTTTTTTTTGTACAAGCTTACAAATTATATTTGTCCCACATTTGAGTCACAAGAGAAAGAAAAGTTTATTTTTTACTTTTGTACCACATCGGTGTAAGAAAAAAATGATTAATTGATTAGATAGTTATAAATTAACCTACATATGTCTTTGAAAAAATCACACCACATACTTTCAATTTCAGGTACGTATTTGATTATTATTTATGTTTAATATTGCCAAAAGTATCGTATTGGATAGTTTATCTATTGTTAAGAATACAATATATACTATTTGTTACACAGTTAGTTATTAGATAATTGTTAACTTGTTGAGTTTTTTTATTTATTTTTTATATAAAGGATGCCTCCAACTAGAAATTTGAATCGGGTTCTTCTAAACGCAAAAGAAAAGAAAAGGAAGAACTTTTTATTCGTAATCAAAGAGGTGCTATCGATAAATTCATTATCAAACAAGTACAAGAAGCGGTAACAGCTGAAGCTAATCGGGAATCATTTCAGGTAGAGGAAACAATAATCGAAGATAATACCATAAATGTTGATAATGTCCAATCTAACGAGGATCATAGAGAAGGTGTAACACCTGAAACATAAATGTTGATAATGTTCAATCTAACGAGGATCATAGAGAAGATGTAACACCTGAAAGTGATGGGGAACTTAAAGAACAGGAAAATATTTTAGTCAACATATATGATCCTAAAATTGGGACACCCTCGATATTAAATGGAGAGATTACTAGTGAAAAATGGTCCTATAAGAGATATATTAAAAGGTAAAGGTCCTAAAGATGTAAAAAATAGACGTTTTTGTTCAGAATTTTATGATAAGTCTTTACCAAACTAGAATTGTTACAAAAGAATTTGCTCGTCGAACACGACACAGCCAACTCAATACTTAATTTTTTGAAACGGTTAAACACTTATCCGGTTTCTTGTTTGGCATACAGAATATTGTTGACTGTTCCCATTACTGTTGCATTCGCGGAAAGAAACTTTTCT
Source organism: Senecio squalidus (assembly GCA_910822075.1). Classification (NCBI taxonomy): domain Eukaryota; kingdom Viridiplantae; phylum Streptophyta; class Magnoliopsida; order Asterales; family Asteraceae; genus Senecio; species Senecio squalidus. The sequence continues at coordinate 47,837,256 of CAJVGC010000582.1, read as the reverse complement.
AAACTAAAAATCTTAAAATCTTATTTGCGGTCGACCATGTCTCAAGAGAGATTAAATGCATTGACTTTAATTTCAATGGAGAACGAGTTTCTTGATAATATTGATTATAAAAGTATAACAGATGAATTTGCTTTAAAAAATGTTAGAAGATCGTTGTTTAGAAAATAATAATGTAACTCGTGTTTATTATAATGAAAAATATTTATTATAAATTTTATAGGGCCTCTTTAATTTTTTTGCACCAGGTCTCCGAAATGTCAGGACCGGACCTGATTATGATTATGAATAAATTCAGTTTTGCTTATTATATACTTTTTGGAACACTCAAACCTAGCTAGAATTTCCTTAAGAAAAGCTCAATTTAAAACAAAAAAACGCGTTGATTCCACATATTATTAAAGCGGTGTCCATTTCTCTCATATCACTTCATCTGTAATTTCATTGAGAAATTATAGTAAAGGTGAGATTTGAAGAGAAAAGTTATTCTTTCTATATATATATGAATATATGCTACAAAAGTTAAATAAATTGAAAACATTCATTTCTAACAAAAAGTTCTAATGTTGTAATTGTTAAACGTACAAGTTATGCTCTTTGCCTCTTTGGAATCAAGAATCATAAATCTCAATTCCATTATTGAACATAATTATTATGTTTCGTTATATTTTTGCTTATTATATACTTTTTTGAACACTGCAAGCTAGCTAAAATTTCCATAAGTAGAACTAAACGCTAAGCTACAAGATTTCATTTTTTATAAAACGACAGTTAGTTCTATTTTATTTCGATTAATGTTTATCATTATTCTTATAAAATGGAAAACACACTAGTTTTGGATATTAATTATGCAATGTGCCGGGTGGGAATTGAATATATTTGTTTGTCGTGTCAATAAACGAATTTGAAATGTCGTGAAAAAGGAATAAGATGTCTTTAAGACTTATAGTAAAGCAACAATTGGAATTTGTTTTAAATTGAACGCTTAATCCGTTGTATCCTATTAAAGCAAAAAAGTGAAGTTGTTAGGCTTTGCGGAAAGTGTTAAACCGAAATAGTATGATGATTGCGTTGGATTTGCTTTTCTATATTTGATTGGTATCTAACAAGTAACGAGTCTAATGTGATGTTCATGTGATTTTTCAATAGCTAGTAAGATACCAACAACAAAGGAAATGAGTTAGGAAGGATACAAAGATTCTTCGATTGTTTTCTAATATTAATTTAATAGATAATACAATATGAAAGCAGTCAAGTTGATAGAGAAAAAGAGTTGAAATGATAAAGTTATCAAAATTACAAATTTTATAACAGAAAAATAAGTCATATTTTTTTGCGCAAACTACCAACGTGTGATTAAGATCATCATATGTCAAAACTATGACATTTAAAATCTATGAAAAATAAATAATAGTTATATATTGTCAGGTCCTTAAAACCTCCTTTCACTCGACGAATCAAAATTGAAACAGATGCGGATCTCATGACCTGAGTTGAATCAAAAGCATAAACATTAAACTGAAATTGAAATTGAAGCTGATATCAAACAAAATATCCGTAACTGTTTAAGATTTCATTGATAGTGTGAACTGGTTTTGGATCGAGCTTGTTACATCTTGACATTGACAAGCTCAACGGTACTCAAACTGAGTCCGGGTTCAAAGACAACAAACTCTAACAACCTATCACACTATTTATAGACAAAATCTAAAGACTACGAATTATATATTACAACATGTCATCATCTTAATTTCACCTCGGGGAGTTCACTTCAATTCGGAATCAAAGTCTTCAGTCTCCGAGTTAATATATTTGATGTTGACTTGAGTTGACTTAAGTTATTCTTTAGTTTGATTTCAGATCGGAGGAACTTCATTTAGTTCGGAGAATCTGAACTAACTTGTTCCCCGAACTGAAAATTTCACCTCGGATTATTCATGATTTTAGTTCGGACTCTCCACGAACTAAAATCATCTTTATTCAAAACACACTTTCAGACTCCATAGCTTCATCCAGTCAATTTCTCACCCCAACAATCGTCCCCTTGGATGATGCTATGAGTCTCCTATCTTCATAACTTATGATTCTCCTTGTTTGGCTTCCTCCAATTCATCTTTCTTGTAACTTGAACAAATTCAGGAGGAATAGCTTCAGAATCACCAGTTTATCTTTTAGGTGCTTCACAATCAGATACTTCATGGTAAGCACCTAACCAGCAGCTAGAATCACTTTTCTTCCTATCATAGGTCAACTTCAGATTTCTCATTGATCCTTGTTGATCCTTTCCAGAAAGAAAGTGACTTGCCATTAATTTAGTTTCAAACGAGTTCCACCTTGCTTACAGAAATTTCAATCAGATTCATCAAGTCTTCCAACTGATTACTGCATGTAGATCATCAATATACCTCCGAATTAAGAGCTTAACTATAATTTAATCCAGTTTTTAAGAAACATGTTATAAACATTTCGTTCTTAATCACTCCTGGATCAACTTGTAATCTTCATTCTTTCATCATTTGTATATCTGAATGATCACTAACAGCTTCAATTGTCTTCACTACCAGTTGAACACCTTGATTTGTCATTCTGATTTTAGATCTGAAGCACCACGACACACCTTTTTCTCAAATTGATGACGTGAGATCGAACTCCGTTATACTTCAATCACACCTCTTTCTTAAATCGATAACTCGTGTTTTCGCTCCCTTCACCAACGATCTCTGAACTCATATGCGTAACACCATATCCACCAAGAACACCTTGAAATCTTCACAGATTATTCAATACAGCTCTTCAATTTCACTTCGGACTCCTTTAATTCTGACACACCCCGCTAAGAGCGGAAACACGGGATGTTCCAGTTATAATATCAAGAGTCAAGATTACAACAATATAACTGATAAACAAAACATCAAATTAAATAGATCATGCCAAATGTTACAAAATACATCATAAAGTCAAAGGCGATAAGACGCCATGTACAAATACAATTCCAAAAGAAATAACAAACGGATCGTCATGGAAATTACAATAAACAGTTCAAATTCAAATTTCCCAAAAGCAAGCGATCCAAAAATAAACTATGGCATGATCAACGGAATTCCTCAATTTCCTGCAAATCGTTAAAACGACATCAACAACATGTTGGTGAATTATTCGTAATTTTAAGTTAAAAGTGACCCATCGACAAGTTTCAGTAAACATTATAAATTTAAAATCATATATCTTGTATTCATCCAAAAATGAAAGGTACTATGCCTAACTAGTCATACATCTCGATCCTGAACCAATCAGTTTAATCCCCTATCCTAAGGTGTGTCAAACCAAAGGCAATCAGTTTAATCATACAGTTTAATATTAAGGTCATAACATCCGCTCGTAGTAACAGCCTACAAAGGAATGAGGGTTAGGTACATAACCCAATATAGATATATACATATGAACCACGAGCAAAAGCTTAACGAGTGTATTAGAGGGGAGCCACCATGGCTTAGACACTTAAAACTAAGGCAGACCATATTCACTGGTAAACAAGATAATCAATTATATTCCGCATTCATGCAGACAGTTTAAAATACACAGACAGTTTAAAATACGCTTTACAGCCCAAAAGTATTTTAGACAAGGGCGACGAATAACTCACAAAACAACTTTAGCAAATCTCGGGTAATTACAATCACGGGACCACAATTCCACCGTCTAAGTGCCCTAAAACAGTAAATAATATAGTCTCATTATCTCTATAAGTATAGTATGGTTTAGCTTTGTCGGTTGAGATTTAAATTAATATAATTATTCCAACGATTAGTAAGTCGAATAAGGATGACGGATTAAGAAGACGATGTTCCGCGCCAGAAAAGGGCCGATCGGGCAAGATATCGATCTTTCACGTCAACATCGACCGTTGGAAACGAATGATCACTCCGAGTCGAAAGAATGTTAATACAAATGTTCATTATGTCGACCAAAATTAAGATGTTGACTTATAAAAGTAAAGGGTCAATTATGTTGACTTATGAAAGTCAAATGTCAATCATGTTGACTTATAAGAGTCAAATGTCAATTATGTTGACTTATTAAAGTCAAAATCAATTTAAAAGTCCAATTTGACACTTTGAATAATTTGAAGTCTTTTCTTACCAAAATGTTTAGAGCAAAATGCCTTTCAAAACCATTTTATAAGGCTTGTCGTAAAAACATATTTATTTCGTTGAATTAAAACGATGATCACAAATGTGGCAAAGTTTAATATGTCGCAAAGAGGTTCAAATGTCCATTTTAAGTAATATTATGACATTTTTGATTGCGTTGGCGTCTTTGAGTCCAAAGACGATGTTATTGTAATATATGTTACTTTTGTATACCGTTTATTTATATAAGTGTTTTAATGTCGTAAAAAGTCGTGAGTTGAAATTTCGGCAGCGCTTCCACGTCATAAAATATTCGTCCAAATTCCAAACACTTTCCCGCTTAACAATAATTGTATTTTAAACCATTATTCATAATACATAATACCATATTAAGTTTAATACAATATTTTGATTAACTTATATTTTAAACATTATTGTCCAACTTTAGTCCAATCCAATAAAATACAACGAGTGTTGGTCTAATAATTAATCCTAACCGTTTTCAAGGCTAAAACCGAGTAGTGTATATAACGAAATCGTAAGATTCACAATGTTAGTAATTTATACCGCTAACACCCGCTTGATTTGACAAGGATCTGGAATCAACAACTTCAGTGGTGTAGTGATGAGAATATCCGCCTCCAAAACACAAGACAACCACCGATAATTAGCAAAACGACGATTTTGGATTAACAGACTGATCCTGCCGTCGGCTGGGACTATCCAGCCGCCTGCTGGAAGCCCACAATCAGCTTCGTATTTTTGTTATTTTGCCGATTTTAAGCATTTTCAAGATTATTTTCGGTAGATTTCGACATGCAACTTAAAAACCCTTAATAACATCCATTTATTTCTTCAAATAACATCTTTTTATACCAAGATCTAAGGTAAAAGTTTATAAAATTTATGTTTCTAGATAAGTCACCATAGAACTTTTATAAAAACCTTTATCTGATGTTAGATTCAACAAGCATGTATAAAAATTTGTATAAATCAGTGGGAAAGTTTGTTATACCTCAAGGAAAAATGAAAGGATGATGATTTAGCTTGTTTGATGAAGATTTTGATGGAGATTACTCCCAAAAATGATGAAGAAACTCAAGAACAACCCGGAAAATCGTCACCTCTTGCTCCCCTTGATGAGTAGAACATATTATAGTGGTGTTTTATGGTGATTATAGGCTGGGAATTACTGCCAAGATGAAGGTAAATGAAGAAAAGTATGGGGAGTTTGAGAGAGAATACACACTTGTGTGTGTGTTTTGTGATTAGAAAAGTAAAAAGATAAACAAAACTGATATTATCACCTTTGGACAACAATTTTGGCAGTTTAGGGGTCGAATGGGGCTTAGCCAAGTGTCCCCAATCGATTTTCATGAAAAAATGAGTCACCAACACCTGTCTAGACACATCCAGCCGTCGGCTGGGAAGGCTCAGCCGCCGGCTGAAGCCCTGCCAGCTGCTGGATGGTCGGCTGGCTCGGCAGACTTGTTTTCGATCGTTAAGGAGTTTCGTTCGTCGAAAACTCCCGATTCCTTTTGCGTTGAACTTAGGAAAGTTCAAACTTTGATTTACTTTATATTAGGTTCATTAAATATTATATTTTCACTTTTGATTTCTAGATTCGCACGATTTCGGTAAAGGAGTAAACAAGAGCAAAAACACGATATCTCGAGGATAAAGGATGCGATAACCGACAAATTTGGCATAAACCTTTTAACTTATAATTATGAGGGTACTAACTAATTGTCACTTAGATAAATAAAATTATTACGTCTCGAGGGACGAATCAACAAATAAAGAAAACCCGATACTCAATAACAGTAAATCGTGAGCAAAACAAAGCGAAATACAAGGGTCGAAATCAATTGCGAATAAAATATAGATAATGACGGTAACTCAAGTACCTCAAAATTGACGGGACGTCACAACCTCCCCTAGTTAAAAGAATTCCGTCCTCGAAATTACTAATGAGCATCGCTACTAGAAAATAGATGGGGAAATTTCCGCCGCATTTCATCCTCCCGTTCCCATGTAAACTCGGCTCGAATCTTAGAGTTCCATCGGACCTTAACTATAGGAATCCGACTCCGCCGCTGTCACACCCCGCTAAAGCGGAAACACGGAATGTGAGAGCTGGAAGATCATTACACGGTCATAAGCAAACATAAACGATTTAAGTCATTTCATTGAAAATAAAATTGTTCAAAGTTCAACCAAGCAGTTCATAAGTTTTAAAAATAAAGTACAAGTTCAATGTGTCAACATAAAAATTCCCAAAATAGAAAGGTCCTTTTCCCAATGAGCGCCTCACGTGACCATATCGACCCTCCTTTGCCATGCATTCCGAACACTTACATTAATTTCCTGAAACATAAGATAAAGTGTCAACTACATAAAGTAGTGAGTGAGTTACAGTTTAGAGTTACGAAAAGTTTCCAAAAATAGAAAGTTGCCAAAAATAGTAAGTTGCCAAAAGTAGTAAGTTGCCAAAAGTAGTAAGTTGCCAAACATATATTGACGTCATGAGTAAAAGAACGAGTCGACGTTTGAACATATATGTAAAAAGTAAAAGTTTGTACGTACGCGAGTAAAGTAATTAAATAAACTCGTATAGTAAAGTTGTAGCGGAATCCAGGCGCTAAAAGTGTGTATATGCGTATGGGATATGTGTTTAACTAAATAGTAACTCGTATCAATCACTTGGCATAATATAAGTAGTAAGTATACACTAAACCGATTGTATGGTCCTGAACTAGCCCAAAAATGTTTAATTGATTGAACCTCAGTGTGGTAGTAATATGTACTTGGGACGCTAACCCTTAGTAAGGAGTGACCGCTCCTAAGTATCGATACCCATATGACTAACGGCTGTTGCTAATACTGTATAAGTGAACTTGAACCAAAAACGGGCAATTGAACAAAGTTGCAAAAGTTGTGTTGAGTTCTTACGGGCTTATATATCCATCAAGGATTGGTCGCTAACAAGTATCCTAGTTTAGTTAACCCGCTAAGGCAATAACACAAATACGCATAGTTGTTTGCAAGTACCGAGTTTTGAACAGTTCCAAATAATTTGCGAAAGTACCAAGTTTTGAACAGTTCTAAATAAGTTGCAAAAGTACTAAGTTTTGAACAGTTCCAAATAAGTTGTAAAAGTACCAAGTTTTGAACAGTTCCAATTGTTTAATAGTTCGCAAAAAGTGTTAAAAGTTACAAACATGTAATCTTATGTTTCCCCCAAATAATTTTTAAAATGTACAAAAGTAAAACAAGTGGGGTTGTAACTCACGGTTTGCGGAGAAGTGAACTCGGAATCGGTCGGAAAGGAGCCGGGAATCACGGAATGCCTAAGAATTACCAATATTGTCCAAAAGGTAACTTCTTATTTGTTAGGTCTCACTAAGATCCCAAACAATGGCAAATCAATAACAAATAAGTATTTAGACGTTAATTGTTATATATCGATTTATTACTCAGTTTCAGTATATATTATAGCGGAATTATAATATTGAAACAATGAAGATAACACACAGTTATATTCCTGTCAAAGTTGTACCGATTACAAAACTCAAACTCACTATTTATACACAATATAGTGAGTTTGATAAGGATCAATCTAAGAGAATCTTTTAAACAGCTAAAAGATATTAACCAACTAGACTACCTTAAATCACGGCTAACTTCTCTCATGAGTCTGAGTTAGTCAGACTGAGTCACTCAGACTCATGTCACTCAGACTGAGTCACTCAGACTCATGTCACTCAGACTCAGACTTTGATTAACAGATTTATTAATCTTGGGATAAATCATTGTTTTTCCCAACAATCTCCCCCTATCTGTTTCAATCAAAGTCTTTTTACAAACGATGCAAGAAAAATAAACACAAACATAAAAACTCTTTAAGCAAACACTGTTTGTGAACAAAATAAGCATCAGTCTGCTTTACATCCTTTTCTTCAATGTTCTCTTCCTCTTCTTCACTGAAATATCAAATGGCAGAGGTTGATCTCTTTACCTCATCCATCTTAACCTATCTTTCTTCCACTCCATTAATGTCTCCATTTCAGCATCTGTTTTGTGAAAGTGCAGTTGATATTCCTTCTTTACTAACTCCACCCTATCTGCCAATGTTCGTATTTCTTCAATTCTTCTCAGATTCATGAACAGCCAGCTAATCAGTCTCACTCTGAAAGGAAGACATTGTGGAGACTCACATTCCTTCAGTAAAGCTATGCAATGATGAATAGAAGTTGTGGTAATGCTGTCCTTAGGTTGAAAGCTTTCTTCTCCCACACAATCAGTGTAACATAGCCCTGTATGCTTCTCAGTCTCAATGTAAGTTCTGTCTTGAAATGCAACTTCTTTAGGAACTGGATGCATACTGCTTGATTCCAACCCCAATGATTTAGTTTTGACTTTCACATTATGCTTGGTGCAATAGGCTCTGTAGTCTTCATCTGACACTAAATTCAGCATATGAGCTGCATTCATGTTGAAAGTAGCCTCTCTTCTTATTTCCAAGCCTTGAGCTTTGTCAGTTAGATTGTAGCTCAGACTAGCTATTTCCTTCCATTCTTCTAATCCCATGGTGTGCAGTCTTGTTAATCCAACTCTGAAAGATCCACCTTTATGTGAGCATGTAAGCAGCAGGTCAGTTCCACCATGACTTTTACAGTCTAAGTGAGTAATCTTGTGCTTGAGCTTTCTCATGGAGAAGTTTGTTACAATATGATTAACTCTTTCTTCCTATCTGAGAACAAGCTTGGCCATTTGGGCATCAGCTTCCAACCTCATCTGTTCTTCTTCAATCGCCAGTTCCTCCTCAGCTTGCATCTCAGCTTCAAATTCTGCAGCTGCTTTTTCAGACTGATCATATGGATTGAAGTCAAATCTTTCTTTGTATAGCCCCTTCACATACTCTCTGTATTGCTCCACTGTCATTCCGGCACTTTGAGCATATCTTTGAAGTTTGGCCAATTTGTCAGCCTCAATCTGATTTCTTTTGTTTTCAGACTCTTGTTCTGTTTCAGCTTCAGACACTTTCTTTTGAGTCTCCATTTTGTTTCCTTTCTCTTCTTCAGTCTTTTCTTGGTCACTTACATACCCAACCTTGCCTTTCCCTTTGTAGACTAGCTTCTCAGACTCATCACTAGAGATATCACTCCAGTCAGTTTCATAAAATACTTCAGACTGCCCAGTTTTAGTGTTGAACCTGGTTGTCTTATAGTATCTTTTCTCCCCCTCTTCTCTTTTCCTTTTCAACGTCTGTTTGGGGATCTCAGATTCAATGACTGTAGTAGACTTTTTCTCCCCCTAAATCTGTGAATTCGCTGCAACGGCCTTGCCTTTTCTCATCATACTGACTTCAGAGGTCAGTTTCAGCACCACTTCCTTCAAATTATGCAGTTCCTTGGCATTCTGTGTTCGTAAAGTATGAAACTCAGTCTGCATTGCCCTCAGTCTGTCATCAAACTGAGTGGACATGTCCTTAAGCGCCTTTAACAGGACAGGAACAGTCAAAGCAACCTCAGACTGGGTTGATGTAGTAGCAGTTGATGATGTAACTGGTGGTACAGCCTCACTCCCTCCCTGTGATTTAGGAGAATGATCATAAGCCATAGAAATTGAAGTCTGTACCTCACCCAGTTTGGGGAGTAAGGCATTGGCGACTAGTGATAGAGAGTGTAAGAGATTTGGAGATGGTACCTTATCGTGAACCAGCACAGAACTGGTGAAAATAGCCGTTGGAATAGGCTGTGAAACTGAAGGGGGTGTTACCATACTAAGTACAGGTATGTCCAGGAGTGGAACACTTTCTTCAATGCTTGCCACATGTGTCTGTGTGGTAGCAGCAATGTAGTTCTCCAAGTTGACTATCAGACTGGGGTTTTGGGTAGTCCAGGCAGTCAGATCCAACTCATCCTCTAGCAGAGAGAGACTGGTCTGTACTGCAGCACTAGAGGGGAGTGCCTGACTCTCAGCCTCATGGAATAATGAGTCCATTAGTGCTTGATTTTTAGTGGGGCTTGATGTGAGTGCTTTATCAAATGAACTTGGTGAGTCCATCAGGTTGGTCGCTTGTGTAGCCAGTACATCAAGAAGTGGAAGGGACTGCTCAGACTGAGAGGGGATACTCTCAGACTGAGGAAGAGTAAGAGGAAGAATTATACCTTGGTCCTCATCATTGGGCCCAGCCCCACCCAAGTCCACCTCAGCATCTGCAGCAGGGTTATTTCCCTCAGGCCCTCCGTCAATTCTATGAGCTTGAACAGCTGAGTCTGAGGAGTCAGACTCAGTTGGTTCCTGATCTATGAACGGATTTGCAATCCATTCAAGCATCACAGCAGTAAGTGGAGCTTCATTCTCAGTAATGTTGATGTATGTAAAATTTTTTGGAGTCAGCCTGGGCAGTTCACAAGTGTAAAATCGTCGATCAAGCTGATCATATGTTTCTTTGCCCAGAACCTCCTCAAAACAGAGAGAAAGAACCCGAATGAATGGAACATCGTTATTGCGTTTTGGTTTGACAACTAGGGAGAGAATCTCATCAAAATATAGTTGTGAAAAGGAGATTCTTCTACCCGTGACCATGGCATGGAACAGATGAGTTTCAAACTCATTCATCTGATCCAAACTGCCTGATTTACCCCCCAAGCATCTTGTAATCATAGAAAACAAGAATTTCCATTTCCCAGTGAATAAATTGTATTTAATTACTCCCTGTGTTTCAGGCTGACCAATGAGAGGGAAAGCTTCAGCCCTAGCTTGTTGTTTGCTCCGTCTAGCCTGAAAGCCACCTTCCCCAGCCTCAGCAGAAGTTGGAAGAAGTAATGCACTCCTGATTGTCTCTTCAGTGATGGCAATCGTGTCACGCCCATTGTTGTAGGTGCCTGTAATGATAGTTCTTTCATCATTTGCAGTGCAGGTGTACCACCATTCACATAGAAGTGGAGGACACATAGTGTTGTCACAAAAGAAGGCACCATATAGAGGATGAGCCTTCATAAACTGAATCAATTGTTCAAATCCCCTGCCTTGGCGATTGGCGGGAATGTCAGCAGTGGCAACACGATTGTTGTCTTTAACTTGAACCCGTTGTTGAAACTCAGCACCTGGGATCATTCTTGAAGTAACATGAAGCATCATATTAGGGTTAGCCATGAGAGAGTAGATAATCAAAAATTTGGAAAGAAGAAAGACTAGGTTTTGTTAAACTAAATTGAAAATATGTTAGATTAAGATAATATAGTGAAAATTTGAAATTAATTTAAAAAAAATACAATTTAGACCCCTAGAATTTTACAACTTGCAAAGAATGACCGTTGACAGGACCGGACCAAAAAAAATTAAAAAAAAAAAAACTAGGTAATGATTAATTGAAAAGATACAGAAGATATAGAACACGAGAAATAGAGAAAAAAATAAAAAA